>JARFJB010000512.1:6577500-6800000 GCA_036346205.1 Vesta saturnalis | reverse complement strand
TTTTTCCAGTATACTAAAGACCAGATTGGTTTACATGTGCCGTTTCTCATATATGTTGTTTTATGTATACTTAGGTTACTACTTATATATTTCTTTGTATCTGAAACAAAAGCAAAATCTTTGGAAGAAACTCAATCTGACTATTAAACACACAAAAAAAAAATTATTACTGTTGCTAATAACTATGGATTAAACCAGTCCATTCAAATAATAGAAATCTTTTAACTTTTCAGTTTGTTTCGAACCAATCCATTCAAGGACGTAGATATTGGGGAGGGGGAGGTAGATGGCGGTAATAACCTCTCCAAGGACCATAATAGTAAAAAATAAAACCAACGATTACGAATACCTAAGTAAAAAATTAAATTTAGACAAGATGGCAACGGCGTATTTTATGAGATAATGTGATAGGCGATTCGACGCCCTTCGCGAACCAAGGGAGATATGATAAAAATAAATAGACGGACTGACGAGTCGACCGACGCGCGGTTTTCAGAGACAATTGGCGATCTTTTGGTGGTTTTATAATTTTATAAAGGTAATTTGTAACTGTTGTGTTTGCCTATTTAGGTTAATAGAAAACACTGGGTTCAAGATATTCGATTTTAATTAAGCAAAATAAAAACCTACACCTGGTACAGTATTCGTTTCTTACCTAACTAACTTAATGATTTTACGTACATTTTTCAAGGTCATGCACTGCTTCCCACCAGTGGCGTGTACATCTTCACCCCTCTTAAGACTATACATTTTTACAAACCTAACAATTTGTTAGGTGCTTTCCTGACATGAGTACTTCGTCTCAGGAAACCCTGTACATCATTAGCTATAGTGGACTCAACTTTAGGTACCTCCGGTGTAACTGTTTAATTTGCCGTGACTTCAATGATTTCATTGTCATTGTTACTAGCATCTGTATTTGTTTCAATTACTTCGGAGGCACCATTGTCTATTTTAGGTACGTTTGGGACTACCGTTGGGGCAACAATTCTTTTGTCTACATTTTTATCTGGTTGTCGTCTTTGTAAACTATTCACTTGCTTAGACATTATGGTACCAGCTACATTAACAAGGTATGTAACTGCACTCACATTTTTTACAATGATTCCCTCCTTCCATTGAGTATCTGAGTCCCAACCATCCCACGCACTGATAACAGCGGTGATGTTACGTAATCACCTTTAATATTAGCTAACACCCTACCGCCCTCCTTAGATTTAATCAGAGCGAGCAATGTTCTTGGTTTAGTCCGAAATATGAACTCATTCGGACTAATACCCCTTAACAGAACTCGGCGTGTTTCTATAACTACACAGGGAAGTTACAATCCGTTGCTGAACCGTTAATGTAGAATTTTGCATTCACATATTTTTAATTGACTGTTTAACTGTCTGCGCGTTACATTCTGTAATCCCGTGTGACCGTGAGTCATAAGGTGGTGATTTTACCACATTAATTCAATTTACATAACAAAACTTTGTAAAATTACTTGAACGTTACGGACTGTTATCAGTCACAATCGTTTCTGGCAGTCTCATAACTGCAAACGTGATTTTCAATTTCTCTATAGTCTGTGTCACATCCATACCCTTTGACATACAATGGATATCAATCCATTTGGATTTTGTATCTACAATCAATAAAAATGTAACACCCCTTGTACAGAAAAAGTCTACATGAATTCTCTCAAAAACTCTTTCAGTTCCTGGCCATGACACCAAAAATGTTTCCGAGTTGTTTTTAGTCATTTGACATATTTCACACGTACTTATTAATAATTAAAGATTATTTCGAAAGTCTGGCCACCAGCACACTGACCGTGAGATATTTGATCTCACCATTCCAATATGATCTCTATGTATTAAATCTAGAATTTGACTTTGGAATAGTTACTTGTATACCTATCATAAGACATGCTTTTTCAACCGAAAATTTATTTCTTCTCATGAAGTAAGGTTTAAATTCTGGTTCAACATTTTTAGGCCATCCTGTTTTAACAAAGTCTGACACTTTCATTAAGACCGGGTCTTTTACTGTGAATTCAGCTATATCGACATAAGTCAATGGTAATTCATATGTTAAATTAAATGAGTTAGTGTTGCTTTCTACACTTGTAGGTTCAGGTAAAGGTAATCGAGGCAACATATCTGCTTCATACAATTCAATACCTTTTTTATATTGGATTTTATAATCATACGCCGATAAGATAATACTCCAACGAACTACTCTTGCCGCGGACATATAACAGATATGTTACGGTTTGGATTAAAAATCATTTGCAAAGGCTGATGATCTGACACTAACGTGAATGATCGTCCATAAATATATTTATGAAATGTCTTCACGGAAAATATAATTGTTAATGCTTTCCTCTCTAATAGAGAATAATTTTGCTCAGCCTTGGATAATGTACCAGAGGCAAACTGAATAGATTTATCTATCCCGTCATCCCTATGACATAGTACGCCACTACTCCACATGAACTCGCGTCACAAGAAATTATAATTGGTTTCTGTGGATCATAATATACTAATATTTGATTTTTAGAGAACATTTCCTTACTTTTTCGAAAAGCCTTTAAGCAATCATCATTAAACTTTAATATAACGTATCTTTCCAATAACCGGTATAAAGGTTTCAATACCGTCGATAACATTGGTACAAAGCGACTGTAATAGTTAATTAAACCCAGATACGCCCTCAATTGCGTTACATTCTGCGGCTTAGGAGCTTTATTATTGTTTTTAACTTCTCATCCGTCGGATGAATCCCCTCATAATCTATGTTGTGGCCCAAATATTCATCTTGCTTTCTAAACCACTGACATTTTTTAATTAACCTTAACATTAAATTCCTCCAGCCTTGTTAACACGGTTTCGACCGACTGTTCCATTTCAGCCATTCTTTTACTAGCAATTTATATGTCATACAGATAACAATTTACATTTCAGAGTCGCCCCAAAATCTGATCCATTATATTTTGGAATATAGCAGGTATAGACGCTATTCCGTATGTCAGCCTTGTGTATTGGAACATGCCAATATGCGTATTAATTGTCAAGTATTTCTGAAAATCAGGATGTACCTTCAGTTGTTGATACGCTCCTGATAGATCAAGCGATGTAAAATACTGCCCCCCCGCCAAAGTCGCCAAAATATCCTCTGGTGTTGGCAAGGGATACTGGTCCAAATTCAAGGCTTAGTTTACAGTTACTCGAAAATCCGTACAAATACGTACATCCCTTAATATATTAATGCTTTTAAAGATAAATTTTCTTCTTAAATCAGTTTCACTAAATGCAATTCTAAACTATTAATGTATTATCCCGTCATAAATTCATTTACAAGTCTATTATTAATTAATTCACCAATTCCTATGATGTAGACTACATACAGAAGTATCTCATTAATGTTTTCGCATTTGGTAGCGATCAAAACATTTCAGTTCATAGGCAGCATCACTCCCTTCACTAACCCATACACTGCCATTACAACCATTTTTCAGAATATAAACCATGTTATCCGCAAGAACGTCGGTGCTAGAAAAACACTTACTGTTACTCTAAACAATCTTTTTGCATAGATACCTACGATTGAGTTGGTAATTTATTAGTTTCTCTGTAAGCGAATTCACTTAAATTTGGGAAAATATTGGTATTAATTCTAGTAAGATATTCAGTAAGCAAAGTTGACTCAACAGCTCCTGGGCATATTGTAAGTATGCGCACTCCATTATAATTAAAATAAATTGGAGTACCCAATGACCGGCCAAGAGAAATTACAAAACTTTTAGTTGCACCATAAATTGGTACCATTGGGTATGATCCTAGTCCTGATATAGATGATATATTGATAATAACACCTCCACGACCGTTTTTGTTTTTCGACATATATTTCAACCCTAGCATTGTACCTGTGACAACACCCACCTAAAATTTGGGTTTGTAGCTATTCTACGAGTACATAACATTTTTACTTACACAACTGGTAGAAATTTCCATTTCCCATTTTATTTCGTCAACTACGCCAGTGTTATTTATTACTATATCTAAAGCTTTCTAATGTTTTAAAGAAGTCTCGAAGGCGTCTAAAATAATATTTATTACAATTAATTAATACTAGACTTAAATAGTAAAGGCGGGCATCAAAGAAGCGAACTCACTGATAAGAAATTTAATGTAATACGAGTGTGTACATTAAAAATTATTTCTGTAGCTATTAAGATACAATCTGTATCTCTATAGCTCAGTTGGTTAGAACGGTACAGGAGGAAAGTGGATGTCGTAGGTTCAAATCCTACTCGACGTAAACTTTGTATTTATGTATTTAACAAAATTAACAATAATCTTTAATTACATATTTACTTTTGAACTTATTCGTTCGTAACAAAACTTATAATAATTTAATACGTACATTATGTGTCGCATTGGGTAGAGACAGCAAACATATTTAGAAGTATTTTGAATTATACAGAATGTGTCAAATATTGATGCCGGAAAAATTGTATTTTATGGAACACCCTATATTTAATCTGATTTTTTCATTCTTCGGGTTAAATAAATTGTTTTTGTTATAAAGAACGTGGGTCAAAATTACATGGTTTTTGGGATATTTGGACTTAACGATGAAAATAAGCGTTTTTATGGTCAAGATATTTTAATAGTAAAATTTCCATGTTGGTAATTCACACTGGGTGATCATTATAGCCTTCCAGTTTTGCATATTTTCAGATGAAAGGCTCCAATTTCTTTAAATGGCACACCTCTCGTATTTCGTTTTACTAAGGATTAAAAGACCTTTTATTTTTGGTATATATGTCCCACGTCCATGTTCAATTGCTGTCCATCAAGTTTTATTTCTCCGTGTTCGAACCCTAAGGGGGATCGTGGTTTTGGACATGGAGTTACATTGTGGGTGAATTGAATGACTTAATTCTAGGTTAAAAAATCCAATGTTAGCTCGAAGAAGTTGTACACTGAAGTATCGTAAATTCTGAACACCCGCTGCTAACGGTTTTCGAAATGTGATGAAGAGATTCGATTCCAGTGGAAATACTCAAAATGTAATGATGTCAACCAATATGTTCAAGAAAATACGCAGGTCAGTACTAAGGCGCTAAAATTCTGTAGCATATCTGACTGTTAATCGGGGAACATAAAAGTATAAACTTCCTCATATCGAGCAACATCAAGAATTGAAGGATGAGAATTTGAGAGACAAATTCAATTTTGTAGTTTTATTATTAGACAGAACGGGGTTGTAAATCGGTATAATGTACACTACTTTACAACTGAAAATCCTCTTTGGTTACGTCAAGTTCACTGTATGTGTAGTATGCTGTTCTTCACAACGAGATCATTAGACCCGATGTTTTTAGCAAGCTTATAAATGAGGGCAGATATTCGAATTTCATACGTGAAAACCTAGCCATTTCAATTTGTGGCACAACATTGGGGCATCTCCACACTTATATTGTGATGTTGGGAAGTTATATTGGAAATACCCAACTAAATAGATTGGAAGTAGAGGCTTTATTTAGCAACCACCAAGGTGATGAGATTTAACTCAGTTAGACTTTTAATGATATATATATATATATATATATATATATATATATATATATACTGTAATATGTTCATAATAAGTACTCGTTCTTTGTTACAGTAGACGTCATCATTACTCGTGTTTGTAAGTAGGTATTGAGTACTTAAAGTAGGAATAAAATTTGATATATCATGGCAGATCGTATTTTATTTTAAATTCAAGCAGCAGTTGTTTAAGAAGAATTCGGTATTAGAAGACTCAGAAACAACATTGCCGCTCTAATAAAGGAATTTGCACAAATAACTGATTTCTCATGTTATTTCTCTATGTTCCGATTTGAAAGTTTGCACACTGCATATATATATATATATATATATATATATATATATATATATATATATATATACAGGGTGTCTAGTATCTATCCACGTTCTGTGGCTGTCTTTGTTATTATAAGAGATACAGAGTCGGTTAAATTAGCAAAGTTGGGCAGAATTACATGATAATTCAAATACCGACAAGAAAATTCAACTGTGTTGCCAACTTTCTAAGATATCTAAAAATAACTAAAAATCGTCCAAAGTTTCAATCGGCTATATATCTTTTAATATTCAAAATACGAAAAAGTTATTAGGGTGACTTTCGATAGCTATTTTTACGCAAAATGGGAAAATGCGAATAAAAAACTTTTTTAATAATTATTTTTCGAGCTACAACCCAAACATACATTTTTTTAAATGGCAACTATAGGTGGCTATGGACTCATTCGATGGCTTATTTTTTTCTGATTTCAAAAATGTATAGCTTTGTATGTTTAGTATTATTAGGTAACTCACAATTTTCAAAAAATTGTAATTATAGTATTTACTAAACCAATGCAATGTTTGCCGTGGTGTGCTGTGACGATTAAAAACAAGCTCTTCATTGATGATTGTCAAATAGTAGATATTGAATTATTTGTTGTAACCAGTTGTAGTTGGTACTTAAATAGTGAATATTAATTTATTAATGGCTTATTCTTCTGAAGAAAGAAATAATATGCTTTTTTGCTATTACGTGTCTTACAGAGATGCTACTGCTGTTTCGAAATTATATCTTCAAACTTATATGGAAAGAAGACAGCCCGATCTGAGATTATATGCGAAACTCGAATCGAATTTTAGAAAATATGGGGCTTTTACTAAACCTCAAAATTTTAAAATTAATGTTAACACAGAAATAGAAGTACGTGTTTTAGCTTACGTCGAATTTAAACCTACCACATCTCTTCGTGAAATTGCGAATGAGTGCAAGACTTTCAAAGATGAAGCCCACGTTATTTTGAAACAAAATAATTTTAAGCCATATCATTTTCATATAAGAAATACATTGTATGTTGAAGATTAGGAGGAAAGATTACGTTTTGCTATATGGTCGAGTAATGAAAGTCGAGCAAACAATCAATTCTCAAAAAACCATTATTTTTACCGATGAAGCCAAATTTACAAACAACGGCAACTTCAATAGAAAAAATCATATCCAATGGTCCTAACAAAATCCTCATATTACTGTTAAGAGGAGATATCAATATGCTTTTTCAGTAAACGTTTAGTGCGGTACCAAAATACTTGGGCCGTTTTTTATGAATACAATTTAAATTCCGAAAGATATCTTTTTTACGAAACGAATTTTAAGAAATTTTGGACGACCTTCCGTCGAACGTAATTCAAAATATGAATTATGTTTAACACTACGGGGCACCAGCATACAATGGATTACTTGTGTGTAACTATTTACAGGAACGTTTTAATAATTGGATAGGAAATCGAGGCCAATAGCTTGGCCACCGCAATCTCCAGACTAACCCCCCCTGAACTTTTTCTTGTGGGGTGCAGTTAAAGATAAAGTGTACCGAGCAAAACCTGGTAATCTAGATGATTAAAGAATAAAATGCGTGTTGAAAAACAACAAATTAGAACCCAAAGTTTATCAAAAGTTCAAAACGAAATTTTAAAACGATTAGAAGCACCCTTATGATTGTGTTATCCGTTTATATTTTTTGCTGTTACTCTTCCTTGTAAGATAATTTTATTTAGAACTTTTTTATTTTGATAATGTAGTACATTATTTCTTGTTATTTCCGCAAATTTACTAGTAGAATATGAGCATATTTTGTTATTTAAAGGTTCACGGCACACTTTAATTTGTTTAATAAATATTATAATTACCTTTTTTTGAAAATTGTGAGTGAACTAATAATAATCAACATACAAAGCTATAAATTTTGAAATCAGAAAAAATAAGCCATCGAATGAGTCCATAGCCACCTATAGTGGAAATTAAAAAATGTATGTTTGGGTTGTCTCTCGAAAAATAATTACTAAAAAAATTTTTTATTCGCATTTTCCCATTTTGCGTAAAAATAGCTATCAAAAGTCTCTCTTTTTCATATTTTGAATATTAAAAACATATAGACGATTGAAAATTTAGACGTTTTTTAGTTATTTTCAGATATCTTAGAAAGTTGGCAACAAAGTTGAATGTTATTATCGGTATTTGAATTATCATGTAATTCTGCCAAATTTTGCTAATTTAACTTACTCTGTATCTCTTATAATAACAAAGATATCCACAGAACGTGGGTAGATTTAGACACCTGGTATATATATATATATATATATATATATATATATATATATATATATATATATATATATATATATATATATATATATATTTGTTTAATAAATATTATAAATTACCTTTTTTTGAAAATTGTGAGTTAACTAATAATAATCAACATACAAAGCCATAAATTTTGAAATCAGAAACAAATAAGCCATCGAATGAGTCCATAGCCACCTATAGTGGAAATTTAAAAAAATGTATGTTTGGGTTGTAGCTCGAAAATAATTACTAAAATATAATATATATATATATATATATATATATATATATATATATATGTATATATATATATATATATATATATATATATATATATATATATATATATATATGTATGTATGTATGTATATACAAGATGTCTGGAAAAATGTGGAAATCTCTCGGATTCAGATAGAAGACGAAAAATCACATGACAAGTTCCTATAAATTTTGTCCCCAGACCCTCCCTACGGAGGTATGAGCCCCTAAGGACCCCGCTGGAAATAAGTTTTTCTTAAATAACTTTTAAAGTACTTGATATAATTTAATAAAAATTCAATGTGATGGCGACTAGTAAGGGACTCTTAAAATATTGTCCTTGTAACATATTTAGCTTGTTTAGTTTACCAGGGATGGACTAAGTTGTACACCTTAACGCCTAAATTTTTAACACTCTGTATGATAAAGAAAAGCCTAAGAAAAAGGTATACTTGTTTAATATCGATGAAATGAACTATTTTCGAGAAAAAATAATAAACGAATTAATGTTTCATAATCAATAAATTATTAAAAAATTAAGCCAGTGTTTTTTCGAATTTTTAAGAGAAAACACTCTTTCAATAACAAATTAGGAAAACCAAATTAAACATATTAATTATTTGAAAAATACGAAATAAATAAATAACCTACATTTTAGAACTTGACATACGTCACATTGCTGATACATTGATCGACATTAATTTACTTTAAATTTACTGATTTTTGGATTTCGTGGTGATTTGAATTGTAAACTTATCCGAAATATGGAATTCACTTTTATTGAATATGCAGATATGCATCCCATGTATGGTCTTGCCTCTTGCAATGCTTGGAAACAAGAAGATTGTATCACGAGATACTTCCTAATCGTACTATTCCAAATCAGAAGACATTTCAACGAGTTTGATCAACGTCTAAGAGAGAATGGTGAGTGATTTCGGTTACTAAGGTAATAATACTGACTTTCTTTATAACTTTAGGAATGTTTAAGAAAAAAAGAGCTGATTCTGGTCTGACAAGAACGGTGTACGGTGGAATTAGAGGAAAACATTTTGAATGCTGTAGATAGCACTCCTTCAACGAGCACCCGCAAATTAGACGCACAATTTAATAAGCCGAAAACAATAATTCATGAAGTTCCTCAAGAACATCTGTTATACCCATAAAAAGTGCATGAATTGATTCCTGAAGATTTTCCTCGTAGAATGCAGTTCGCAAACTCGCTATTGAATCAGCAACGAAATAATGAAAACTTTATTAGCACTTTTCTTCTTACAGATGAAGCAGCTTTTACCAAAAACTTTACCACGAATTTACACAACTCACACGTATGGGCTGATGAAAATCCTCATTCAACTATTGTTTCGCATCATCAGCATGAGTTTCAATCAATTAATCTCTGGGCAGGAGTTATTGGCAATTTTTTGATTGGACAATTTGTATTTCCGGCGCGTTTGAACTTTATTTGGAGTCCCTACAAAACGATTTTCAAGACTTAATAGAGCATTTACCTCTTGAAACCCGCCGAAACATGTACTTTATGCACGATGGGGCACTACCTCATTTTAACGTTGCTGTGCGGGAACACTTAAATAACGTCTATCCAAACCGTAGGATAGGTAGAGGTGGACCTATCGCCTGGCCTCCTAGATCTCCCGACCTAACGCCTTTGGATTTTTACCTGTGGGGACACCTCAAAACCTTGGCGGATATAGCAATCCTCAATTCGTTGTGCTCGCGAGTGTATCAGACTTCACAGAGCCCACATTGAACCCACACCTTAATCACTATCTCATCAACGGCAATGTCCAACTTTTCTTCACATTTACACCACTGCTTTATAGTATTTTCTATATGCTGCACACAATTAGACCAAACAGTTTGGTTACATTACTGTACTGCTTCGTTCCATATTGCAATAACGTTTTCGTCTTTATAGCCATCTCTTACAATGTGTTTATCGTAGTACCCGTTTGAATGTGCCCATATGAGTTCAATTGCATTAAATTCACAATGATACCATGGCAATCGTAACACTTCATGTCTATAGCTTCTAATTACTTCACCCACCTCACACCTTTCCTCTATCTGCCGAGATCTAATAAGTGAATAAAGTTCAGTTTTAAATAGTGTGGGTTCATAACTAATATTTTTTACTATTATGGAAGTTCCGATACGGATAGCGACTAGAAATTTAGTAGTTTAAGTTTATTGTAACAACATAACAAAGTAGGTAATTAAAAAGGATGTGTTGATTTTTGTAATATAATTATTCTGTGCAGTTATTGAACTCTAATCACACTTAACTTTTTATTTGTTATAGTAGATCGTAATAATACGACCTTTAAATTAAGCAGAGTGCTACAGCTTTTAATGCAATTCATAGATAATGTCAATAAAGAAAAGTAGAAAAAGTGTGTTGATTACGAAACTAGAGAGGAACTGCGTATGTGGGAACTTGATGTAATGATGGAAGAAACTATAGAACCTGTTCCGTAGGATGAGGACGATAAAGACTGATTGTTATCTACATATCGCATTTGTTTCCAAAACCTACCTTTATGACAATATTAAATGTAAAAAACTTAATGTAAACCACATTTATAATTACTTTACATTAATCAAAACATCAGCATTTTGATATAGCCACATCTAAAATAAATGTTTAATACTTTGACGCCTTTCAATTGTTTGATAATTAATCTACACTTGTGTCTGATCTTCAAGCTTAAGTCGAATTTTAAAGGGTCCTCTTTTATTTGCCGGTTACCTGAATGGTCTCTGTTTAACACAATATTTTGCAAGCCGTTTCCATGCAAAAAAACGACACTATTTCACCGATAACTTGATTTATGACTCTCTGATATTCTGGGACGTACTTTAAATGCTTTGGAAATTTGTTCACTTGTTTCACTGCTTATTCCATCAGCAATGACATGTTCGACATTTGCAGGACCATTCTTCTTTTGTGTTTCTTTACCTTTTCAGTCATCTTAAGAATATCTATTTTAGCTTAGTATTTCTGCCTTTTTATCATCGTTTTGGTTATTATTATTATTAATTCTACGGATGTCTTCATCTTTGCACATTTTAGCGGAAGAAAATGAGTTATTAGAATCTTCCTTATCACTCATGTGCCTGATGTAACTTTTGAAACTTGATTTAAAATTTATTAGGATGTACATGAACTTTTTTACTTTGATTCAATACACGAGTGTTAAAATTGATTCTGAGTTTTCTTATGCGTTTGATTATTTGTAAAGTAATAGTTTACAGATGCTAAAAAAGTGTTAACCAATTTTATGGTTCATAATTGAGATTTGGTGACGATCTCATTTTAGTAAGACTGTTTGATATCAAGTAAGATAAGGACGGTGGGATTTACAATACCATTTTTTATAGTAACGGGATTGCTTTGTGAGTTTTGAAGTTTGTTTATTTCTGGTAAAATCGTAAAGTGAGAGCTATATTTTGGTGTATTTAGAGCATTACTTTTCAGATTCGACCTAAGGGGATAATAACTTAAGTGTCCGACCCGCTGGAAGCTGCAAAAGGCAAGTTCACCTATTTTCCCTGTTTTGTAGTAGTGCACCATATTTTATTAGTGTACTTTTACCCGATTCAAAACCGTGTGGCGCTTAAAAATATTACTCGATTTGACTTATCGTTTAACGTAATTCATATAGTTGGCATTTGAGGATATTTACTTGCGTGGTGTTCTAATGTCGTTTGAATCTGTTACAACTTCAATTTTGCGCTAACCTAATGTTAAATCTAAAATAAAATTTGGGTTAGGCACATTTTTATTTAAAAGCTGTACAATACGAAACCACTTAATAACACTGTGAACATGGAATCTACAAAGGAACACTAAATTACAGTGATAGAACATTTTTAAGTGAATTACAAAGATAATCAACTTCTCTTATGTGTTTTGGTTAATAAAGAGGCGTTTGGTCAAATATTATTGTTTGACCATTCATTCTGTATAAATTAACCTTATCCATGTAAATTAAATTCAATCATCTCCACCATAAACACATAAACAAATACCAAAAGTAAATATCTGGTGTAGAACGACATACGACCTTCCAATCTACAAAGTGGAAATAAAAAAAAATTAAATAATGTTGTAGGATAATTATACAAACTTTTTTTTAACACAACGAAAAAATAGGGGTGTTATATAAGTGTAGCTGTGTAACTGTCTGTGGAATCATAAGTTCCAAACTGGGTAACCGATTTTGATTTAGCTTTATTTTGTTTGAATGGTGAATTGATCGAGGGTGTACATTTTAGAGGTTTTTTTTTGTCGGGAATTCTTTTAATTTTTAATTTAATGTTACTAATACGTTCATTATGGAAATAGGTAACATTGCACAAACAATAGTATATTATATTACTAGGAGTAGAAGGCGCTTATTGTGTTGAGCTCATACTCCTCGGCAGTGTAATCTGAGTGTAGACCATAGACATCATGGGCGATCTTGGTGAAACTTTGTTAAACGTAAAATAAGCTAATAAGTCGATTTAGTGATAGTGAAAAAAAGTAGATTGTATAACCTTCTATACCTACATGTTATGTATATGTAGATTGGAAGGAAAAGATTACAATTGTTGCTTCATTTGTCCAGAGAAAAATTGATTATTTTATGCAAAATTAGATATGATTTATTAACACAGCCATTTCGTCAATGCGGCTCATTGGTTACTATCGCAAGGCTTAGAAATCTCGCACATGTAACATCCGTAGTTGGAGAATGGATGTTACTTCGAACGTCTGTCCTAAGAACCCAAAGTATTAATAAATTAGCTTAATTTAAGCTTTTTTTTAGTGACGTTTCAACCTTAAGGAAATTAATTTAACTTCAAAAATAAATACTTATGGTTAAGTAACATCTCACCTCACTTTTGATTAAACCGACTTAAATACATTATAATTTGTCTAAAATGAAGGTGATAGAAATATTGTTAAACAATCACTACAACTCTGGTTTCTTTTTTTCTTGATAAGAGTTTATAGATTGTTATCTCCAACACAAACACCAAAGAAGCAATCAAACAACCCACTCCATAAATCACAAAAAATACATACAAATGATCTAAAGTAAGTGTTAAAACTTCCAAGTTTGTGCGAAAAGGCTTCACATTATCTTCTAAACTTTTATAAAAGTTTTTTTCCGTTATTTGGTAGATTCCAGCCTCTTTTAATATTGCAATAACTTTATTTAGTGTCCTCATAAAATAATGTCCCTTTCGCATTCTGACTCTAGAGGAAGTCGATTTTATAACCACATTATCTTCTATCGTTGTAATTATAGTGTTATAATCCTGTTGCCACACGTTGATATCTAAATCCGCCACTAAGGTAGCACTTTCACGGTTAAATACCGTAAGATAGATAGGATCTACTTTGGTATCATTTAAATAATTGAATTTACGTTTGATTCTAGAGTATAAAGTATGTTCGGGTTCTTCTGCTTTGAAATAGGCATAGAAACTGTAATATATATGTATTATATAGTCTGAGTTAACCAAATCTTCAATATCTCTTATTTTTGTATCGTATTTAGGGATTGATAGAATATTGAACAGGTTTGATGTAAATGCAGTTTGAACATAAATGCAATAAAATAATAAACCACAACAAGCCATTTCATTACTCTTGTTGTAGGTATATTATTTATGCCAACTCCGTTATATCCGTTACTAATCTACATATGCCTGCGAAAGGACTTTTTATTATTTCTTACCGTTTGCCCAGGAGATTCCGTCCCGTTGAGCTTGACTCGCCGTGTACATACCTCTGCATTTAAAAACAATAAGGTGTTAGTTTAACACCTAAAGCAGTGGGCAACCAGTTTCTAGTTTTGTGAAATCTGACGTAAATATGGAATTGGTGGCTGTTTTAATGGAATCTGGATCTGTTCCTGTAAACCCCGTTATCGGGGTTAATTGTTGTTAATAACAACAATTAACTGACGTTTCATACTACGTTTGTCCACGTATTAAATCCTCTACGCTGGCGAAAATATTAGTAAATAGTCAACAATGCTATCTCACACCAGCAATGAGGGGAGGGCACTTTATTGTCTGACGCGGAGTCCTTTTTCTTTTAACAGATTTCAACTTAAGCGTGTTTGCGAGATGGCGTATTGGCAATTAAATTACTACCGCATTAGTATCTTTTGCTATCAAGAGACAATTGTGTTCGATTCAATATCTCGTAGTAACTGAACATTATCTTCTTGGAAGGCCGTGGCCGATTATTAATAGGTTACAACAGCTTGTTGAATTGTTTGCGACGAGCTTTAATCTGCATTCAAATACCTACTTAAGCTTGTGTATAGTCCTTTAATTAATCACTTAATCACCAACACTTAACGGGTTAAGGTATGCGGTTTAAACTCAAGGCGCTGGCGATTATTTATAGATATGTTGTTTACAAGCCCGATGATTAAAACAAGAGGTTTCTGATTATCGATACGTTTATTACACGACTACCTTAATTTTGTGAAAAACTTACATTACAACTTACACAAAAAGGAAAAAGTCAAATTCACACTTTAAATTTGTACTAAAACGGAAACGACAAGGTATTTATAGCCACAATAGTTTACAATTATGGTTTGCAATCAAACAATAAGAACGGCACGCCTCAATCGAACCTCCAACTGCAACTAACCGTTTTTCTCTAGATTCCACCCCCGTTGTTAAAACCTATAAAAAAACAAGAAATATTACGTGGGAATATTTTCGGATTTATTATTATAAGAAATATTAGTTTTTAAAATATTAACTCGTCCGTAGAAAACCCTAAATGTCTCGAATTTCAAATTAATAAACAAAGCCCACTTTTGATATGCGGTATGTTCTAATGTTATTAATTACTAACCGATGACGTTTTTACCCACATTGCGTATGTATAAACATTTTCAACGATTCGTCACGGTCTTTTAGTAAAGACAGTTTCTACTCCAACATATGTTTTTTCTGTTTCTTTTCAACCCTAGATTACTTATATTCAAATATTACTTACATAAAATAACACATCCCTTAAAACATTAAATTACGACTTATTGGCAAGATATTAAAACCATTAACTATATTTTCCTCCACGGTAACATTGCGATTTGAAAATGTTTAGTACACTAATAAAATTTTTTCGGTCCGCTAGCTACAAACTGATTTTCCAATATCTGCAGTTCTTCCTCAGACTTCGGCATTTTTATTATCAATGGCACTTCCCCTAATACAAATCCCATAACTCTGTCCGTCAACCTATGACGTGCCGATTCTGTCAAGTCAAATAACTGGGATACATCTTTTGCGGTGCATTTATCCCAGCAAACCTAAAAATAAAATATATGTAGGATGATGGCTTTAAACATACCACACAAAATAATAGATGTGTGGCAGATATGGGTTCTCGGTCACCATGAAACTGATGCCATTGCTGAAGTTTATCAATTAACAGGTGTGCTGGAGCCTTGTATAATCGTAAACTTTAAGTAATGGTATTAATATTATAGTTCTTTTCTCTTGCGATACACGATTATCAATTAACTTATTAATCACATATTCAAAAAAAAATTAATTTTAGGCAGCAGTACTTTCTATTATTAATATTGCAGCGTATTCTTCATTCTCACTGCTACAGCTGCTGACAATTGGTACCGTCCGCACCTCGGAACTTCGTGCGGAACTTTCTGCACTCAGCAAAGGATGTCGCACTGATTTACCAATGGAATACCAACACTTGTACTAAAACAGCCAATGGTTTGGGCATAGTGGTAATGCCACTATCCTTTTTTTTTTAGATCTTATTACACATTTATTTACGATGGCATTTACTTCATAATTGTACTAACTTTTTTTATAATCAATACTAAGGTTATTATTACCCCCCCTTTTTTACTCATTTGAAGGTCAGGGTCTTAGTTGCTCTTGAGCAGCTACTGTAGTTCTCTGTCCTTGATTATGAAGAGCATATCTGTCATTTTCTAGTACAGTGCGAATATTATATGGTCCTCGATATTTCGGTTCCTCGACCAGCCAACTGAGAACCTTCTGCAGTGAGAGTGTGCAGTGTTGAATTGTTGGGCTCCGTTGTTCGCGCTCATCTTTATTCGAACGCGTGCTTCTTGGATGACTATATCAGAGTCTATGAAGTTATCTGTTAGAGGATCATCTCCCAAAAACTGCTGAGTAGCGGCTAATCTGGGGTTTGTGCCAAGGTGTAACACATTTGGTGCATATCCGGTTACTGAATGGATAGTGGAATTTCAATTATCTTCTATTTCCGGTAATATTGAAGTCCAAGTACTTTCTTTTTCAGCTGTAAGGGTAGTTGTAATAGAATGACTAGTATTCTCATAACAAGCTGAACTTGACCGTTTCCTTTAGGCACGCCTGTTGTTATGTGATGGATTTGTACATTCTGTTCACTTAGGAAATTTCGAAATGCTATTGAGACAAATGTAGCGGCGCGATCAGCAATAATTCGTACTGGTTTACCCAATTCTACAAAAACTGGCTTTAATCCACGGATAGTGTCTTCCGAAGGTTTCTTAGAAATTGATTGTAATTTACAAAATTTTGAAAACGCATCGATTATAACCAATGTTTGAGTGCAACCATTGGATTTCACTAAGGGCCCTGCATGGTCAATATGCCACGTGTATAAAATCTCATCTGGTTTTTCACCTTGTTGTAATAAACCCTGTCGCCGACCAGTGTGCGATTTTCCTAAAACGCATGCTTGGCAATTTTTATGTACTTCCTTAAACTTGTCCCAACCAATATGTAACGATTCATCATAAAATAAACGCATCGTTAGTAAACGAGCAGCAATTGGAACAAAAGATGTTGAAGGTTCAGTTTTAGTTACTACAATATTCTTTTAAAAATATCACAACAAAATGAGTCACTGTTTTGAAATTCAGGTAAACTTTCTACTTGTGAGATTTTGTCTATTTTTAATGTTTCAACGCACATACTTTTATAATGTTGGCAAGTATCTCCAAGTCGTAAGAATGATACCGGGACTCATAATCTGTCGTACGACGACTGTAATACGCTACAGGTCTAGCAACAACATCTTCTTTTTGAAGAAGGGCGGCACCGATACCCATGGAGCTAGGATCGGTATGGAGCTCACAACTTAATCCCGAATTGCACATACGTATCAGAGGTTTTTCAGTTAACTTACTTATAATTAATTGTCTTGCATTTGCATTGTTCCTTCACTCAACACAACACCGAGGTATTCTGTTTCAAGTTTAAAAATAGACATTTTTCATAATTTAACAAGATTCCGTGACTTGACAAAGCGTCCAAATATTGTAATCCTTCTTCGATAGTCCTTGAGGACACCAAAACGTCGTCAATGTAAACAAATGCCTCGGTTCCTTTTAAATTACCTAAAGCTTCGTCTATCGCCCGAGTGATAAATAGAAGGCGAATTAATGAAGCCGAAAGACATGCGATTAAATTCGTACTGACGATCGGGGGTTATAAATGACGTGATGTGCAGGAATATTCCTCAATTTCCGTTTGGTAAAAACCGGATTTCATATCCAAAAGAATATAATATTTAGCTTTACATAAAACATTTACTTGATCTTCTATAAAAGGTAATGGATGCCTTTCTTTAAAGACGTTTTTATTAACGTCACGGTAGTTAACACACATTCTTAATTCACTGTTTTCTTTCGCAACCGCCGTAGTTCTTCGCGATGCGCCGGCTCCTCGTCTTCTTACACGCCGGCCACTGTAAACAAATGTTGATAATAAATATAATAGGGAGCATGGGACTGTTTCTGGTATATTAAATTGAACATTAGTGTGTTAAAATAGAATTTACGAAGTTATAATAAGGAATAATATAAGTACATAGGTGATTATGCATTATGGTGTAGGCTATATAAAGTTAAATGAAAAGGTACATTACGTTTATCAAAGTTACACAAGAAAATTTTCATATTTCAAGTTTCCAAGCAGCTTCGAGAGCATAAGTGTAGTATTATCAATGTCATTAATAATATTCATAATATCCATGTATGGAAAGAAACTCCTGGTCTGGTAACATGATCTGGATCAACTCTAAAAATAAGAAAACAATTTGTATTAGTTAAGATGTGTAGGAGGAAGTTTTATAGACAAAATCAGTAAAATTGACAATGTTAGATGATATTTATTGAATTTACGAAGAAGTATGAATATACTGAACAATAAGTGTTAAATACACTTACACTTACCTAGTGTTATGAAGAAAAAAGTTATACAACCTAGAGTATCATTTTGGTGTAAAATGTAAGAATGTGGCAGTAAAACAGTTTCGACAGACTGAGTTCGGGAAGTGAATAAATAATTGTCACATGGAGACTTAAATTTAGTATGAACTTATGTGTTTCGAGTTCTAGATTTCATCTATGACCTTAGTTTTCTCCTAGAAAGTAGAATAAATTAGTTATATGGAAATTTTAGTATAAGAAAATGGTAAAAACAATTGTTACACAAAGTACACCTAATGAGGTATTATTTTAAAGGCAATTTTGTGTAGAATTTAATGGGACTAATAGTTTTAAAATATTTATTAATAAAGAAAGTTATTGCAAAATTTAATTATTATTACATTACTTATAAAAATTAATCAACCAATCAGGAGATAGCATCTGGCAATGTCTGTATTGTAATATAACCAATGAAAAAAATGATTATTTATTAGAAATTTCCTATTAAAACTTCAAAGCAAGAGCATGTCGATTTGAGTGTGGTTAAATAAAAGAAAGGTGTTTACCAAACCAAAAATTTACCTGCGAATAAAACATGCTCGTGTAAAATTAAACTTAAATAAATATAAAAAAAATGTATTCAATAAAATTTAAACGATTTAATTTTAATAGCTCGGAAATGTTTATAATTCGTGTTTTGAATGTTAAATGATTATTTTTTTTTGACGAGTTAAATGTAATATAAAACAAAATTTCGTTGTGATGTATTTTATTTTGGCAAGCTTAATAATTCTTCACAAATCTATACTGAATACATGTACTGGTTACCTGTACGAATGTAAATAAAAATAAGTGCACATATTAGAAGAATGAAACTTATATGATTTGGAACAAGTACGAGCATTGCTGCTTGCCGGTATAGATCGAGGGATATAAATGGTATTCGCATATGATAGAGAGGACTTCCAGTCATGGGTTACTCAAACAATAGTCATGGAAGAAGATGCTAAAAGATAAGTAGATTTCAAGTTTTACAGTTAGGTTATGTTTTATGTTTTTGTTTGTGTGTCAAGAACTTTAAGCAGAATATGTGTCCAGCCGAGATTAATTAATTTAGCAAATAGAATAAAGGCACTATTATTATTATTATTACTAGATTTGAATTCAATACTTACATGTTTATCTAAAGATTATTTACTTGTGCAATACGTTGTTTATCACCAAACCGTTCAAAGTCGGTTAAATGCAAAGAGGGCGCCGCGTACGCATAATTACAGATACCGGAAGTCACTTAAGCTTTAATTTCAAAATCAACAATAAAGAAATTAACTTGTTCATTAATAAGAATATTTATCACAGCTAATAATAAATAAAATGACATGCTTAGACAAAGGCTTAATATACTTATTAAAAACTAATTTAAAATATTATTTACAATAAATAGAACCTTTTAGCGTAATACAAATATTATACTTAATGTCCTGAAATTAAAACTTGAGCCACTTGGCTCATGACTGAAGAGAACAGAAATCAAAATCCACTTGTTGATTTATACAAACGGCAAGTCACAAACCCAAGTTATGGTTAATTTATGTGGACGACACTTTTATAGGATACACAGACGAGAGGAACTGGATCAATTTCTACATCCTAATGGAGTTCATAAAACGATAAAATTTACAATGGAAATAGAAGATAATGCAACACTACCGTTTTTAGACGTAATAATCTACAAAAAGGGAAAACAACTAGAACACACAGTTTAAAGAAAAGCTACACACACAAACAGGTACCTGAATGCTCAATTTCATCATCACCCAGCACAATTACAGGCCGTTGTCAAAATACCAATTACGAGAACCAAGTGTCTGGCAGACCATCAAAACATCCATAAAGAAATGAAACTACTAATGCCAGCTTTATTACAAAACAGATTAATTGATAAACATATCTAAAAGGCAGCCCAACCGAAAAAGAAAAATCGGAGGAACAAGCAAACAAAATACTTTTACCTTACATAAAAAAACGATGGTAAAGACGTAGGAAAAGATCAGAGCTATATTACCTAACCAAAAAACCAAAATCAACCTAGAAGATCAAGAAATATACGAGATTACATCTAGAGACTGTAGCCGCACGTACATAGGTCAAAGAAACAGACTAATCACTGCTAGGCTAGAAGAGCATCTATTGACAGTAAGTAAAACACCACAGCCTCATCTTTAAAACGACATGTTCAATCAATATCACACAATATCAATCTCTATAAGACTAAAACGATAGCAACAGCAGAACATCTAACTAAGAGAATAATAAGAGAAGATGTAGAAATAGTAAAACGCCCAAAGCGGAGAGACCCGCTAAAATATTGAAATTGGTATTAAACAAAAACCGTCAACCAAGAACACAACAGACCTCTTATGGCGCACAGCAGGCATCAGTTCAATTCGAATAACGCAAAGCACAATAAGTGACATTAGGTAATCTAATCAGAGCACATAATTTTCCTAACTTCATCCCATACCGATGTATGGGGTAGTTCTAAATTTCTTTTAAATATTATTATTAGGGTTTTTTATAGACAATTTGCTACAATGTTTAGCTACTTTTTCGTACACTGACTGATAAACAACAGAATGGTGTACTACATTTATCTATTTTATATACAACATTACTCAATTAACGAAACTAACATAAATAACAAAATACACGTTTAGCCCAAGATAAGATAAATAAAACTTCAAATGAATAAATTAGTAAAAACGAAACGTAATTCTGTATCATGACTTCGGAGACTGGTTAGTTTCTGGTTTCAGCATGCGATCATCCACGCATAGCCATCCCTTGCTTACCCCATGTGGTCATTCGCTTGCAACCATTCGCACATGGTCATCACTTATGATGACATGCTTAATGTAAATTACCCCGAATAATACTTCCAATCAAATGTGAAATGGTATGTAAATATTCTGATGTTTTCTGAGAACTTTCTCGTATCCTTTTATTGCAATATCCGTTTAAGAAAATAACAGATCAGTATGGTGTTATTTTGATACGGTTATAAAGGACTGCTGATTTCTAAGATAAAAATATTTGAGTTCATAACCTATCGTACTGTAATAATTGTTGACATAGGTCAGTATACGTTTTATTCTTGAATACAGTGTTGATCATATTACATTTTGAATTTTAGGTAAATGTAGATTATAAGCTTGTATTGTGTTGTGTTGATTTTAGTAATTTTAAACTCGTACAGTTTTACGAGAAATACCGTTTTAGTTATTTTATGCTGGAATTATTAAGATATTTTGGTTTCTTAAATATACATATAAATGCAGTTGTGTATTGTTATTAAATCTATAAATTGAGTGCTGTCCAACAAAGAAATGCATTACTGATTATATCAATGGATATATATATATATATATATATATATATATATATATATATATATATATATATATATATATATATATCTCTGCCTCTCTCACGACCTGTTCCAAAGGAGTCCTCAATTACAGTAAGTTTCGTAAGCAATATACTTTCCTGAGCTAGACCGTGGTGCAACATATAAATCAATCAATCAATCAATCAATCTCTATCCATCCTCCTAAGTGTTCCTGAGTGCTTTAGCACGATAGGCCTTATTTAGCCTGTTCAGGTCCACAATCATAAAAAAAAATCACACCTAATTTTTTATTTGCTATAGCAGATCGTAATAATACGACTTTTAAATTAAGCAGAGTGCTACAGCTTTTAATGCAATTCATAGATAATGTCAATAAAGAAAAGTAAAAAAAGTGTGTTGATTACGTAACTAGAGAGGAACTGCGTATGTGGGAACTTGATGTAATAATGGAAGAAACTATAGAACCTGTTCCGTAGGATGAGGACGATAAAGACTGATTGTTATCTACATATCGCATTTGTTTCCAAAACCTACCTTTATGACAATATTAAATGTAAAAAACTTAATGTAAACCACATTTATAATTACTTTACATTAATCAAAACATCAGCATTTTGATATAGCCACATCTAAAATAAATGTTTAATACTTTGACGCCTTTCAATTGTTTGATAATTAATCTACACTGATGTGTCTGATCTTCAGGCTTAAGTCGAATTTTAAAGGGTCCTCTTTTGTTTGCCGGTTACCTGAATGGTCTCTGTTTAACACAATATTTTGCAAGCCGTTTCCATGCAAAAAAAACGACACTATTTCACCGATAACTTGATTTATGACTCTCTGATATTCTGGGACGTACTTTAAATGCTTTGGAAATTTGTTCACTTGTTTCACTGCTTATTCCATCAGCAATGACATGTTCGACATTTGCAGGACCATCCTTCTTTTGTGTTTCTTTACCTTTTTCAGTCATCTTAAGAATATCTATTTTAGCTTAGTATTTCTGCCTTTTTATCATCGTTTTGGTTATTATTATTATTAATTCTACGGATGTCTTCATCTTTGTACATTTTAGCGGAAGAAAATGAGTCATTAGAATCTTCCTCATCACTCATGTGCCTGATGTAACTTTTAAAACTTGATTTAAAATTTATTAGGATGTACATGAACTTTTTTACATTGATTCAATAGACGAGTGTTGAAATTGATTTTGAGTTTTCTTATGCGTTTGATTATTTGTAAAGTAATAGTTTACACATGCTAAAAGAGTGTTAACCAATTTTATGGTTCATAATTCAGATTTGTTGACGATCTCATTTTAGTTTGACTGTTTGATATCAAGTAAGATAAGGAAGGTGGGATTTACAATTCCAATTTTTATAGTAACGGGATTGGTTTGTGAGTTTAGAAGTTTGTTTATTTCTGGTAAAATCATAAAGTGAGAGCTATCTTTTGGTGTTTTTAGAGCATTACTTTTCAGATCTGACTTAAGGGGATAATAACTTAAGTGTCCGACCCGCTGGAAGCTGCAAAAGGTAAGCTCACCTATTTTCCCTGTTTTGTAGTAGTGCACCATATTTTATTAGTGTACTTTTACCCGATTCAAAACCGTGTGGCGCCTAAAAATATTACTCGATTTGGCTTACCGTTTAACGTAATTCAAATAGTTGGCATTTGAGGATACTTACTTGCGTGGTGTTCTAATGTCGTTTGAATCTGTTACAACTTCAATTTTACGCTAACCTAATGTTAAATCTAAAATACAATTTAGGTTAGGCACATTTTTATTTAAAAACTGTACAATACGAAACCACTTAATAACACTGTGAACATGGAATCTACAAAGGAACACTAAATTACAGTGATAGAACATTTTTAAGTGAATTATAAAGATAATCAACTTCTCTTATGTGTTTTGGTTAATAAAGAAGCCCTTGGTCAAATATTAATGTTTGATCATGCATTCTGTATAAATTAACCTTATCCATGTAAATTAAATTCAATCAACTCCACTATAAACACATAAAGAAATATCAAAAGTAAATATCTGGTGTAAAACGACACACGACCTTCCAATCTACAAAAAGGACATAAAAAAAAATTAAATAATGTTATAGGATACTTATACAAACTTTTTTTAACCCGACGAAAAAATAGGGGTGTTATAAGCGTAGCTGTGTAACTGTCTGTGGAATCATAAGTTCTAAACTGAGTAACCGATTTTGATTTAGCTTTATTTTGTTTGAAAGGTGAATTGGTCGAGGGTGTACATTTTAGAGGTTTTTTTTGTCGGGAATTTTTTTAATTTTTAATTTAAAGTTACTTAAAAAAATAAATAATTATGGTTAAGTAACGTCTCACCTCACTTTTGATTAAACCGACATAAATACATTATAATTTGTCTAAACTGAAGGTGATAAAAATATTGTTAAACAATTACTACAACTCTGGTTTCTTTTTTTCTTGATAAGAGTTTATAGATTGTTATCTCCAACACAAACACCAAAGAAGCAATCAAACAACCCACTCCATAAATCACAAAAATACATACAAATGCTCTAAAGTAAGTGTTAAAACTTCCAAGTTTGTGCGAAAAGGCTTCACATTATCTTCTAAACTCGTATAAAAGTTTCTTTCCGTCATTTGGTAGATTCCATCCTCTTTTAATATTTCAATTACTTTATTTAGTGTCCTCATAAAATAATGTCCCTTTCGCATTCTGAATCTAGTGGAAGTCGATTTTATAACCACATTATCTTCTATCGTTGTAATTATAGTCTTATAATCCTGTTGCCATACGTTGACATCTAAATCCGCCACTAAGGTAGCACTTTCACGTTTAAATACCGCAAGATAGATAGGATCTACTCTGGTATCATTTAAATAATTGAATTTACGTTTGATTCTAGAGTATAAAGTGTGTTCGGGTTCTTCTGCTTTGAAATAGTCATAGAAACTGTAATATATATTTATTATATAGTTTGAGTTAACCAAATCTTCAACATCTCTTATTTTTGTATCGTATTTAGGAATTGATAGAATATTGAACAGGTTTGATGTAAATGCAGTTTGAACATGAATGCAATAAAATAAATAAACCACAACAAGCCATTTCATTACTCCTGTTGTAGATATATTATTTATACCAACTCCAAATAAAAGTGATGTAACGTTACCAAATACCATTAACAACTTTTCGGTTTTATTGGTGTAATCAATGCTTACAACAGAAATCCACCAAACAAAAACGATTAATAGTAAAGTTATTCCAACTGCAATCCACGTTTCTGTTTTAAAAATACATTTTAGATTGTTAATTAATGGTATCTTCAAAGGAGAAGGAACAACCCAAAAATAATTGATGGTGTAAACAATTAAACTTTTATCTACATAATCTAAATAATCTATATTCACCGCATGATCAAAGCTTGTAACCAAATCATATTGATTGACTGCTTCATCAAAAGGTGTCTTAACAGCATCAATGCTCAAATTTAAACTTTTAGCCATTGTTTGAAGTACACGCATGTATGTATAACAATCAATCAGATCACAGTTTTGTAAAAAAAACCAAAAATAATCGATCAATGGGGTTGCAATAATAAAAGTACATTGATCAAAGTTTCTAAGATCATTTTCATAATTTATTCTTATATCGTGCCCACACGTTTGTGATTTGAATAATTTTGCTGTTTTTCCGCACTTATTTTCTTTTTGATGGGGATTACATGTGTAAAAAGTTACTCTATCATCTTCATGCAACGTTACTATTGCGTTAAAAATATCATACATCCAAAGATTTAAAAAGACATCTGTTAGATTTGCAGAAGGTAAAACAAAAATAAATTTTCCTCTTGGTGATATTGATCCATCCCAAACAGTGCTTGAGTTTAGGTGTTCTAAAATATTTGTTAAGGCATTAAACGATTGCGTTTGAATTACCCAATTAGTTCCTCCATAGGTGTTATCTGTTTTAGTTACATTTTTAAATGGATTCACCATAATAAGCGGATTATAGGATGTATGAGAAACGTAGTTACTTTGGCCGTCAGAAACCACATACACTATTTCACCCATATCAAAAATGTGTTGCATTAAATCCGTAACACAAGAAATTATTAGAGATTTATTTTGCGTTTTAATAAATGGATTTCCCTTGGCCATCTCTATCATATTTAAAAATACCCATACTATTGAAATGTACATTTTTATTCAAACACTTAACAAACAATGGCTTACATACAACTACAAATATTTTTACAGAATATCGACAACTTGGAAGTAATATACCCTCATTATTCTAACATTATTCACTGTCATGTTAAAAAACAAACATAAAGTAAAATACTAATGTATTGAATATAAAGCAGAATTATATTATAATAAAAAAGCTGTTTGTTTCTTAAATCAGCATTGATTTAATGTCTGTTATATACTTATGTATAATGAGGCCACTATTCCCCCTGCTCCCAAACGTTATACGTTTTCAGTGTGATGGGTAGCTTCAATCATCTTCAAAAATAAGAATATTCACGCATCAAGTTTAAGTATTTATGTCTAACTATATTTTTTTACTTATTCAACATTTCACTGTATTTAATAGTTATAAAGGTATTGGGGAGCGTGATAAATCAAATAACATACAAGATTGTGATCGTGTGCGTATTCTTCATAAAGCTCGTAGTGCCTTAATAGTATATTACATAATAAGGGTGGTAAGTAGCCTATTACGAACGAACGAGTGCGTAATATGCATTTCTTTATTACCTTCGTACGCCATACGCGTACCTAATTATGTAATGAACGATCCTATAAAAATGTTCAATTCTCACATTAAAAGTTATAATAAAAATTCCAACTAAAATATTAGAGCTCGTGACCCCATTCGCTTTGTTAGTTACCTTGAAATAATACAAATTAACCCCTACTTTATTTATGGTTAATGATGATATGAAATTTTATTTTATTATCAAAAGTTATTTTTCTATAGTAACGTTAAACTTAAATAAAGTACTAACTGAGTAGTATCTGTTGGTTAAAGGAGGTACTGATATATTGTTATATTTCGAACTAGTGAAATTTATGAACAATTATTTCAGTTTACGTAATGGACTATGACTTTAATACTGAAATAAATGGCATACATACATATGTGAGTTTTGATGTCTGTGACGAAGTTTCTTAATCATAAATGATACTATCAAATTTGCCTCTTTAAATACATTTTAGACTAAATTTCAGTGGCAGTTATGCTTTTATTAAACACAAAATTGGCAAAGCTTGTCTGCTCGTTTTCGTAATCCACAGGTGCTTTAAAAGTCAGCAGATCACTAAGTGCGTTGATTAGAATGGTGGCAGAAGTAATACCGCACGTTAAAATAACCTAAATGTAATAAGTATCTTGTATTTTCAATATCATTGATTAATTTTTGACTTAATTTGCTTTATATTAAAAAACTTTATACAGAAAAGATGTATACAATTAAATTTTCATTAAGAAAATTTGAACGAACTCTTAAATTGAACTTTAGTAATTTTTTGCCGTCAAATTACTCTTCGTATCAATAATTTGCAGAGAACATAATTAATCCATATGTTTAAGGTCTATACGTTGGTATTTTTATATCTATGAAATATACAGTTGTTTCAGAAATACAGTATGATAATAAATAACGGATACCGAAACACTACAATTAATTTATTATTAAAATATCAAACTAGAATTGTGTATACATATACACAAAGGTAATAATTATTGATGTATGATAATGAGATTAGTAATTCATCATTCATTTCCTTTGGACTACACCACTGCCTGTACGTTGAAACTTCTTTACTATGCGCCTTATTGTTGTATTTGTAACACCTCTTTCATATTGCTCTAAAAAATCAAATTTAACGTAACTGATACTTGGCCCATTTTTTCCACCCATTCCGTAATGATTGCAAATAAACAATTTTTATTCGATATAAACTTTAAGTACGTACGTATTGTGGTTCTGAAGTTATCGTGGATACTAACGTACATCCAAAATCAGACATAAACACACACACACACACACACGCACGCACGCACGCACTCATGCACCCACGCACACACACACACACCCACGCACACACACACACCTACGCACGCATGCACGCACGCACGCGCGCACACACACACACACGCACACGCACACGCACACGCACACGCACACGCACACGCACACGCACACGCACACGCAAACGCACACGCACACGCACACGCACACCCACACGCACACGCACACGCACACGCACACGCACACGCACACGCACACGCACACGCACACGCACACGCAAACACACGCACGCACGCACGCACGCACACTCACGCACGCACACACGCACGCAGGCACGCACGACACACACACACACACACACACAACACACAGACACACACACACACACACACACAGACATAGACACAGACACAGACACAGACACAGACACAGACAGACACACACACACACACACACACACACACACACACACACACACACACACACACACACACACACACACACACACACACACACACAGACACAGACACAGACACAGACACAGACACAGACACAGACACAGACACAGACACAGACACAGACACAGACACAGACACAGACACAGACACAGACACAGACACAGACACAGACACAGGCAGACACAGGCACAGACAGACACAGACACAGACACAGGCACAGGCACAGGCACAGGTACAGACACAGACACAAACACAGACACATGCACAGGCACAGGCACAGGCACAGGCACAGGCACAGGCACAGGCACAGGCACAGACACAGACACAGACACAGACACAGACACAGACACAGACACAGACACAGACACAGACACAGACACAGACACAGACACAGACACAGACACAGACACAGACACAGACACAGACACAGGCGCAGACACAGACACAGACAGACACAGACACAGGCACAGACACAGGCACAGGCACAGGCACAGGCACAGGCACAGGCACAGGCACAGGCACAGGCACAGGCACAGGCACAGGCACAGACACAGGCACGGACACGGACACGGACACGGACACGGACACGGACACGGACACGGGCACGGACACGGGCACGGGCACGGGCACGGGCACAGGCACAGGCACAGGCACAGGCACAGGCACAGGCACAGGCACAGGCACAGGCACAGGCACAGGCACAGGCACAGGCACAGGCACAGGCACAGGCACAGGCTCAGCCGCAGCCGCAGCCGCACACACACACACACCCAGTGAGAGGGAAGAAGAAAAGGGAGATGGGGGGCAAACACGCACAGGCAGACGCACGAACACATACACACACAAACACACACGCACGCGCACACACACATAGGCGCACACATCCACGGGAGAGAATGGTATCACGGGTGAGCAAGTAAAAACGGCCGTCGGCATATCTTCAGATCTGATTACAGTACAGCTTTGGAAAGAAATTTTATTAGAAAAATGGCCTGTGGGTCCACCGCTAGAGGGCGTAATTGAATACCAAAGTTTTAAAAAGCCAAATGTTACAAGATTTGTCTAATTAAGGGCATTATAAATACGATAATCAAATTCCACGGAAAATTCTGCGTACTTTTTATTAAACAAGTTTTAGTCTATCTTTTCAAATAAGAGGTGGAGGATAGTGGGAACGTAGTTATGAAAAAAACGCCTGTAAGTTCTGCTTAATCGATCTTCGCAAACTTACTCTTGTTGAAAAGAGTTTTTTTCCACCAATGTAAGTGTTATATACTCAACACAACTTAATAATTAACGTGCAGATTAGAGGGCGGTATTTATTTTTTTAAGAAATCTAGTTCTAGTTCTAGTTTATTAAATGGAAACATGCAGTTTTAGCAATGGATTATGATAGTAGACCAAATTAGCAACAAAATGGCGAAAAACGCATGTCGATACCTTTTTTCTATCTCGAGATATCTTAAGAAACGTGTAAACGGTGAACATGTTCTAGAGGGCGTTATCGAAAAGGTAATCTTTGTTAACTTTTCGTTTGGAGCACTTACAATCAGAAATACTTAAAAATAATTTTATTGCAAACGTAAAGAAAAATGTCTCTTATTACTTTCAGTTGACCGTCACACCAAAAGTAAACAAAAAGGGTAAGTATATGTAAATTTCACTATTCGATAATTTTTATCAAACAATATATATTAGCAAACAAATCTGAAAACAATTTAACCAATCTAACAATCAACAATTTAAGAAAGTTACAAGAAACAACTCTAAGAATGTGATTAGTGCCGCCCCAGATGTTCAAGTTGTCGTCCATAATTTTCAATACAACATTCCAGTCTCTGGCGGGTGAATAAGACGGAAGTTTCAATTTCTGCCACTGAAATGTTTTGTATTGCATTCCGTATCCTTGCGATCATGTCAGCCCTTGCTGTGGGTCTGTTGTCAAAACAAGTTCTTTTAATCGCCCCCACAAATAAAAATCTAAACACGTCAGATCTGGGAATCTGGCTGGCCAATGAAATAAATTTCCACGTTCTATCCATCTGTCAGGATATGTTTGATTTAAAAAATTCCGAACATCCCTAGACTAATATGCGGGAAACCCATCATGTTGGAAAAACATATCACGACGAATTGCCAATCGTACGTCTTCTAAAAGAAGTGAAATCCGTTTGTTCAAAAATCTTAATATCTCTCCCCATTAAGACTTTCATTAATAATAGTAATAATAAATATTTATTGTGTGAACGTGTTGGTACACTTACACTCGTCAGGTTTAATAACACTTAATACAAGAATAACACATACTGTTACAATAACGTACAAACACAGTACAACCGATCTACAGTATAAACTTACATTTCGCTGAAAATTCATACAAAGAGTAAAATGCATTAAAAATTAGAACTCTTTAATTTTAGTTTTAAATTCAGAGAAAGGCAAGCATTTAGTGTGACTAGGAAGTCGATTATATAAGGAGTGCGATAAATAAACATGTCCACTTTGACTTTTACCTAATCTGCACAGTGCTAAACGAACATTTTCCTTTTGTCTAGTATCGTGGTTATGTACATCAAATTGATGCTTAGCTTGCGTACTGTGTTAATTAAAAAATATGGTCCAATTATTTGTCTCCCTTGAATGCCGCACCACACTCACAGACCAACGACGCTGATGTTGGACCTGCCGCATCCAGTGTGGATTTGTGTCTGACCAATAGTGCATGTTATGGCGATTTACACCACCATCACTCCGAAAAGTTGCTTCATCACATAATATGTGAAAGTATTTCAGGATTTTCTCCTATCATATTTATTAACTAGTTACAATAGTTCTGTCTGTTATTTAAACCTTGGAGTATGATTATGTGATATGGGTTCATTGTGAAATAAAAATATTTCGTTGTTAACAAGCTAAAAAAGTGTTTAAGTGCTTTAACTCGTGCGGTACTTTAACGAAAGTTTTTCGCCTGGCCTCTCATTATTTTATATTTTTATTATTTGGTACCAATAATGCAATTTTGTTAAAAATAGTTATTTATGGTATTGCTATAGTGGATTTTCTAAGTAAAATTTATTTTTTAAGTAATTACTGAACTGAACTTATTGAATGTTTTATTAATATGTCTGGACAGAAAATGGCAGACCACATTAAACACACAATAAACTAAACATTTTATCACAAATTAATTATGACATAAGACATTTACTTAGCTATAATTGAAAAATTAAAAATATGGAAATTATAGGTAGGTACTGGCTTTTAAAGATTGCGCACGCGAAAAATATTAATAAACCTCTCTCTACCAGGTCTTCGATACACGGGAAGATGAACACTTCCTGTAGTACGAAAACATTGAGCGATTCGAAGAAATACTCTGCTGCTGTGATGTCCTCTGTTTGTGAACTGCAGCGCATAAACTCTGGAAGCTACAGTTGCATTTCTCATGCATTCGAAATAAACAGCCAACATGTCAAAAGCTTCTTCATTTGTAAGAATCATATTTTTCTAATTATATCGAAAATGGTTACCTGGATAAATTAACAACTGCAACAATACTAATAATTTTTGACATATTGTTCTCGTGTTAATCATAGCCTACTATTTTTTTTTATTGAAACATCAATGAACTAAGGCACTTTTGGCATTTACACGACATTTTCGTCCAAATAATTTACATCGTTCCCTTTCAACTGTCGATGCACAGTTGTACATGAACCACATATTATGCCTAACAACTAGTAGAAGCTCATCAAATAAATTTGGCAAATTTACTAAATGTTCTAGGTAACTTAAACCATTTAAACGAGGTGGTAAGATGACAGTACCTACGATAAAACTTAATAATTCCTTTCCTGCCCACCGTTAATTTTATTACATGCGTCTTCTGGTCAGCATAAATGTGTTCATTATGTAAATGTGTCACACCCCTTGTAAAACAGCACTAATCGGCGAATAAAATTTTTCTATGAAAATTTGGATCATTTTCTCTCTTGTCATTAATAAAAAGATAGAAGCGTAGTCTTAATGGGGGGTCGTTAGGTAAAAGCTCTTGTATTCTTTTGAGCTGAAATGTATGTAACAGCTGTTTTCTTAAAGTTCTGTTAACCGTATGCTTAGAAACGCCAGGGTTCTAATCAATGTGTATGGTGTTCAGACTCGGACCTTCTTCAACTCGTTCTAAAATTTCTTCCTCAACCTATGCTATTCTAATAGTATGATTCCGTCCATAATCAACTATATTAGGAGCAACACTACCAGTTGCTCGAAGACGCCTTTGAACAGCGTCAAATATTTGATGGTTTGGAACGCGTCTATTTGGAAATCTTTCTTGGTATATTCTGACCCTTTCCCGGCCATTTCCTTGGCAATAACCATAAATTAATATCATAGAGGTCATTTCTGCGATAGTGTAGGGTACGGCCGTGGCGAAAAATTGCAGAAGGAAATTATAATTACACTAAAGAATGATCAGACTAAACTATTTTGACAATACTCTTTTGTAACTAATGACAATGTTTAGTGGCTAGGTATATCTTTTTTGAAGAAAACATATCAGGGAATAAGAATTTCTGATTATAAATATGATATACCGAGAAAGAAAAAAGTTATGGAGCTTTAAATGTCGACAAAGGGCTGCTGGTGGCACCCTCTGCAAGATACATCAAAACTATGATCAAATCTGAATTTCTCATAGAAAACCTCTAGGTACCAAATTTAAAAAAGAATTTAAAAAATAATAACTTTGATACCCTGTATTTCGGAACATCTTTTGGACTAAGGTAAATTAGGCTAGATCCTCATATATATATATATATATATATATATATATATATATATATATAATTTGTGATGTAAAAAATTAATTATATTTGTTGAATGTAGGGGATGCATTAATTAAATTGTTAATATCAATATAGTGATAATATAATTATGTACTTATATATTTGTGCACCGGACTAGCTCTTATCTCAAATGGGGATAGGGTTCAGGTTTAGTGGGAAATTATTACTGGTTCGAATATATCATGTGGATTGCACTTTATAAAAAATATCGTATATGAAAAAAGTATCTGAACAGAATTTATACTTTAACGCATGCGTTATAACCTTACTGAATACAATTGTCAAAAAATGTCAGATTTGTTAAATGATGACTTGTTGAATTATGATTTTACTTATAACTGGATAATTGAAATTTAAAATTTTGAAATGAACTAAATTTCTGCTTATTTTGCAAGTGTTTACACAAGTATTATATAAACATTTACACCTATACATATAACAAATAATAATTGCAGGAAATCAACGCAAATTAACTCACATGTACATATTCCAAACTGCAAACAGATGTCTTCATACAGATGGTTCCATATGTAGATGCAGGCACTTCCCAATAATGATCGAAATTCTGGTATACGATGTTCACCGCTACCATTCACCCACTAGCTGCAGACTGGTCCTCGGGTTGTTGGTCACTTTTCTTCGGTAAATGCAATTATCTAATGCTTTACGGCTTCGCTCAACCACACATGTTTAATCGATGATATTATTTTATTGTATTAATGCTTTTCAATTTTGTCGTTTAAATAATATTTAGTGATTGTAAAGACTTTAACTTAATGTCACTTTATTTTAGGCTCCGGCTCAAATATAAATTATTTAAAGGATCGCAGCAGAAAATAAAACTCAATTGACGAAAAACGGTTACTATTTTATTTTGGCAAAACGTAACCAGTATTCAACTTTAACAAACGAAACTTTAAAACGTTAAACATAAATCGTCACGAGTAAGAAAAATTAGTCGTAATGAACTTTACGAATGTGAACAAGTATCGGTAAACTAACTTTATTTTAAACGATTGTCGGTTTAAAAACAATTGCGCTTGATTTTCTCGTTTCTCCGTTTATTATTAAATTTTCCCGATAATTATTTAGGTTATATAACTTACTTGATGCACAAAAAACAATACACTATTTTAACTTTTTCAAACAACTGGCAAATTATAGAGAGAGATTCTGATCAAGGGCAATTCCTTTTATACCCTTTTGTTGGTTACCACATCTTCAACTTTTTTTAAGCAATTCAAATAATGTAACTATGTTTCTGATTGGTCGAAAATAATTTGAAAACTTAACTAAATTAGAAATTTAGCAATATTTTTCTTATACAGCTATAAATTTTAATAACAGATATGAAATCTGTGTTAAATTGTGCATAAATAGATACCCAACATGATATGGTTCTTTTAAATATTATGCAAAATGACCTATTCTAACTTAAAATTGCTTATATCTAACTAATCTTACAAACTACACTTAAATTAACTACAAATATGTAATCCTGACAAAATTTTGCATTGGAAAACACACATTAAATGTCCGAAATCTTAAATTTAAAGGAAATTTTATATTTACCAAGTAAAATTATATAATCAACCCCATTTCATAAATTTTGCGTTGAAATGCTTTGTACACATTAAATTACTATGTAAAAATGAGGAAAACCTCCTATTAATCACTTTAACAATCCAATTTAAGCCTAACTTAATCAAAAAAACTATAAATTTGTGAAAAAACATAACCAAACTTAATTCTAAAATTACAAATAATTTGAGTTTAAAAACGTCCAAGTAACTCAAAATGTTATCCAAATAACTTGTAACAACTGTGTTTATTGTATTTATTGTTCATCTTGCTTGCATTGTATAATTTTTATGTCACTTTAAGAAGTCATATCGTTTAACACACTTTTCTAAAATTCTACTATAAAAATGTATCTGCATGTAAATATCTCTGTGTAAATATGTTCTATACACTGTTCTTAATATTTAAAATGCATCACTATGTTTGTCACACATTCGCTTTCACAACTATGTGAGTATTGATCATATTAAGTTCGTATTATAACCCTTTCTTAAATTTTACCATATTTCCTGCATTCTAAACTACTTATACAAAGTTCCTAATATAAATCTAACTTTACATTTTGTGTTAAACACCTGTAATATATTCACATGCCAAAATATTTTCGAAAAACTGAAATTTATTGAAACAAACTAAAGTACTGAATTGAATTCACGGAAATAAGTTTATTTAACATTCCTGACATTCTTGTAAGTAGCACAATGCTTTTTATGATTAAACCAAAATGTATAAATTTTGTTGAGACTGTTTCAACCAAAACAAATCCACTTTCTAACCATCGTGAACCAAATTACATCGATTACATCCCTCGTACATGTATCATGCTTGATATCACCCTTTTTTAAAGAAATTACTAGTTAAAACTGTCCGATCCCTGTCTTACTCTTATCTAAACATCTCAATATATATATATATATATATATATATATATATATATATATATATATATATATATATATATATATATAATATATACAAATATATACACACTATATATTTATGTCCAACATCAAGTAAGTTGGTGGTAAACATTTACATGTAATTGATAACTAAAGATAATCGAATTTGTATGCTAACATGAAAATAAGACTTCCAATTAAAATAAAGGAAAATGTTTGTTAAAAGGTTTAATTTGATCGACACATGCTCAAACTTAGTATTAATGGACCATTGATACAACTGGCATTAAATGGTAATTTAACAAACCCTACATTTTCTACGTTATGCCAAACAAATACCTAAAATGAAATTTGATAGCTTGGCATATTGTCCGAAATAAAGTTTTAAACGTCTGTTTTAGACACACCCGATATTTTTTGTAATGTGCCCTTTTATGCCGTTTTTAAGCAAACGTTTTTACTTGAGTTGATTTAGGGATTTTTATGCCGGTTGGTAATGTCTTAATTTTAAAAGTGAAAATTTTATCTAGTCGCGTTATACAGAGTGATCAATCTCAAGTGTATACCACGTGATCAAAATATTGGTACCACTGATAGGTTGGTAAGAAGCTGTATTGCTCTAGCTATTCTAGAGCATGGTTCGAGTAAAAACTACGATCAGTTTCAAATCTGTATGAAGGTCATTAACTTATACATATTATAAAATATTATCTTGATTTAAATAATGACTATTTTGTATTTGATTAGATGCATCCCTATAAAATACAACAAAATAAATAAAATATTATTTAATGATTGGATTAAATCATTACAAAATAATGAATCTTAAGTATTTAAATGTTATAATTTCATTTTAATTAAATAATGCAGTACATGTTTATGGAATGACAATGTCTCTTACAAATTTGTTTTAACTCCTTAGGTACACATTATTTATCACATTTTGCTTTACAGCATATGTTCAAAATGACCGCCATTAAATTGTAAACATAAGTTCACCCTACGTTGCATATTCGCAAATACATTTTGTAACATTTCGGCACCAATATTATGAACTTGAGAGTTATAGCATCTCGCAATTCTTGAAGAGTATGCAATCTTCTGCTGAACACTTTGTTTTTTAAATAACCAACAAAAAAAAAGTCTAACGGTGGCAAGTCTGGTGAATTCGGTGGCCAACGATTTACACTAATGATTCTATCTTCAAAGAAGTCTCGTAAATAATTAATTGTAGCCTGTGCAGTATGTGGGGTAGCGAAGTCATGCTGGAAATACCCATTTCGTAGTTCACGATCATCCAAATTATTAATAAATGGTTCTAAAAGTATTTCCCTGTATCTTGCCGCAGTAATTGTGCCATCGAAAAATACAGGTCCAAATATTCGTTGTCGCGACATTGCTATCCCTTGATATTACACCCTATCAGATAGTTTCTCGAAATAAGTGTGGATTTTCTGCAGACCACGTACGATAATTTTGGCTATTTATGTAACCAGACAGATGAAACCAAGCTTCATCAGAAAAAAAAGATACATCCAGTAAATCATTGTTCATCGTATTGTTGAACCATTGACAATAGTTTACTATAAGCTGAAAATCTCTATCTCGCAACTGTTGTAATACCGACACCTTGTACGGGTACAAATGTAAATTTTTCTTTACTGCAGTGTGGACACTTCCATAGGATACATCTAAAAATTATTTATGTAAAATTATGTTTGTATGGTAAAATTTTTCATACGTGTTTGTGCAGATAGTTTTCGCAAAGATTTATTGGGGCTTGCATTCATCCTTGCTTGGATATCTGCTAAGATGTCCTCTGTTAAGACAGTAGCCGAAGCTTCACGTTTGCGTTTTAAAACACTACCAGTTTCCATGAATCGAGCTATCAATCGATTACGATGTTGACTAAATGTTTCGTAACTAATATTTTCATTTGGGTACTCAACAGTAAATTGATCGATGCATGATTGCAATGAATAATGCCATTGCCCATTACTATCTTGGAAGCCGCTACGAAAATGAGCCACAACAATGAATGTGTCGTATTCGATTGAAAACGGCATGACGATTAAATTCGATATCACAACTTGAAATTCAGAATATATAATTTGTCTTGATATAGACAGTTTGTAAATAACTCAAGAAAATACAAAAGTGAAAAACGAAGGTATAATATGACATAATCTGACATAAACTAAAACGACTAAAACCACACTAAAAATCCAAAGCAGCCAATTGCAAAACACAACAATATTAACAACTAGGGATTTTTGTCATACCACTACAGTACACTTGAGATTGATCACGTTGTATTTGATCCAAATTTTGTCACAAAACACGAAAATGAAAGATAATTAAGTTAATCTTGCATTCACGATCCCTAAAATACGTGAAACTGCTAAAAATACGGACGCGAATTTTATCACATCAAAGTTTTCCACTGGACGCATCCTGTTTTTGACACATTTTGTAAGAGCATGACATAATTCTGGATCAAGGTTTGCCAATCTAAAAATTTTCTAAAACGTTCCGTGAATTAATGGCTATTATGACATCGAAGATGACGTGGCATTTCTTAATGTCTATTAAAGCATCCAAATGGGAACAAATTACAAAAATATTTATAGGAAATAAGTAAGGGTTAAAACGAATTAGTGTGCTTGTCACAAGAATTATCCGAACCTTAACCCTCCTCTGGTTAATCTATATCCGGAACAAGTTCAAATTAAAGTAAGAGTAGCTGAAGGTCTACTTTACAACCTTTTTTTTGTACATGATCCTACGAACCTACAACCCTTTGAAATCCTAATTCTTAGAGTGACCGTATTGAAAGAAAACTCATTTCCTTTATAGGATAATTTATATACTTGCTTAACTTTACTGCCCAGGTTATTAAGCTTGATTCTATCCAATCGAGTAAGAAAGGTTTAGAATAAGTAAAGAAAGATATACAATTTAATCGTAAAGGTGTAAACAAACATTTTTTTTACATAAATAAATGTTATAGCATGTTATTTGATTGCATTTCTAACAAACAACCTTGCTCAACTCGGTTTAAATACATAAACTTTAAAAATTTTGATCTATTATCTCCCGTTAAACCTTATCTTTTGATTTAAACTTATTTTGAATTTCTTCTAGAGTTTTTTCTTTCGTTTCAGATACAAAATATATTACAAAAGGTAAACCGCACATACATATAATTGCGTAGGTCAGAAAAGGAACGTGCAATCCAAATTCATCTTTAGTGAACTGAAAGAATTTTGAAGTAATAGTTGACATGATACAGTAGTATACATCAAATAAACTAACAGCCAATACTTTAACTCTGATTGGAAATATCTCACCAACAAGTAGAAGTGGTATGCTTTGCAAACCTGAACTGTAACCAAATATAAAGAAGAAAAGACCTATAAGCGGTATCCATGAGTAACTGCTAAGATCAAAACTGGACAAATTTTGGAAAGCGAAATAAAATCCAACTGTTGACAATGATAAAGTCACAATAGCTACCGAAAAAATTAAGAGAGGTTTTCTTCCAATTTTATCAATAGTCATCATTGATATAAATGCAGCAGCCATTTGCAATGTGTAGTAAATGCAAGTCGATGTAAGAGGTGATACAAAATCTTCTGCATTTTTCAAAATTGTTGGAAGATAAAATATAAATCCTGTTATACCACTCCATTGTTGTACTAATCTTAACACTAGCATAATACACACAGCGTTTCTGCTATTTTTGTTCATGAAGAGATTCGCTAGTTTACCTTTCGAGTTATTACTATCTGCAACTGTTTTTAAGGTTTGATCAATTTGATGATCAACTTCTGTTTTCGCACTGAATTTTTGCAAGCTATTTTTAGCTTTATCTAATTTGCCTTTAACTACATAATAGTGAGGTGTTTCTGGTAACCATATAAACGTAAAAAGCACAATCCCTAATAGTAAAACTCCAATAAAGGCCGTTACCTTTATGCTTAAAAAAACTCCCAGAACACTAATTGCAAGTACACCGAACAATTGCATAAAAGTAATTCCAGATAAAAATAAACCTCTAACTTTTGGATCGGCCATTTCAGCGAAATAAAGCGGAACTGAACAAAATAGTAACCCATCGGACAATCCTGCAATAAATCTTGCTAGGTATAACTCCACTATAGTGCTTGCAAACGCTATAGTCAACCACGAAATAAGAAATGGAATGTTTGATAAAATAATCAGTTTTTTACGGCCAAATTTATCCAGTAGTAAAGAAGATGAAGCCGATCCACAAATTCCACCAATAAGAAAAGATACAGCAATCCAAGAGCCTTCATCATTTGTCATTGGTATTGGGGAATCATTATTAAGTAGCTGTGGTAAATATGGTGCGGGCCATCCTAAATGCAAACCACATGAAAGTATGCTAAGTGCGCCTAAAAATTAAACATTAATATACCTTGTTGAAATAGGTCGCTGATTACCTGAAAAAAATGCAAAATATTGCAGTGGCCTTCCTTGTAAATGCACTATGATATTCGAAACCATAGTATTCTTATACACTTGAAGCCTAATTTATAAATGTCTACAAAATTTAATGAGAAAGATTAGGTTTACTATTTATAATACAATTAAGCTAATGACGTGAACTATTTACAAATTTATAATTAGGTTTATACCCTTGTTTGTTTTAAAAAAGGTTGTGTTTCTGTCACATATTTATAAAAATGTACACACTCTGGAAATTCTATGATCTTTGAAACTATACCTCATTTACTTTAAAGGCGCAGTGAATTAAAGTAAATGCATATTAATTTCATGTTAACTGTAAAAAAGGCCATGCTACATGAGGTCGGATACTATCAAACTCATATCAAAATGTCAAATATTATTATATCAAAGATAACGTGTGGGAATCACACATAGAAAACAGCTTGAATTTAGTCTATCCTACAACCAAATAAGGTATAGATTATTTGTTTTGTGTACATAGAGAAGGTACGTATTGTTTCACTTATATGAATAGTTAGCATGCATTAAATGAATGTTTAATTACTTATTTGTCTTATGCTATCTCAGTTAAACATTTAAAATAATTATCCACATCACGTAATTAAGTCCGTACACTTGTAAGTGTTTCGAGAGTGTTAAAATTACTTTACCTAAAACAATTAACTCACGAAAAAGTAGAAATATTAAAATTCTCAACGTATGTAATGTACTGATATGGACGGATGTTACTCGAGTAAACTATTTTCGAGATGTTGGTACTTCCGCTCATACAGGAATTTGACCCTAACTCGCTTAATTTAAATGGAAGCTCTGATTTTTATGAAGATTGAATCCTAAACCAAAAAATAAACATACGAGGATAAAATTACTTTTGGGGAAAACCGTATTTATTCTTTCCTTCCAATCTACATACAGGGTGAGGCGCGAAGAATTTTGATTAAAAGTAATGGCAGATACAGTTATGTTAAAAATCTGAAACTACGAAGCTGGAGGTTTTGGATGACGCTGAGTTCAAATATAATATTGTCCTGGATGTGGCACTTCCGGTTATACCGGAAGTAGACGTCAACTTTGTTATTTTAAATGGAACATAATATTTTTATTTTATTTTCGAATTCTACATGAAATGCTAGATAAAATTGGTGCACAACGTCCTATACCAAAATGAAGTATTTTCGAGATATTTCGATTTTTTTAAATTTTGAAAAATCCTAGTCCACATTGAATAACGATATCTCCATTAATAACGATGCTAGTGACGTGAAATTGTAACTAATAAACAACAAGCGCTTGCCCGTTAACTCCACATATCCATCTTATTAATATTTCATACAGGGTGCTTTAAACTTAGCCGCCAACATGCACAATTTAAATCATTTATTAGTTGCTTACCTTAAATAGAACACCCTGTATTTTAATACATTTTCCGCTGTATTTTTTACACCAATTCGTTTGGTATCAGTATTCCTATACCTAAATCCATCCACTTTTGAGATAATTCATTATCTTAGTTAAAACATAACACTTAATTATTTCAACATTAGTAAATTGTAGGCCATGATTTCCATTATTTAGGTGATATTTTTTATTTTTTCATAAGTTATTAATTCTGAAAAGTAACCAATAGTCTGAAAGGATTATTAATTGTAGATATCATTAAAACGTTGACTAGTTATTTTGTATTAATTTAATACGATAACTTACAAACAAAAATAACTAAATGTAATATTAAACAAAAGTTTTATAATAAGTGTTCAAAATTAGCTCCATCTGACTTTCTAAACATTTATGAATCCTTTTCATTAAGTTATGTCTTGTAATTCTGGAAATATGGTCGGGTGTTAGAGAATTAAAATCAAGTAAGACTCTCTGCACCATATCTTCCTTTGACGTAAGAGGTTTGGAAAATACCTGGTTTTTAATGTAACCCCAAATACCAATATCTAGTAGAGCCAAATCAGAAGAGCGAGCTGGCCAACGAAACGGACCCTGATTGGCAATCCATCTATCATCAAACACGTCGTAAAGATGCTGAGCAACAGGCCCAAAGTTATGAGGAGGTGCTCCATCTTGCTGATAACAAGCTGAAGCCGCCTCTCCATTTCTCAAAGTATGTAACGTTGGTCGTATGGCTTCTTCTAAAATGTGGAAATATCTTGTACCATTTAAATTTTCATCATAAAATTTTAATGCTAAAATTTTATCGTCTTTTATTTCACAAAAACATTAAAACTCCAACTATCCTGAAAATAACGTTCTCTACCAACATGTGGATTTTCATTAGACCAAAATGGGAATTATGTCGATTAAATAATCCATTTTGCTAAACTTTGATTCATCACACCATATAACATTTTTATGAAGTTTTCATCCTCTTGGGTCTTCATTAAAAACCATTCACAGAATTCTACCCTTCGAGGAAGATCACCTCCTTGTAAGTGTTGCACCAAATGATATGAAAATGGTTTCCATTTGTGTTTTTTAAATGCGATGGATTGTTCTCGTCGACAAAGTAAGATCTCCTCACAATCTCTAATGGAGGCATTTGGAGAGGCCGTAAAATAACCCAAAATGTTAATTTTGTTCATGTCACTGCCCACTAGTGGTTTATTTTATTAATTTTACCTTAGATTGACCAAACTGACGGCAGTTTTTAAGTAATCTTCTTACAATATCACCAGTTGCATTTGGTCGACTTGGATATCTTTCTGCAAAACACGGCAAGTCCGTTCAACAATTCTATTACACTCGCCGTAAATAATAATGAGATTTAAAAATCATCATTAGTAAACCCTACATTTGCCATTATTTACTATAAAATACAAACTGGTAAAGAAAACTGTCAAAACAACATAAACAATTAACGTTCTATCAAATCTTTGACAGTCATGGCCTACCCTTTACTAATGTTGAAATATTTAAGTGTTATGTTTTAACTAAAATAATGTAATATCTCAAAAGTGATTGGATTTAGGTATAGGGAATACTGATACCAAACGAATTGGCTTGAAAAATACAGCGGAAAATGCAATAAAATAGAGAGTGTTCTATTTAAAGTAAGCAACTTATAAATGATTTAAATTGTGCATGTTGGCGGCTAAGTTTAAAACACCCTGTATGAAATATGAATAAGATGGATATATGGAGTTAACGGGCAAGGGCTTGTTGTTTATTAGTTACAATTTCACGTCAATGTGGACTAGGATTCTTTCAAAATTAAAAAGAAATCGAAATATCTCGAAAATACTTCATTTTTGGTATAGGACATTGTGCACAAATTTTATCTAGAATTTCATGTAGAATTCGAAAATAAAATAAAAATATTTGATTCTATTTAAAATAACAAAGTTGACGTCTACGTCCGGTGTAACCGGAAGTGCCACATTCAGGACAATATTATATTTGAACTCAGCGTCATCCAAAACCTACAGCTTCGTAATTTCAGATTTTTAACATAAGTATATCCGCCATTACTTTTAATCAAATCTCTTCGCGGCATACCCTGTGTACATATGTAGGTATAGAAAGTTATGCAATGAACTTATTGGACTTCTTTAACTTTTGTTAAGATATCATTATACTCATTTCCTTTAATTTTGGCGGAATACTCATTTCTTTAATACATTCGCACTTAGGAGGATGGACAGAAGGATAATGAATTGCCAATAGATGCCTATGAACAGCTACGGTAAATTTTGTCATATCATAAGTGAAAGGAAAGCAGGAACTAAGGAGATCATTCCAAAGTTTAGAAGCTGTGTAGAAAAATGTGAATTGCGCCCGATTGGTACGACAAGTGGAGATGTGTACTGCATACTGATGATGTGAATGAGCGAACCGAGTGTTTCTCGCAAAGATAGCCGGAGATGGTATCAAAGAATGTAATTCACCAGTACAATAGCCGTTGTAATGACGATAATACAAAGAAAGAACTGAAACCATCCTTCTATGCTCAAGGGACTGTATGTGAGAAGTTAAGGACGGGCCATTTACAAGCCTAATCGCCCTCTTTGAATACGATCAATGATATCGAGAGCGTATTGGGTAGCACTAACCCAGAGGTGAGAATTTGGGTCTTATACAGCAGAAAGAGATGTAGAGAGGTAAAGTACTGCTTATATCTGTACAAAAGCCTATTTTACGAGCAGCTGTTTTGGTAGCTGACAGAAGATGGTCAACCCATGAGAGATTTGAAGATACAGTCATACCCAACAGAGTAATAGAGTCTGAAAACTTAAGAACTAAGCCATTCATACTTACAACAGGAAATCTTTTTGGCGGACACAAGGCAACACTCAGTTTTGTTGGCATTAAATTTAACTAGATTATTGCTTCCCATTCGATAATACGTTGAATGTCTTTGTTGATTCAATTTGCCATTTCAGCTTTAATTTCTTGATTTGACATAGAAGGTGGATTATCACTATGAGTAGACTGAGATGAACTACAGTGAAGAATGCTATCGTCAGCAAAGCAATGGATGGGGTTAGTTGTTGAAGAAATAAGGTCGTTTATGTACAGCAGAAAAAGTGTACGCGCTATAACGGATCCCTGTGGTACGCCCGCGTTAATGCTAACTTCTTTTGAAAAAAGCCATCAACTACGACACGTATTCGTCTTTTATCAAGGAAACTAGAAACCCAGTTGATGGGCGTATCATTTAGAGTTTAGCAAGTAAACACTTATGCCAAACTTGGTCAAATGCCTTTGAGATGTATAAAGCGACTACAACTGTTTCATCGGACTGCTCTACTGTATTGTTCCAAACTTGGGTCACATATGAAAGAAGATCACCTGTTGAACAACTTTGCCTAAACCCATTTTGTGGGTGACTGAGGAGTTTGTTAGTTTCAAGGAGCGTGAGCAGTTGCTGATTGATGGCTTTTTCCATGATTTTAGACAAAATGGAAGTGATGGCAATTGGTCGGTAGTTTGAAAGATCGGTCTTATCGCCTTTTTGGGAATAGGTTGAACATTTGCTAACTTCCATGATGAAGGGAATTCCCAGAAGACATAGAGATCGTATAGAGCTTAGATAGGGCTGGTACTAGTTCGGGGAACATTTCTTTAAGACAATAGCTGGGATACCGTCTGGCCAGTCGCTTTATTGAGATCAAGCCTATTGATGATCGATTCCAAGAGCTTGTACCGAAAATGAATTGGTTTCATAGCGTATGAAGAAGAGTTGACTAGGGGCACATCTTTTCCAGAATCATTGAGATACGAGTTTGATGCAAACAAATCCACAAAACATCCGCTTTGTCTACAGAATCAGCAACTACCGATTCGTCAATAAATGTCAGGGCGGGAAATGAAGATGTTCCAAAGTTTTTATTAATGGCTTTAGCTAAAGACCAAAACTTACGACTGCCTTAAGGAGATGTGGCTAGTTCATTGCATTTTCATTGTTCAAACAACTTTTTAGTTTTAGTGATGACACTTTTCCAGATATTTCTAGCACCAATGTATCCTACATGACTGTCGACCGATTTATTAGATTTCCATTTAATGTAATATTTATTTTTAAAGATATTGCATCAGGACAAGCCTTATTGAACCAGGGTTAGGAACGTGAATGACCTATACGGCACTGTTTTTTGGGAATGTATAACTCCATTCCCATGAGGATGACTTCAGATACTGAAAGAGCGATGTCCGAAGAAGAGGACGACTTAAAACAATATTCACGCCATGGAAAGGTTGCAGAGAAATCCGTAAATTACTCCATCGAGCTGACTTAAAACACCACAAGGTTCTATCGGTTTTGCGAACAACAGTGGAATTAGGTACAGTAGAAATGATTTCTATTAGACAACGGTCGGAAAGACCTAAAGCCGAAAGAATGAAAGTTTTATAAATAAGTGGGTTTGATGTAAAAGAGATCTAAAAAATGTGGAGCATGGGTTATCAGGGATTCTTGTGGGTTCAAATATCATTTGTATGAGATCACATGAGATCGCAAATGTTTGTGCACTATGACCAGCAGGATTTGTAGTGGATGAAAACTGAAGCCAATTAGAGTTATGAACATTGAAATCGAAATTGAGATATCACAAGATGGAAACTGAGACAGAAGTTAGCCAACTTTCAAACTAAGGTAATCGAAGGAAGTCTTGAAAGTTACTGTCATTACGAGACCTATAAATGCAACAGTAGAATTTCACAAATTTAGGAACAGAATGTTTAAACCAAATCACGTCAAAATTTTTGTTTTCTAAGGAAGAAACCCTCTTGCAAGCCTCCTTTATATCGAAAGTTAGAGTGAAGGTGGTATTAAGGAAATTGCAAGTCGGGTGACTCGGAGCATTCAGAGGAGACTTGTGTTTCAGATAGAAACAAAATATCAGGTTGTAATTGTTTAAGATGTTGGTGAATAGCATTAAGATTAGACGTGATACCGCGGATGTTGCAGCAGTGAATCAGAAAGTTGATACTTTCGGTGACCATGGTCGTTTGGGCCCTGCCCTCCCGGACATCCGAATGGGGCAGGATTTTACGTCTGGAATTTATTACCCTAGAAACCACAGCCATCTTATATTTTAATTTGGGACTTTTAATCCGATAGGAAGACAGTGAGAGCGAGAAGGAAGAATAAGGATGAGAATAGATTAAGGATGAAGGAGAAGGTAACCGGCAGCCCTTACCGAGCTCAGAAAATCGGAGACCCGATATTTAGGAGCCCTTAGTAAGGGTGGTGGTACCTCCTCGGCTGGCATGGAGTATACATGCCTTTCATAATACGTCAAGTGTATGTGCTCTGTCAAATAATTACCCGTAATGTTTTCAGAAACAGCAAACTGATTGCATTGCTGAAGAAGCTGAGTGATGTTGATGATCGAAAATCTGTCTCAGTTATGGTCACAAAAACTAACCAAGATCGCTCATTTTGGTGTGTTTTGAATATTGTGAGAAAATACGTTGCTTTACGTCCCAAAAACGTGCCTCACCAAAAGTTCTTCATCAACTATCGACAGAGAAAGTGTACAGTTCAACCTGTGGGGATAAATACCTTGTATAATAACTTGCCGATTTTTTGAAATTACCGAATTCAGAAATGTATACTGGCCATTGTTTTCGCCGCTCTGCAGCCACAATGCTGGCGAGTTCTGGTACTGACCTCATGGCAGTAAAGCGTATAGGGGGATAGAAGTCATCTTCCGTCGCCGAAACTTATATAGAAGACTCAGTACCTAAAAAAATTGATGTATCAAAGAAAACGCTGTAGAATAGAAAATTCATGTAACTCTACATCGCCTGTATGTTTTTCACATGAAACAGGTTCAGTTCCAAAATTTGATATTTCTGGAAATGTAAATTGCAATATTGAAGTTATTATTAATGCAAATAAAAATGAAAAATAAGTTGTATATTTACATACATCGAAATTACAAAAATTAAAATACTATATCTACCCTTGCTGTTAAAGTTCAACTTTATCTACCATTGCGGTTAAATTGAAACTTGATCTATTGGTTTGGGTTTTTCAAAGCACACTTTAACAATTGCTATAGAAAAAATGAAATAATTTTAATTTCAATTTTTTAGGATAACTATGCAACCTCCTTTTTATACTTTTATAAAGAAAACAGGCAACATTGTAAGAACAAAAACAATAATCTATGTCAGACGTTTAACACTTCATGTCACAGAAATTAATAGACATAAATACATGTTGACGTAAAAACAATTCCAATTTATTATTATTCAATTCTTACATTTATTTCTCTTCACATTAAAAAACTTTATAAAGAAGATCAATGTAAAATTAAATTTTCTTTAAAAAATTAGTCTACCCTTTTTCTTATAAAATTAATCGTTATTCAGCAAATGAAAAATTTGAACTAACATTTAAATTTTAGCTACGAGATTTTTTCGTCGCTAAATTACGCGACATATCAAAAGTTTATAGAACACGCACGCACGCTAGCTTATTTCGAAGCACGCAGAGTATTGAACATGAACGAATACTAACACCTCATGATCGCATAAATCTGAACAGCATAAGCACTATTGACAGTAAAACAACACACATTTTATACAACTACATTATTCTTCACATCCGCCCTAGACCACCAACACTTATCAAGCAATCTAAGCAACATAAATTCTTAACAAAATTCGTCTACACTCTAGATATTTTCGCGATTATCGAGACAAACTACACACTACGCACATACCACACACGACACTAGACGCACACATACGCACCAGCACACACGTACGCACACAGCACGTAACCACGCACGCACACGCACTACACGCACACAGCACGCACGCACACACATGCACCTAAAACGCAACACACGCACACACTACAAACCACGCACGCATCCACACACAGCACACACGCCAACGCAAAGCTACACACGCACACACACGCACAACATCGCACGACACGACGACACACGCACACACACGCACACACGCACACACACGCACACACAGCACACACGCAACACACGCACACCACGCACACGACACGCACACACGACACGACGCACACACGCACGCACACACGCACACACGCACCGCACACACGCACACGACGCACACACGCACACACGCACACACACGACACACGCAGCACACACGACGCACACACGCACACACGCACCACACCACACGACGCACACACAGCACACACACGCGCACACACGACACACACACGCACACACGCAGCACACACGCACAACGACACAGCACACACGACACGCACACACGCGCACACACGCACACACCACACACACACACGCCACACACCACGACAACACGCACACACGCACACACACGCCACACACGCACACACGCACGCACACACGCACACACACGCGCACACACGACACGCACACACGCGCACACACGCGACACAGCGCACACGCGCACACACGACACACAACGCACACAGCCACACACGCACACCGCACACCGCACACACGCACACACACGCGCACACACGCACACAACGCACACACACGCGCACACACGACACACGCCACACAGCGCACACACGCGCACACACGCACACACGCGCACACGCACACACGCACACACGCGACACACGCGACACACGCGCACACACGCACACACGCGCACACCGCACACACGACACGCGCACACACACACGCACGCCACACACACGACACGCACACACACGCGACACACACACGCGACACACACAGCGCACACCACACGCGCACACACACGCGCACACACAGCGCACACACGCACACCGCACACACACCGCAGCACACACGCGCACACACACGCGCCACACACGCGCACACACACGCACACACGCGCACACAGCGCACACACGCGCACACACACGCACACACGCGCACACACGACGCACACACACGCGACACACACGCACACACACGCGCACACACACACCGCACACACACGCACACAGCGCACACACGCACACACACACACAGCACACACACACGCACACACACGACACACACACACAACACGCCACACACACGCACACACACACACACGCACACACAACACACACACACACAACACACACACACACACACACACACACCACACACGCACACATACACACACACACACATGACCACACACACACACACACACACATGCACACATCACACCACACTCACACACACTCACACTCACATCACACTCACACTCACACTCACACTGACACTAACACTTACACTCACACTCACACACACGTACACGTATACACGCACGTACACATGCATGTACGCACTACAAATTTTAAACGTCAAATTTATTATTTATTGATTTAGCGATCACTTGTAATAAGACTTTTCACAATCCGAGATGTTTGACATGATTTTCGTGTTGTGTGCTAGTAACAAAAATAGCAGTGAATGAAAACCCGCATATTAGTCAAAGGCAGTTATCGCAGCAGGTCGACGTTTTTGATTGAAAAACCGTTCAGCGCGTCCTGAAAGTCAATAAAATGCATCCCTCACATATACAATTACTTCATGAATTACATTATGATGGCTATCAAAGAAGACTAGAGTTTTGTCTGTGCGCTGAAAACAAAATTCGGATACAAGGAAAGTTTGCTCATTTGGTTTGTTCAAAGATGATGCTACTTTCCACCGAAACACCAAAGTTAACAGGTATAACTTTCATTATTATGCAACAGGAAATCCACATTTTTGTAAATATAATACCCAAAACCGGTGGTCCTTAAGTGTTTGGGGAGGAGTTATTGTTGGTGATAACGTAATTGGCCCATACTCCTTTAAGCAAAGAGTAACAGGAGAAGCGTATTTGGATTTTTTGCAGACTCATCTGCCTGGCCTCTTTGCTCAAAGAGCAACTGAATTTCAACAGGAAATGTGGTTCCTTCCTAATGGGGCTCCGGTGCATCGTACAAGGTCGATCATCAATTACAACTACAACATACCACGACCGTTGGATTGGAAGAGGAGGATCTATCGCTTGGCCGCTTAGATCGCCAGATTTGACGAAAATGGATTTTTGTATATGGGGATTTGTTAAACAAGTTTACAAAATACCCCCGACTACAAGCGAAGACATGAAATTTCAAATAAGAAATGGTTTTCGCAGTATAACTGTTGAAATGTGTTGAAATTTAAGTGATGCTCTTGAGAGACGTCTCGAACTTTGTATTCAAGAAAATGGCAGACACTGTGAAATTTTAATTTGGTAAATGTCTATATTACACAGTGTATTAATAAATTTAAATTAAACTAGCAATAGACGTAGCATGTTTTTTTTGCAAATGTATTACAGGAATGAGTATTCCGCCAAAACTAAAGGAAATAATAACGTTGAAGAGGAATAAAATCTCGACAATAGAGGATACTTAATTACAGGGTGTCCCATTTAAAAATTCCAAGAAAAATGAATTTGAATATTCCCAAGTTGCAAGGCGTATAGAATGAACACTTAATCACCCCTTTGTCTCCTGTTGTGTCAGTTTTTGTTAAAATAATTAACGTAGATTATTGTTTTTTCGTTTAGAATGTTGCCTATTTTCCTAATGAACTTCTTATAAAAGAGGTTGCATAATTATCCTAAAAAAAGTTATTAAAATTATTTCATTTCTTTTAATTACCATTTTGTAGGTTGGAAGGTCGTGTTGTGTTTCACACCAGATATGTTTAGAATAACTGTGCAACATTTTTTTATACGTCCATAGCGAAAACAGTCAACATTCTGAATGACGTTTTAAACTTCATGTAAGATAGAGATTAATAGATTTTTATTTTTATTTTTTATAAAAAAATTTTAACTAATGTCACTTTTATTTTATTATATAGGTACCTCAACTCCATCCTTTTCTTTAATTGCACGTAATCAACATAAATACTTTCCCTTTAATTAACCCTAAGTATATCGGATAATTACATATTGATTATTGTTATTCCTCAAATATTCTAATAAAATGTAGATAATTACGGGATTGCTATCAGTTTACTAGCATTCTGCAAACGATACTCATCGATCAAATACCGGTTGTGAATTTGTGATTGTGTCTAAAATGCATAAGCAAGAAAAGTGTGAGTGTTCCAATAATAAGTAGGAGTGTGATACTGAAAAGGGCGAGAGAAGCGTAAGTACCTATATACTACCTTAAATACCTAAATATGTACGATTCACTATGAGCAAATCCATGCAAGTGGCCCGAAATTATTTTTTGTTAGTTTTCAAATGGCAGAATATGTAAAAAAAATTATAAGGTAGATTTTTTGTATTGACAAATTCCTTTTATAGGAAATTGGGTAAAATTTCAACAGAAGCTTGCATCCATCCTCGTTCGGAAGACGAACCTTGTAGCATCAGCTTCCATCATAGTGATGACGAAGACGGTTTGGTGTCCGTTACTGATAATTGTCAAGAAATGATGACAGACGCAGATACTGAACCCGAAGACCCATTTGATGTTTCTTTTGATGAAGACAATTCAGATGCTTCATTACTGTTGGAAAACGATACCGAATCAGATGCCACTAAGAAACACAATTTATCTGGCCGCAGGATCATAGATACAGAATACTTCTTAGATGTGTTGAAATCACTACAACACGTTGGTTTTGGTTGTTCTTTTTTTGATATAGATGTCATATCAGAAAAGATAGAAGGATTAGAAAGTACGCTTATATTTAAATGTAATATGTGCGGAAAGACAGATGTGGTGAAGACTGGTGGCACTGATACTTCTTTTGGTTCAAAAAACATGCTGCCGTCATTGCTGCTGTATCAACTGGGATTGGATATACCCAATTGTCTGAGCTTGTTGCAGCAATGGATATGCCACAGATGTCTAACGACACATATTTAGAGTACCGCTAAGCACTAAGAAGAACGGGGTAATAATAATATTAGCTTGTTATTAAACTTTTTCTTTTAATTTAGGAGGATTTGATAGATGTATATTTAGAATGCGGCATGTTGCCAGTAATAAACACTATTGTAGAACGACTAGCAGACCAGCATCTAGTTTGCTCTACGATATCGATACAAATATAGCAGACACATGTAATTCGGTAGTTTCGGAATTTGTAGGAGGTAAAAGAGTCAATTTTTTCTTTAAAAAATTCGTACCAATTGAGATGTGAAATGGTCGCGATCTCTTTTAATAGCGAGGGAAACTTATTATCGCTTTTGCATGAGCAGCCTTGTGACAGATCACCGTGGAACTACATAACGCATTTTTTAAACTCCCAAATTAATCGTCGTAGGAAGAAGGTGTATGTATTATTTTAATAACGTTTTCTTCTATGGGAACTTCTTCACTACAGTAGCTGCCTATTGTTTTGATTTCAGATCACACTAAAAACAGGACATTTGCACCCGCGGATAATAATTATGGATTGGCAGATGAATCCATCACACCCGATCTTTCAAAAGATGAGTACCTTGACCCAATCAAAAAGTTATTTGTGGAGAGTAGAAGGTAAGAAACGTTTAACGGCATGCAATTTTGGGAAAATATGCAAACTGCGCAAAACGACGTGCACTTCCAAAACTGCTTCCTCCTTGCTCTACAACATTTTTAAAGGGAATACATACAACGCCTTTGGCCTCAACAGTGAGTCAAATGCAATTAAACTATTTCAACAGTTATTCAAGTTAAAAGTCACTACATGCGGACTCCTTATAGACGAAGAAAAACCATTTTTAGCATGTTCGCCTGACGGACTAGTAGAAGAAGGGAAAGGAAAAAAGGAAAGGGTCACGTATTTCATTCCCTCCCCAACGGGGAGGTCGGGCTGCTCGAGCTCTTTCGGCCACAATCATGGATTCCCAGCATACCTACAAACATTACGTATATATGCATGGTGGGATTAAGAATGGGTGTGGTAAGGATAGGATCGTAAGGAACGGAGTTAGGGTTCTAAGAGGGAAAATACTACCCCAGCATTCGCCTAAGTAGTCGCACATGGTGTGCATATACGCAGTGAGCATGCCGCTACATGTGTGAGGAAACCCCTGAAAAACCTCATATAAGGTAGAAGGTAACAGGAATCGAACCCATTACCTCCCGAATGCTAAGCAGGTCGTGTCACCACTACGCTACCAGTTCGGTTGTAGTAGAAGATGCAGGCAGTGGTGGAAATAAAAAGCTCTTTCAAAAGCGGCGACATTGATCCTGTGGAGGCATGTAAGGTAAATTCAATTAATTATTGTGTTGTAGATTCCGAAAACAACAAATTAAATTAAAGAGGAACGATAATTATTATTATCAGGTGCAAGAAATTTTATATATTAATAAACGAGTCAAATGATACTTTATTGTCTACACAGCAACAGGAATCCATGTTGAAGAAATTGAAAGGTACGTTGTAACAATAAATGTTTTGAACATTAAATGAAACAATATGTTCTGTTTTTTATGGGGATGATACATTTTGGGAGGATCATATGGTAAAAAAAATTAGAAGAATTTTACTATAATTCTTTAATACCGGAATTAGTGGATCCACGTGGATGTCGTAATTTAAATCTTCGAACTGTACATATGACCAATTAAATTTTAAATTGCTTTGTTTGTTTACCTGTATAATTTGTTTACAATATTTAAGAAAACTTTGTTTTTTTCTTTGATACAAAATAAATAAACAGAATAATTAATTGTTTATTTTAATTTTTACTGATAAGAATACATTATAATTTAATAACGTGCATACCTAAAGTACATACCATTTTCGTTACTTTAATTTAAATAATAGTTTGAAGGTTTCAAAGTTGATCCGATTACGTTTATGTGTCAATAGAAATAGGTACCTGCTAAGGAATACCTGAAGATCTTTGTGCCCCTGGGTCATTTAATGAGCAGACCATGCTGCTATATTTTCTAACGGAATTTCTACCTTATTGACATCAGGACATTTATCGTTTTTATGTTTTAAATAGTAAATTAAAAATATACAATTTTTTCAAAATTTCAACAGTTCGTATTTCGAAAAACCTATGTCTGAATATATGGCTTTTGAAAAATCTGGAACACTGGAACTGTGGCAGGATCTGTAACAATCAAACTACACCCACGTACCACACAAAATTGAAAAACACCGAACGCGTTTCGATAGCTACGCTATCATCATCAGCGGTCGACTAGCTATGGCTTTTGTTAAAAATCTTATCAGTTATAAAAATATTCCAATTTAATCACTACTGGGGAAAAATTATAGAATGTAAAGTTAAAAAAAATCTATATTCAAACATTTAGGAAGGTTTGGGACTATTTTGACGTCTTACGCGGTTCTCTAAAGTTTCAGATAACTTCATAATACTATAAAAAGTTAGAACGTTTTTAACATTGCCCTTATGGCAGTTTGATGTGTTGCCTAACTATCTATCGGGCACCCCTTAATTAAAAGCTATATTTAATGCTACTCAAAATAAATAGGAATTTGTAATTTAAAAAAAAACTACAATTTCTTTAGGCAATGGCTCCGAAAGAAAAATACCTATTTGATCCTCCCAAAATTAGAAAACAAAATACGTTAAGTTTTTTCTTAAACTTCGATATTCGAAAAAAACCGAGAAGGACCAAACTATCTACCGTGTGTTGCTTAAAATGTCTACACAGGGTTACAAAGTACGATGTAATATAATAAATGAAATACTTGATATTGATTTTAATTTTGACTTTTGGTATATCTAGGTTTTTTGCTATGTTTTTCCTAGACCTTGAAGCAAATGCTTTACCAATTATATGTTAAATTACCACAGCACTATGATTTAACATAGGTAGTTAAGATTAAAATTAAAAATTACAATAAACGTTCTGCATTATGCTTTTCATTATTAATAACACTTGCACTTATTGATAAAGATATCTCTAGATTTAACTGGATTATTTTATTTGATGTCATGTTTATATTTGTGAATGCTTCTATCATTTTGAAATTGAAGTTTTTCACAACTTACATCATAACTTAATTAAATTTTGTTAAATGTGTTTTTTTGCTGACATTTTTCATTGTTAGCTTTTGCCGTTACACAGTGTTATGATTTGCCATCTTTAAGACAGTTTAACAATATTTAATGTTTAATGACCTAGTTGTTCTTTACTAAAATTAATTCTCAAACTGTTATGTTGATAGCAGGCTGTTTGTTTTAATTTTTCAACTTTGACAAAATTGTTTTCAACACCTTTAACAATTTTAACAGATATTACTACTGACGAAGATAAGTGTAAGTGTTATCGAAACGTTTAGATTGTATAATTTAAAATACACCATTAAAAAAACCAAAAAAGATAAGTATTCTATTATGTGCGATAATGGTGAAAGTTTACATTTTCATAATATATTTAATGTCTACTGGGGGGTGTATCCTTAATTTAGAGCGGATAGAATTATTTTTTTTTAATTATTATGTCGCATTAGAGATTTCCTTTCTATATTATTTGTGGCCCCCTAAAAAAGACCGATGATATGAAAGAATGGTGTGCAACTTACAGTCCTCTTAATGAAGAACTAATGATACCCCTAATGTTCGAATTGTCGCCCGTCCTGCTCAATACATAGTTGCAATCTCTCACGGGTAGACAAAACAGCAGTCTTTACCTATCCTATTGGAATACGGCGAATGGCGTTCGTTTTTCCTTATTCTCTAGCATATTCTCCTGGTAGTTGCATTGGTTAAATAAACGACATCTTTCAACCTCTCTATACAAGTCAGATCAGGTGACTTAGAAATTTAAATGTTCTTTCTACCTTTGCTATAAGTTTTCCTCTTAATATAAATAATGTTTTGTCCAGAAATTAAGAGACGTTTGCTAAAAATGGACTGGGTGCCCATCATGCTGAAAAACTGTTTTGGAATGTTCCTAATGGAATATTTTCTAAGAGAACTGGCAATTCGTTGGTCAGAAAATTGAGATAAATTTCACCGGTCAGTTTTTCATAAAATGGTCAATGGGGATTCCGCCCAATACACTGCACCAAACGTTTACGCTCCACCTGCCTTGATGTTGCACCTCTTACATCCAATGAGGATTGGTTTGCGACCAGTAATGCAAGTTATTCAAATTCACGTGCCCATCTCTGTTAATAGTAGCCTCATCCTCCACAGTATCTTTGATTATAGTCTATGATTTTGAGCTACCATGTTTAGCAACCAATGGCAATAATCAAGCCTTCTATCAAAATCGAGGGGTGTTAATGCCTGATGGAGAACTGCATAATATGAGTGTAGCCTAAATTTGAAATCATTTTTTTATTAAACGATATTAACAGACAACGTATATATTTGAGGGCATTATGTTTTGTAGGTAGGTAGCGACCATCGCAAAAACTTGAGACTAATTTTCAGCATTTTTCTAGGTTACTTTTACTATCAATATTTTTTTCACCAAACTATGCGATGCGTAGTTTCTCATATACAGCCGACTTCCTTTATTAACGGATTTGAATTAAAATATAAATATTGGTTAGGTCTGAATTTTTCATTTTACAGAAGTTGTACACCCAAATAATAATTCGTAACGTATAAAATATAGTCATAAAGGACTTTCGTTTGTGATAGGCTTTCCGTTCTGTACATGGTACTTTCCTATTTATGGTATAATTATCAAGTTTACAATAATGGATGCTTTTTCGACCTAGCTAAGCGGTAAATGAGGGCATTATAAAAAAATATCATTTTGCAGATTATTGGTGTTTTTTTTTAATCAAATTGTATTGAAAATTTGTTAGTTGGCGTTTAACGTAGTTAATTAGAACTATTTCAATCCACATTTAACGAATCTTAGTCATATCTTGATATTCATTTATTTAATGGAACGGGAGCTTGGGGTTAACAGGATCCCCCATTTTTAGTTTCCTTGGTTGCAGAGCCATAATGAGTGTACAGTACTGCTTTTTCAGTGCCCTCAGGTATAATCATTACTTCAACGAAAAGTGGTTTAATGATGTTAAACTTCACTTAACTTAACCTTCACGCCATTCCCTTGCGGGGTAAGCAAAACAATCCCTGCCTCTGATTTATTTTTTATTCACCTTTCTCCACTCTTTCTTATCTCCCATACCTCCCTAGCTTCCGCAAGATTGTCTTTGACATGTATTTTTATTTTTAAAACTCCTTATGTTTCTTTCTTTTATCATACACCCTACTACATTCAGCCAAGTTTTACGCGACCTCACAGGCCCGAATTTATCTCTAACCTCACCCACATATATTTTCTTCGTTAATCTTGCGTTGTTCATTCTCTCAATGTGACCAAACCAACGTAATGTACTACTTTTATATCTATCCATCATCGTCTCTTTCTCGTCGCACTCCCTCATCATACACTCATTCTTTAACTTATCCCTTCTCGTTTTACCCCATGCGCTTCTCAGGAATCTCATACCCACGGCATTTATTTTTCTTTCATGATTTTTTGACATACCCATGTCTCACTTCCATAGGGTACTGACAGGACAAACACGCCATTATAGATTGCTCGTTTCGTAGCTAGGTTCTTGCAGTTTGTAGCTCATCCACACTGTCACTTAATAAGACTGTGTCATCTGCATACACCATAACTCGTACATTTACGTCACCAACCATTACATCATTCGTATAAGTACATGCTGGCCTAACACGTCTATCTATGTAAATATTGAACAACCACGGTGACACACAGCCTTGTCGCACTTGTTCAATATTAAAGTAATCACTCACTCCCCCTTTCACTCTAACACATGTCCGGCTACCGTTGTATACTGCCCTTATTCCGTTTGGTAGACCTTTATTTACGCCATATCCATTGAACGTTTCCCACAGCTTCTCCCTATTCACACTGTCGTATGCTTTCTCCAGAACTACAATCGCACAGTGCAGCTTCTTTTTTACACTTAAACACTTTTTGATCATCTCCTGGGGAGCAACCATCTGATCTCAACACATCCTCTCCCTGGCATGAAGCGACTCTTTACATCCCAAATCTGAGTTTGTGTAGATTCTCGAACTCTATCAATCAGTATTCTTCCAAATATTTTACCAGGTTCACTGAACAAGTTTATTCCTCTGTAGTTCTTGCAATCATTCTAGTTCCCCTTACCCTTATACAGTGATACAATGATCGCCCTCTTCCAATCCCTCGGCACTGTTCCACCCTTAAGACATACATTTATTAGTTCACATAATCTTCGTATAAGCTTTGCACCTCCATACCTTAGCATTTCACGAGTGATTTCATCTACGTCTGCTCCATTACCGTTTTTCAAACTTCGTACGATTGTCTCTACCTCATTTATTCCAATATCTTTCTCAATTTCATTCATAATTCCTTCTACATTCTCCTTATTTAACCCTTTAGTCTTGCTTTCCTCACTACTGTACAGCTTTCCGAAACATTCTTGCCAGCATTTGCTCACTTCACAATCGTCCCATACTATTTCGTTGCTCGTACTCCTCACTCTTGCAGCGTTCTGTTTTGGGCCACGTTTTGTATTTTTGGCCCATTTCCAGAAGAGTTTTTTTGTTTCCCTCAAAATCATTCTGAGTTCTGAGTTTTCTCTCCTTACACAGCCATCACTTCCTCTTTACTTATTCTCACCGCTTTCTTCGCTTCTTTGTTTCTTAATCTGTACACCTCATATAATTGCTTTTTTTCAGTCTCAGTTTTTGTATCAATCATTGCCATGTACGCATCTTTTTTCTTACATACTGCCTTTTTTACCGATTCATTGCACCAAGAATATTTTGTTCTGTCTACCTACAATCGCTCTTCCTCATATCCGCACGGCACAATTGACAACACAGTTTTTCAGGCTTATCTATAAACTTTCAACGTCAGTGTCTTTTATTCCTTTGTTACGCACTGCTTCATTCACATTCAACCCTTTACTCACGTCATCTGCGAATTTCTTTCTCGCACCACTATACTAGCTTGTGTAACCTAATTCTGGACGTTCACACTACGTTTGCTTTCCTTTTCCAGACCCACTGTTGCCCTAAACACTCTCTCAATACAGCCAAAGAGTGAGCAAATCCACACTCCGATCCGCCCATTACCAGGTTCACCAGACATTCACCATTCTCATTGACTCTTTGGTCTCCGAACTTTCCTAGAACGTGTTCAGTATGTTCTTTCTGTACACCCAGTTATTCGTTATCTCCCGCTATCATCACCACTTCGTTTGGCTTACATACGTGCAATACGTTCTCTACATCATTCCAGAAGTTCTCACACTCTTGGTATCTTTCTCCATTCACCGGTGCATAGCATGCAATAAGAAAAATTCTTCGAATGTCCACTTTCATTCTAACCAACATTACCCTGGGAGTTACCAATTCGTACTGTTTAACACATCTCTTCGCTCTTTCACGTACTCACAAGTGGAGGTTTGTTTAACTCAGGAGATGGTGTCACAACCAAACTAAATTGTGAAAACTAGGTCGAGTTCACATCTAGGTTGTACCTTATGACACAATGATACAACCGGGCAGGTGAATACGATGGGGCCCGCAAATAACGGTTTCTCGAAACGTCAAGTACTTACAGCGACCAGCAAACAGGTTGATATGGTTGGTCGCGTGCACTCGGGTTTGTTTAATCAAGAAAAGTTTCTCCCAAGCGGTGTTGAGTTAAAGACTAAATTTGTACGATCAAGAGATACCTTTAGTCTAATGGTGGTGCTCGGTTGAACTTACAAGACGAGAATTATGCACGCTAGTTTACTGGTGAGACGTATGCGAATCAACCCCACCATTCTAATTACACACACTAAAGCTTCAGAAGCAACTGCATCAAAATACCCTGCTACAAGGACAGACGTAAAAGTGTTAACTATACCTACAGGCATACAGGAAAAATCATTGGATAATGTCTTCCTCTGTCAGTTACCCAAACGACGCATCGTAGGTTTTGTCGCAAATAAAGCCTTCAACGGTGATTACGCCTCAAATCCATTCAATTTTCGTCACAGCAACATTAACTACATGTCGTTATATGTTAATGGCCAACAAATTCCATCGAAGGCCTTACAACCAGACTTTACAGCTAATGGTTTATATGTAAGGGCATATAGCACCTTATTTCCCGGTACGGGTATTCATTTTTTGAGTAAGAGCAACTATATAGCGTGAAGCGGTTACCCCAACGGCTACTGTTGGATTTCGACCTAGCCCCTGACTTGTCTGCAAATGCTAGCATGGACTGGAATTCAGTTAGAAACGGTTCCCTTCATCCAGGAGTTGGCTTTGAAGAAGCGCTCGTAAAAACCATTAACTGTTTCGATAACGTGATCGAGATCGATAAACAACGGAATGTCGTCGTGGATTTCGCCTGTTAAAAGGCCCATATATAACAGGCTTCAGTGTGAACTGAAAGAAGATGGACGCATACTTGACTTGCAAGGGTTTAGAGGTGTTGATAAAGAATTCATACCGAAAGAAATTGCTGTGATTGCAGATCATGGTTCGTTACTGCTGACGTTGATAAAATCGAGATTATTATATATCTAAACCCATGTCAAGGCAGATAAGGTGTTTAGAGAATAAATATCACGGCTTGAAATGGCGGTCAGGGTATGTGTCCTACAATGATTTCCAAAGGCGCCGATAAGAACTCTGCTGCCGTTTAACAAAATTCACGGTGAGGGTAGTGAAAAACAACGGTTTTTAAGATTCCTTAACAAACTAATACTAAACTTGGACGAGACTGGCTGCCCATCGGTTAAAAAATTAAAAAGGAAGCAAAGGCGTATAGTTGTTTAAACCATAAGATCGAGGAGCTTATGTGCGCTCTGGAAAACGCATTACTACTGCAAGACTGGGCCCATACCAACTCCAAAGGTGTATGCGGTACAAGTGTTGAAATGTTTGAAATCGATCCACAACCACAAGAACATGTTGCAACTTGTATGTGCTTCTAACCAGTTACCCAGGCACGCACCTAGACCTCGTGCAATTATTGTGAACACGGATCCAGTAAACAAACCAGGTCAGCATTGGACCGTTATCTACATTAACGAGAATGGCAACGGGGCATATTTTGATTCCTTTGGACGACCCACGCTAGGTTACCATTTATGTTTCCTTGAGAAGAATTCTAGATGGTTCCGCTACAATAAAACGACGCTGCAGGATTACCATTCGGATGTGTGTGGACTTTATACGATAATGTTTTTGTATTTTAGAATAAATAATTTATCAATACTTCATTCTGTAAATAAGTTACATGTTTATTTATAAATGATGAGATAATCAATTTACTGTGTAATGCTTGTTTTCTACCATTCTACTCTGATAAATAAAAGGATTTTGAGTAGCAGAGAGAAACGAGGGTGAGACGTGCACTATCAACGTCTATTACAGAAAATATTGGCTAGTTTAAAAACACACAGCTAGACAATACCACAAACAAATTCAAATTTCACTAAAAAATATACCGTTAGGTGGAGGCACATCTAGTACGGAAAGCATTCATTAGTCCATACACCACTAAATGGCGCTACAAACTCAAATATTTGGCTCAAAAATATACTACTGGGTGAAGCCATCTTTATTACAGAAAGATTCATTAGTCCATACACAACTAGATGGCGCTACAAACAAATTCAAATTTCGCACCAAGAGAGCGACAAGAAGGCTCAGACCCTAACACAAGTTCTTATAGCTGTCTTACAAGTTTGCATTAGGAATCTTATTAGGAAATTTCCCAATCTGCGCTCAGAGGCCAGGTAGGGACCAAGAACCAATCAGAAACCCGAGGGGCGGACGACTAATCAGGTAAAAGGGGCTGTCTACCTTCCACGGGCTATTCTACTTATATTCCAAACAGCGGTGACAAAAATTTTTTAGGAAGAATTGGAGTCGATGATTACTCAATTTTTATATACCTGGTTATGTGACGTATCCGTCACTGTCAATAAAAAAAGAGCATTTTTGTTCAAGCACATTTTATTTTATGATCGTCTTTTAAGTATTCAATCATATTGTTACAATTACATTAACTTGTCAATACAATATGGTGAGTTTGTATAAGTTTGTTAATAAATACCTTAATAAATACTACAAGATTATTATTATTTTTTGATATTGAAAGTGTATAGACGAATGTAAAAATGTAATATACTGCTAAACTATCATTTGTTAATTTCTGAACGTATAATTCATTACATACCGAGGCGGGTAGTGTTCCATTCCTGTCAAGAGAAGGATAGTTCACCGAGAGGCAAAGGCTCGAGGTGAACTAGTTCTTGAGACAGGGGAATAGTACTTTTGCCGAAGTTTGTATACGATTTTATCCACAATTAAAGAACAAGCAGCGTTATACAGTTCAAATAAAAAAATGTTGGAACACATCCATCACGGCTTCTTGTTTAACCTTTAAACCGAGAGGTGTTAAAATGTTTACACTACCCGAGATACCGGTATGGGATACCGCTATTCTACAATAATAACAAAAACTAAATCAAACAATTTTAATTAAAGTTTCAGTAGAGTATTACGTTATAAACAATGTGTTGTCATATTATCGACCTCCGGAGATGCAATTTTTGCAAATTTTTAAGGCATGTTCCAGGCAAATTGCATTTTGGCAGCTAACACATTTATAAAAAGTTTTTATTTTTCTTTGGTACGGACAAAAAGTGCACGTTTTCTTTTTCTCTAAACGTTCACCCTTTGAGGATGACGTTTGGTCGTAGCTTGGTTTTCCAACACATATTCTTTATTAAATTCTTTAGTTTTTGATTCAAATTGGGAATTTGAAGTCTCCTGTCCATATGTGATGTGATGAGATCCATAGCAAGTTCTTCTATAAAAACGCGTCTGGGCTTTGGTTCCACATCTTTACAATGCAAATACAAAACGTATGCATTACTTGTTGATATATCTACCAGTCGATAAAATATGGCTAGAAGCGATCGACAAGTACGTCGATTTGAACTAAAATTGGCACATCGTAAGTCCACCTAATTTTGTCAAATTATAAAGAGGAAACCAAAAACTGCATTATTTTTCTTCGGAACATAAGAAAGCAATGTGAAGTTGTCATTAGAAAAACCATATAAAGTAGATACTACCGGTCTTGTCAGTGACACTTGAAACTCTGGAGGGATATCTTGTTTATTGCGTTTCAAAATTCGTGTGTAGGTGAGCCCTCTTTTCTTCAGCTGATGTAGTAATTCAATGGAGGAAAACCAATTGTCACCCGTAATATTTCTGTTAGATTCCTCTATGGGTTTTATTAAACGCAGAACTGATTGAGTAGGTACCATAAATTTTTTTTCTTCAGCACTATGTGTTGCAGTATACATATAACCATTAAAAAAATAAGCGTTTCTGGCATCAGTAAGACATAATAATTTCAGTCTGTATTTTGCCGGTTTTTTAGGCATGTAAACTTAAAACTGACATTTACCTCTGAAACTAATTAGCATTTCATCTACACATTCGGTTGCATCCATACTGTAACAGTTTTGGGAGTTTTTTACAAAAGTATCGAACATAAATGAAACAGCTGAAGCAGGATCTTGTTAACGCCTTTCTTCTCTTGGAGCGTAATCAAATCTAATACATTGAATTATGACTTCGAACCTGTTTGAAGACATAACCGCTCTAAATACAGGACGATCTTTTTAACAATCGAATAGGCATAGCATATTTTCGTGATTTGAACGATATATCGATGTTAGCATAAGTAATCTAACAAAAGCTCTTAATTCAACAACATCCGTATCTTTATAATATGTTCTTTCAGTTGTGTGAGTTGCTCTGACGTCTTGAAATTTTCTATTTGTATATATGACTATTTCTTTTATCATGACTCCATTAAAGAAGCTCCCAAATTTCAAGTCCTGTAGGATGATTTCCTAAATTTCTTGCTGGTTGTTTCAAAGAAGGCAGTTTAATTATTATGTTATGTTGTGGAGTTCTGACTGCCTTATTTCTGTCTTGAGAATTCCAAATATACATCTGAATCCTCGCCACTCGTTTCATGAACGTCAGTAGAAATGTTTTCGTTACTTAGTATAAAATCGGGGTCATTATAGAAATCGTCAGTAGCAGAAGAAGAGCGGCAGTCATCTACCATATAGATTTCCCCTTGTACTTGGGCATCATCTGAATCTTCTATGTCTGAACACTGATGTTGCTCATGTTGCACATTGTCAGACATCTCATTAAGCCATTTCAGAACTGTTTGTTGATAATTTTTATCATTAATAGATACCGCCCTTGAGCGAAATGCCATTGTCTGGAACAATTAATTTTATCAACTAAAAATGTCTAATTGTGCTTTTTAGATAAAACTATTCGATTCAACTTCATAAATTTTTACGTTAATAGAGATATCGGTATTCTAGACCGTCAGCAATCCCGAAAGACGTTTGTAAGCTGACGAAGAAAGACAAGCATAACATTGCAATTTGGTGATTTTGTTTACAATATAATATCAGGAAGGCACCTAGGCAACCAACATTACAGTGCTGTATTTTTCCAACTTACTCGGGTTTAAAATTTTTATACCGGTATGATATACCGCTATCTCCGATTAAGGGTTAATATTGAAGGTCGTGGCAATGCGACTTTTAATTTTTACTTTAATGAGAAGCCATAAATATTATGCTTACTATTTTTCTTTAGGTTTTGTCGTTACTTGTTATCAATAATTCACTTATTAAATATGCTTATTAAAGAAAACGTGTTGTTTGTTTCTACCTATTACTTGCGTTCACTTACCATCTACGCACGTGAGAAAAAATGGTTGCATACTCTTGACCCTTTATTAAAATTGGCAAGTTGTCAATTTGACATTGATAGTTTAAATCGATATAGCTCCCCCACAGCTTGGAAAGTGTTCCATTACTGACCGCTTAAAGTAAACCCGTAGAATCATTCACTTTTCAACCTTTAAAGGGTTATAAAAGCGGTATGTTACAAACTAATTGTGAATAAAAATACATAACAGACTATTAATTTCTGAACGCGATAGTGAATTTTCCAACATAATATTGATTGGCATCGATATCAACGCCATACGTTTTTTTCTCACCTAGATGACATAACTACAAATGGGTATAATTACAAGTATACTTGCGTTCTATCAGTCAAAGTTCTTTTTTAAGAAGTCTTGCCGTCAAGTTATTAAAGGTTTGTTTTGATTCCTCATAAGAATCTCAAGCAGTTACAGATGGACCATGTTTACGTAGCACACTTCCTAATAACTTCGCTATTTTATCAATGTCTTCAACTTTTTCTCCAACGTCCATTATGGCTTGTGATAAGGATTCCACCTTACTTACACGTTGAGCTATACTATCCGTTTCAGACATTTTGCAGTTGAAGAACTGCTGCTTTTATAACACATTATCAACAAACGACTTCTATTCGTGAATAAATTACCTTCCAACTTACATATACATATGTAGGTATAGAAGGTTATGCAATCGATTACTTTTAACTATCGCTAAATCTACTTTTTAGCTCATTTTACAACTTTTGGGCGAGTTTCGTCAAGATTGGCCGTGTATGTATGTGGGAGGGAGGGTGAGTGTGTGGGAGATAAGGTTGGTGCGTGCGTGCGTGAGTGCGCTCGAGGGTGCGTGCGTGAGAGAGGGGGTACGCGCATGCACGTGCACGTGTGTGTGTGGATGAGTGAATGGATATATGTTAGTATCAACTACTCGAGAACGAAAATACCTAGGTACTTAAAATTTCGTACTTAAGCTTGACTTCATTTGACTTAGAGCTGATTAGATGTTGGGACCAGCGGCGGAGGGGGATGTGGTGTTATATTAGGTGTGGTTTTCCGTTTTTAACAAATATTTATAAAACAACTGCATGTTTAAAAGATATGAAAATACCTAGATACAGACCTTATACATATCGATTAATTATGTTCTATGCAATTTTTTGATGTGACGCGTAATTTAGCGGCAAAAAATTCCTAAGGTAGAATTTAAATGTTAGTTCAAATTTTTTCATTATCTGAATAACGATTAATTTTATAAGAAAAAGTGTAGACGTATTTTTTAAAGAAAATTCAATTTTACATAAATTTTCTTTACACAGTTTTTACGGTGTGGGACGTTTCGCCGCGGTTGATTCGCCGCGGCGTTTCGCCGCAGGGCCAGTTCGCCGCTGGCCGTTTCGGCGCGAGCCACACCCAGTTTTTTAATGTAAAAATTAAATAAATATGAATGAAAATGCGGAAACTGTATGATCGATATTTTTGTAGAAGCGGCCGGCTTTGGAATTTCTTTTTACGTTAACATGTATTTAGGTCTATGAAACTCTATCTGACAAGAAGTTTTAAATGTCACTTTGACATGGATTACTGTTTTTGTTTTTACAATGTTGCCTGCTTTCGTTATGAACGTATAAAAAATAGGTTGCATAGTTATGCTAAAAAAATTGAAATTAAAATTATTTCATTTCTTTTAATTTAAGTTAGCAACTAGATGTCTATTAACCTCTGTCTGTCATGAAGTTTTAAACGTCTTTGACATAGATAATTAGTTTTGCTTTTACCATGTTGCCTATTTTCATAATGAACTTATAAAAGAGGTTGCATAATTATCCTAAAAAAATGTTATTAAAATTATTTCGTTTCTTTTTATTTCCCTTTTGTAGGTTGGAACGACGTGTGGTGTTCCACACCAGATATTTGTAATATGCGGAAAACATAATCGCAATCTTAAAATTTTAATCGATCTATTTAGAAAAAAAAAAAACTAAGAGTAAACGCAATAAAACTGAATTCGAATACTTCACACAGTTCCTAATAAACTCCAATAACTCCAAATAAACCATATAATCAAGTCTGAATCAGTGCTTCCCAAACGTCATAACTGAATATACCTAAACTTTCAATAAAACAATACAACCAATACTAAAAATATCATCCTTTTTACTACAATTTCTACACACAGTGACAACATGTTTACTGTTAGTGTAATCAATTCTAACAATAATACTGTGGTGTAGTTAGGATCTATTGTGCCTGGTGCTGAACTCCTTCTGACGCCCTCCAAAAAACAAAATAAAACACCGAACAGAAGTTTTTTTTTTCAAGAAAGTCTTTTATTTATTTCGTAGGATATAAAAAGTAAAATAATACTATAAATTAAGTTTCCGAACGTTGTGGATGGCAAAACTGTCAATGCTTTTATCGAAATCAATTTTGTCCACAAACTCTTGGTCGATGGACAGAATTGCAAGATTAGTAAGGCGTACAGAGTATAAAAAAGGTCACAGAATTGACCTCCGCTTCGGCATCATGAACCTCAACAAAATTCAGGGAATGGTTCCACCACATGATGAATTGTTCTTGGGGGTTGACTTCCGGAATACGCTTTTAGACGCCAGAGTGTTGGCTGCAGCAGCATTATCATAGCCCTGACGTCTGCAGTTCATTATGCCTAAACCTCTAAACGTAGCTTTTCCAAAATCATTGCAGCCTCCTAAGCGGCATGATTATCTTTGGTGTCGATGAAAGACTCTCGAACTTGTACTGCGTTACCGCGCATGACAGAATCTCGTGAAACTTGCGAAGTTTGATCCAACCTTCAGATCTCAAGTGTACTGTCGAAGTTAATCGAGAAATATTGGCTTTGTATAATTTGCTCCCAACAATACGATTTCAAGATTCTCTTCAAGTAATATCTTCACTTGTCCTGCTCTTCTTTCAGTCAATCTTGAGACTTCCTAGCAATAGTGGTCCCTATTTGCAGACGAACTTCAAGTTTCCTCCAAGCACGACTGAATGTGTGGGCTGCTGGTTTAGTGGTTTGCAATTTTGGTGATAATTTCCACCACTCGTTGAAACCTTCGCTAGATTTAAATGCAGATCGAATTCCTGATATCTTTCTAGAAAGAGTATGCAAGGAAAACGGAGTAAGGACTCCTTTTTTGGCGAGTAACACATCCACTTTCGCAGAACCTTCTTGTTGTTCGGCATTCGCCGGAAAAACCAACCAAGCTTTTATAAATTTTCTCGACTGCCTTTTTGCAGATTCTTGATATCATAAGAATTCCTTGAATTGGCTGTGCATATGCTGAACTGTTTCAGATCCTTGATTGATTAGCTGCGTACGGATATTATCAGTAATGACTTCTGGCTAATCTCCAATATCGTTTAGTATAAATTCTTCAGTATAAATTGGACAAATCGTTAAAGTTCTATACGTATACTTCTACACCCATGGCTACAAATTTTAGCTACTTAATAGTTTGAGTAATACATAGAAGATTTTGTGCCTTTTGCTCAATCGTAGATTAAAGTGGGCCAGGTTCATAAATTTGTCGATTTTCCTTACTAACTAAAAGAATATTTACATGCACCTAGATATGTTCGCTTTAAAATCGGGGTTGCTTCTTCCTGAAACTAATTGTTAAATACTCGGACGCCAACTTGTTAGTAACGTTATAACCTAATGAATACTTAAAATTGTGAGTAATTAATGTTGTGAGTAATTAATGGAATCAGAGTACCTTCTGTTTGGTCACACTGTAGATAATAAAGTGGATGCATGCTGTGTCAGCGATTTTGAAAATTGTTGCGTAATATTACTTCAGGGTTGAAATAAATCTGGATTTGTATGCTTAATAATTCCCAACGGAATAAATTTAACTCTTGATTGATCGTACTAATACCGTAAATTGGATTAACGGTAAAAGGTGAAGCTAAAGTAAAAAATAAAACGTAAACATGGAGGTAAAAATAAAAGTGCCTGAAAAAAAAACATCTCAAACATAGTAAAAGAACTTTAAATAACTCACCATAAAATGTATAGCACTTTTAATTAAAAAAAATTTAACAAAGCAGAAATGGATGCTACATCCACCTTCTTAACTCAACCAAAAACGACGCTAAGGTGGTCTATTGCGCATGAACATGTCTAAAATGGAATGTCCAAACGATATGCGTACGAGTTCTAATTAAAATAATTAAATGCTTGTTTTTATGCAACTATGATATGTAACACACACTGCACGAAATGCATGTTAATTGCCTACAAAGAGGTGAATTATTAACAACACGTTCAAAGTTTGTTACAAAATTCTTGAGGCATGTTGTGGAGATATATTCATGTGTTGTTCTTCAGTTTCTATAACTTCCAGAACCATAGGAACTCTTTCTGGTCTGGTTGTCGTCGGATCCTACTACTTCAGAATCATCGTTTCCGCCAGATTCAAGGAAGGTTGAGCTTGTCTTTTGGTTTTCCCTCCTTTGACTGTCGTGTTACTTCACTTCCCATGACAGCTCGACTACATCCAGCTGTCTCTGGCGATGATACATGTTTAGTTTCGATTTCACAAGAGTACTTGAGACTTGTTTCTTCTGCTCTTCTTTTCTTGGTTTCTTCTTAGCCCTATTTTCACATCCACTTAACTGTTGTCTCTTCATCTGTAAAATTTGTAATTCTTTTAAATTTCAGGACTGAGGGCATACAATACAATGTGTCCCTGATTGGTAGAGTGCGGTTATGGTTAACCTTGTTATTTGAATTAAACACTAAACTAAACTAAAAAGTTATTGCAAAAAAATCTAAAAACTGCATTTTTTTAGAAAACTCTTGGGACTTTCTTATAATTATAAATTTTAAAAAGCATTTTATACAACAGTTTCATTGTTTTTATTTACTTTTAAAAAATAATAATTACATGTTTTCTTCTTAAATAGTTTGCGAGTAATCGCACATAACTTTAAAATCCAAATGGAATGCATATAATACTTTTATACTATTCGACAAAGAAAAAAATTATAAAAATTCTTATATATCATATACTATGGATGGTACAATAGAAATTATTAAAACTAATTGAATCGAAGACGGCCATGAATAATGAATTTATTTGTTAATGAATTTGCTTTATGACTATAACTTTATATAATTAACGTAAATACAAATTAATTAGATGTTCATATATTTCCTTATTATTAATTAGCTCTTTTTAGAAAGGTACAATTTATTCTGTACACAAAGTAAGCAACAAAAATGGCACCAGGCTTGCCTTACAACAATATCAAATAGGATGCTCACAATGTTAGAAAAATTGAACAAAACGTAAACTGTCGTATGTTAGTCTCGTACCAATAAACCCTGAGCTTCGTGCACGAAAGCTCTCCCCTCCAACTTAATTGACTCCACTCAGACCCCTGTAACTTAGTTAACTGCAACTTAATTGACTCAAAGGGTGGGGAGTTCCACTAAGCACTCCTAGAACCTTAATTGAAGTAATTCAAAATTAAAAAAAAAACTCTATTGAGTTTATATTTAGATTTATTCTAACAGCGCGACTGATCGCGGGTTAATTAAAATGATGGTTACATGGAAATGTAAATACTTAAATTTAAATTTAAGCAAAATTTATTACAAATATATATATATATATATATATATATATATATATATATATATATATATATATATATATATATATATATATATATATATATATATACTCAGCGGCAGAATTAACCGCCTACCCTATGTTTTGGTATTATTAGTCGAAGAATTTTGTAGTTCTGAATATTTTTTATAGTTTTTATTGCCTAAGTACATGTTAAAAAAGCGAACCAATGCCAATCAATTGGACATTTTTTTTTATTCATACAAAGTAAAAGAAAAAACAGTTTTGAAAATTTCGACATTTTAAACAAAATTAGGTACTTATACATGAAATTTATGGAAAAAAGTATTGTGGGTACAGAAAAGTTCACTTCAATTACGAGTGTTACCCTCCTCTTGCCCTAATCACATCAAGATGCTTACGGGGAAGTGCATCCATTATGTTTTGAATTTCAGCTTGTGGGATGTTATCCTATTCTTCCAATGCACCATTTTTCAGCTCCTTAATGGTGCTTGGAACTGGTCTCCGTGCCCGAATCCGACGTTTTAGATTGTCTCATATGTGCTCTATCCGGTTGAGGTCTGGACCATTTGCCGGTCATGGTAAAGTTTTGACGCCAACTTCATTAAGGTATTGCAAAACCCCTCGAGCGTTATCTTGCATTAACACAAAGTTGTCTCTAATAAATGGTGCAAATAGAATGACATGGTCATGAAGAACTTCTTCTACATACCTGTGAGTATCTACACCGCCTATATCAAAGATCACCAGGTCTGTACGAGCTTCGTAAGAAATTCCGCCCCATATCATTATTGAGCCTCTTTTGTAACCCACAGTATCTACCAGAACCCAAGGAGCAAACTGCTCATTCGGGCGTCTGTATACACGTTGACGGTCATCGGGACACTTTAAACCAATTCTGGTCTCGTCGGAGAATAGAACATTCTTCTACTGATCCATATTCCACATACTGTAATAATAAAAATAATTGGGTGGGCGGTAAATTCTGCCTCTAATATATATATATATATATATATATATATATATATATATATATATATATATATATATATATATATATATATATATCAAATTAATTTTACGATATCTACAAACGCTGACACGAACGTAACTGCGACTATTTGATATTTGGGACTGTTTTTATGAAGAATATTCAATTGGCAATTTTATATCAATATGGTTAATAATTATAATAATAAGGGATTCATAATAAAAACAGGTTGAGGTTTCATTGACTAGAGAGAATGTTAAGGTGGATTAATTTACTATTGTTCTAGTGGCACATACGAGTGTAACAATCATTCACTGTAGAATCTAGTGACTAAATAGACGCAAATGGTTATGGTTAGTCTCAAACCAATAATAAACCAATAATGATACGGAGTATGCCGTGATCTTTCTATCATATCAGATGCCTGAATCCAAGAATATAGCTTCTGTATGGCAACATTTTAGCATGAATTGGAGCTGTCCTTCCCATCTCACTTCCCCCACTAGCTCAGATCGTGTACATTCGATCGGTCTTGTAGAATCCTTTATGTCGTTTCCAAATTTTACAGATTTATTTAAAATTTAACCTAGGAGCAGCAGATAGATTTTGATACCAGGGCATCAAATTTTGCTGCCCCTCATTGAAGCTGATGCCTGGAGCGGCCCGCACTGTCGCACCGTCCTAGCTACGCCATGACACCTTTATTACAGTTAATATTTTTAAAGATTTATTCAGATCCAGTGTGAACCCTCCTTTAAATGTATGAAATATTTCCATCCTGGGAATTTTATTTTAGCGGTTGGTGTTTAAAAGCGGGAATTTTATTAATTCAAATATTTGAGCACTATTAATATAAAAATTTTAAGTATTACATACATTATAAAATTGTCATTTAATAAAATACAAATTCAAAATCAAAATATCAGCGTTTGTAAAATTTGGATTAATTATTATTAAAGCATGCCGAATGATATCAACAATAGAGTCCTGTCTGTCCACAAACCCTCAAAAGGAATATGATTTGAAAATATAATCTTTATTTATACGGTATATACGGTATAATTTCGAACGTAAATTAATGAAATGGTCGATACTAAAGTCCGCATTCGTATACAAAATGGCAGGTAATGAACAGGCAAAAAACGATTTTAATAACATTTTAACAAGTGTGGATAGAAAGTTTGATATAATTCATGTAAAATGGAGCGAATCCAAATTTTTTGAATCGAAATTTCGTACACAAATACCAAGAGATAGTGAGGATTTTAATGCATTATGTGACCAGTGGGTGGATCAATTTTCAAAGGTTACTTCCACAATTTGGGTAAAAAAAATATCAAATACCGGACCAAAAATAAGATTTAGAAAACAATATCAATGTTGGCCTCAAACTAGTAAAGAAGTACAGAAAGAATTGCTGTTTGATTCAAGAAGATGTAAAGGTACATTAGATATGAAAGTTTTAACAGATAATCCATTAACAAGGCGAAAAAACAAACACATACGAATGGGACTTAATGTGGTTGTTAAAGTAAGTATGTAAAGTAGATGATCATTCACAAGTACTGATTAGATAATTTTTTTAGATTAATTTTACTCACTTACATATTGTTGATACTTCACAACCATTGTCATTCTTCGTGCACACTTGTGAACCACAATTGGAAGCACCGAAACCTGTAATACAAATTGATAGTGATAAATTATCACAGAAAGTAGCAGAAATGGTACAAAAAGGCCTAAATTCTTCACCGAAAGTTATAAATCCTCACCTTACAACGAATAAAATCATACAAACAAATGAACTTGAAACAAAATTGTTGGAGAATGATCACATATTACATCAGACTCACTTGCAGTTACTTAATATGGATACTGTTAATCTAAATCAGGTGCTACCTTTACAAAATACTTCTGATATCAAGCTACAGGTTCAACCAACACTTCAACAGTTAACGCAGGTGTTAGTAAGTACACCTCAATTGGATATATCAGAACCATTGCTCATGTGCCAACCTGCCTTAATGTTTGATCCAGCACAGGTTATTCCAGTAACAGCACATCATATACCTCATCATTTTGTACAAGTTCATTCTCATAATATTTCAAATCAACATGGCCATTACTTATAAAATTATTTATGAAAAATGTATATAATTTATTTTGCTTATTTTTATGGTAGCTTTCGTTATGTACTTTATCGATGTTTCAGTACAATCTCGTTTCACGTTTAAAATTTTAGGACAGTCAGTATTAAATTAATTATGTAGTATATATTATGGTGAAACAGATTGTAAATGATGTAATTTAAAGGATATCGGAATTAATCAGATTATGGTGGTTACAAGGGCTTAAAAGATGTACATAAATGTGATGTAGTTTTAAATTAGGTAACAGTCCTGTATCCAGGTATTAATCTAACTTTCACATATATAAGGAATTGGTTTTGACGTGGACGATGTTATCATGTTTTGTAACGCTAAACCACCTTCACAAGAAAAATTAAAGAAATTCAAAATTTGTATCTGGTTACTGTATAATCTTTATAATTATCTCTACTTGGAATTGAATTTGTTAGAACCAAAGATGATGGTAAAATATGTAAAGTGTATTCAATAACACTGAGTAACATCTGATACCATTGATTGTTATTGCATGATTTCATGAAAATTGTCTGTTATTTGGCAACATTTTTGTTCTTTAGTCTTTGCACCAAAAGATGATTATTGTATTAGGAAGGAGTATAATTTACAGTTCTGGTGATAGTATTAATTAGTGATGCAAGTTGTATGTATTACAATGAATTATTTGCTTATCCTCGTTAGTTGCGAATGTGTTGTGGAAGCTACACATGAATATCGTAAGTGAAACTGTTGTAAATCAACCTAAAGATAGTAAATTGATATTAACCTTTCAAATTGAGTACTGAATCTCAGATTTAAAATTCTTAATTAAATGTGATAAATTGGCTATGTGGTTCACAGCTGAATGATTTTTGATGGTAGTGCAATTATTTTTTAAAATATCAGTATTTATTAAACAATCTGTCTAGCTAAGTATATATAATGGTGATAACATTTTATAACAAATTTTATTAGAATAATATTGATTTGTTTTTAGTCTATTGTGACTATTGTAATGTTCATGTACATAATTTTATATAATTTTTATTATGCATTCCTGTATAAAATTTACAATATAGGAATGATAACGAATTTTTGAAATTAGAGTATTTTATATAAGTGTGCTGGTACTAAAATTTTGTTTTATTTTTTAATTAGTAGGTAAGTGAGTATTTTTTGATAACTCTGATGGACTGAAGTACCTTATAATAATATCACTTGGTGTAATCTAGCTTATTTTAATAATAAATCATGCAAATTTGACTGTACATTAAATCATGAATAATTTTATTTTTGTTTAATTTGTAAATACTCAATAATAAACAATCGTAATTTGGTCTAAAGACCGTTTAAATCCCGGAATAAGCTTCCAAGACCAAAGGAACAGAATGAGACTCAATTTCTTGTCTTGTGTGTATTAAAATAAATTTACAAAAATAAGAAACAATTTTAATTTTTAAACATCTTTCGAACACAATGTTCAAATATTTTAAACTGTTTTATCCTAATTTTAATGAATAATTTAATATTATTTACTTTATTTAGTTTTTGTAGTAAGTGTATATTTAAAACAATCTTAAATTTCATATTTTTATCTAAAAATAGAAATGAATGTATTACTTAACACATTGACTGTCATATGAAGCAGAACCATGCTGGAGGGGCTACGTGAACATCCATGTGTGATAGTACAAATCTGTCAACTACGCTCTGTAAGTTGTACGCATTTCATAACTATATATGCAAAGCAACATACAAAATAGATTGCTTGGTAATCAAGACCAAAGAGTATCTAAATTCGTAGATACTCTTTGTCAAGACTAAGTTCTTAGCAGCTAGTTTGGTTAGCTAATAAATGCATTGTGTGTTGCATAAGTTTCAGGTGTACGAAGTAAACTATTCTCCGACTATATTATTTATTCAATGCTATCCATCTATTTATTGTTACAAAATAATATTTTACACTTAGATACATAAAAAAGTTCTAATCCTAATATAACCACAACAGAAATCCCCCCCCAAAGCCTAAAAAACTATTTTGTACAAGTGGGAGTTTTATAGTAAACGTAAAGCATGTTACACAGAAAAACATTCCACACTGTGTGCATTGCCATCTTCACGCTAGTGTTTTTTTGGCAGCTACTGTTCTTCCACTTTGCTCGGAAATAGTTTTACAACATTGAACACATCAACGCCTATTTGAGGAGCAGTCAGTCAAAACTTCACATGCCACTTTCTGTAATTTTACAAGAAACGATCACTGGGTTAGTTTTGTCTGAAAAGTTGTTTTTTTTTAATATACTTGAGTACACTCAGTTTTATATTGGTAACATTTTATCTCACTTAACATCATTTCTTACCCTAGAAACAGCCATACTTATTTTGGACTTTTTGACTGGAATGAATGAACTTGTTCAGATTGCATGAAATTTACATGGGACATGCTCACTTTTGTATGAATTAAAAAAAAATCTAAAAGGTGTCAGGTTTACATTCTAATTTATTTGATAAATTTTTTGCCTCTTGTATTGTTTCTTCTATAACTTGGTTTCATGTTTTCCTTGGTCTTCCCCTTTTTTTTTTTGCCTGTTTCCCTGCTTCATATACTGCCTTTACTTGTTTTTTGTTGTTTATTTGCTGTATGTCCCCACCAACTGAGTTGTAGTTGTTCTATAGAGTGTATGATTGGTTATACTCCTAATTCCCTCTTATTTGTGTGTTTCTAATCCAGTTCTTTCTGATCAGTCCTAGTAGGTATTTGTCTAAGGTACTTATTTCATTTGTGTAGCTTGTACATTGTTTTTTTGTTAGTTTGAAAGTACCTCCCCAAGATTCACTTCCATATGTAAGTACTGGCGTATATATTGTTTTTATTGTATTCTCTCGTTTATTTCGGCTTCTTGTTTTCCTGTTGGTCCTAAAGTTACTCCTAAGTATTTATATTTCTTTACTTGATCTATTTTGGTGTTTTCTATTTTAACATTTGTTTTAAAATCCTGTTCTCCAATTACCATTATCTTAGTTTTATCTCTGTTTATTTTCATGCCTGCCCTCTTCTTCCATTACTTCTTTCCATATATTTAGATTTCCTTGTAAACATTTTTTCATCACCACAGCGTCTGCAAAAACTGCTTCGGCTAGGGTGAACATCCTACCTATGGCCACTACCCTCCCTATGGCCAGTCCTACTAAACATTTTAAAATTAAGGGAAAGTCGAAACCAAGTGATTACTGTGCCAACATAAGAAAGTATGAATACTAAGTAATCGAAATAATTAATTGGCAGTGCCGGTAGAGTTTGTTTTTATTGAACGCATAAGTGGAATTCGTGTATGCTTTGTTTCGATTGAAACCTTGTGGATTTTGTTAAGGTAATATCATTTTTTATCCGTTAACATCCTTAAAATATTTATTAATAACACATTCTTGTTGGAAAATTCTGGTGATTCTTATGTTAAATTTTAATTGTAAAATAAAATGTACATGAATCTTTAAACAATGTTTTTGATACAATTTACACATGGCCATAAGTGGTAGCGTTAGGAGAATGGAGAACCACCTATGGCCATCTGGTGGCCGTAGAGGGCTCCCCATGTTAACCACTTATGCCCATTTGTGTATTATGTTCGTTTTCTTGAGTATGCTGTTCAAAATGATTATTTATCTATTGCATATAATAAGACAGATTAACAGCAAGACCGATTATTTTAGTTTACGTTGATTTCTAATTTCCAGATTCAATATGGAAAAGTTAAAACGATTCCAGTGTTCCCCTTCGAAAGTTCAGAAAGCGCTTAATGCGATTAAGAAAGGAATGCCTGCTGCCCAAGCTGCTAGAGAATTTCAAGTTTCTCGTACAACACTGAGGAACAAACTGTCCGGGAAAGCTCCCGTCGAATCAATGGGGCACAGTGGATACCATAGTGTTTTGGGTATGGATTTTGAAGAAGAGTTATGTAGGTGGATAATACACTCTACTGATAGGGGTCTTCCAATAACTAAAGACGGACTTTTGACTACCATCCAAAAAATCCTCAACGAAACTGACACGCAAGTTAGTAGACCCACAACCTCCATGTTCAAGGACAATAAGCCATCAAAGAAATGGGTTACGTCTTTCTTAAAGAGACATCCTCAAATTAAACAAAAAAGGGCAGAATATGTCAACAGAGCTCGAGGAAGCATTACTGAACAGAAAATTAAGCAGTGGTTTAAAGATGTGAAGGATTTATTGGGAAATGATTACGACGTTCTGCAACATCCACGCAGAATCTTTAATATGGATGAGACGTGCTTCAACTTAGTACCAGGGGCAGAACTAGTCTTGGCACCAAAAGGAAGATCTGCCTGTGAGTCTTCCAGATCTGACAAGGAGAACGTCACAACTCTCTTCACAGTTAGGGCAGATGGAGTGTTTGCTCCTCCATTAACTCTTTTTAAATATGAACGATTGCCGGTTGCCGCAGTTGCTTCTGCTCCGCCGGGATGGTCAATCGGCAAAACCGAAAGGGGCTAGATGACTGCCGTTGCTTTTTTTGAATATTTTGCAAACGTTTTTAATAAATATCTGGATGAGCAGCAGATCCAAAAACCTGTGATAGTATTCTTAGACGGTCACAAATCGCACATGACCTCGCAGTTAAGCCGATTTTGTAAGGAGAATGGGATCGTTTTAGTGGCATTGTTTCCTAACGCTACTCACATTCTGCAACCACTAGACGTGGCTGTATTTAAAGCCATAAAAACGAAATGGGTGGCAGTAAAGAGGAATTGGAGGGTGGATCATGGAGGCCGGGAAGTTGGAAAACTAGACATGCCAAAAGCTCTTAATAGTTTAATAACAGGAAGTGAAACCATGCTGAAAAATATTATTGCCGGTTTTAGAGCGACAGGACTCTACCCTTTTAATTCAGATGGAGTGGACTACTCGAAGATTATCGATAGAAGAGAGTATAGTGAAGTTAGGGAAAGTGAACAACAAAAAAAAGATTGCGCAAGACATCTTCAATTTATTGAAAATAGAATTTCCATTGAAATTTTAAATGAATTCAAGAGAGTCAGGGAAAAGAACTACGATTTCGATGGAGATGTGACCTATTTGAAGTTATTTGATTTCTGGAAAGAAATAAAAGATGAGGTGGAAGGAAAGTCAGCTGATAGCATAGATAACACTCAAAACTGGGAAGATGACTGGAGTGAGCTGAGCCAACCTGATACAGGCATTAATCCTGAGATTGAAGTGACAGCGAGCTCAAGCAATGCTCAAATTCACACACCTCCCAAACTGGCAGAAAACGTTCTCTCGACTAATGCAACAGAATCTGACAAGGCTGATGATGAGCCTGAAACACCTCAGTCAGGAACAAAGTCGTTAATTGAGGTTCTAGATGAGGTGGTAGTTTGGCCTGAGTCAAAGAAAAAAAAGAAAAAGCTGGAATATATCCCAACTGTCAAAACTTCAACAAAATGGGTTAAAATTTGAGGCAAAAGACAGAAAAAAAAGAGGTAGAGAGGAAAAAGGAAGATAGAAAACGCCAAAGACTTTTGAAGAAGAGTCAACAGACCAAAGCTAGGCCTAAGAGACAAGTGGATGAATCCAGTTCTGATTCTGATGTTGAAATGAGTAACCACAGTGATTTGTCGGAAATTGAATGGCGTGAAAATTTAACCGATCAAAATGAGTCGCCCATGCCTTCGTTCGATCGAATGGTTGTTGGGTGCCTGTTCATTATAATGGCAATAATTTCTCAGGTCAGGTTTTGGAAGTTTTAGACAAAGGGATTAAGGTAAAGTGCCTCCAGAAAGGTTCAAAATATTTTAAGTGGCCTATCAAAGAGGACATTTTATTTTATGAATGGAGTGAAGTTAAGGCCATGATACAAGTCCCAAAACAAATGAAGAGAGGTTTCTTCCATGTCCAGGAACTTAGCACTTACGTAGATTAGGGTTTTTTTGTTTTCATGATCATGATTTATAATGAATAAAACCGTTTTTTGGTAGAAAGTCGTTGATTTCTTAACATAGCCATAGGTGGTTGTCACAGTAGCCATAGGTAGGGTTTGCCTGGCCATAGGTGGTGAAATTACCAGTGATCTGTTTAAGGTTGTACAAAAATATTTAGGTGAAATAAGATGAATCAAAGAGATTTCTGAATCAAAAAGGAACCCCCAACAAATAGTATTCCATCGCCTTAAGCACCTAATAAGCATGAATCACTGGATCATTTAAAAACAAAATTAAATTTTCCTTAAGGTGGCCATAGGTAGGGTGGTCACCCTATTTCTATTCTTTCTAGGTTTCTGTATCCTAGAAACAGTTTATTTATGTTTTGTTCACTTTTCCAGATAATGTTGTCTATACGTAGATTAAATAAGGTTGGTCTTAGCCCTCCTCCCTGTCTTAATCCCTTCTCTGATTTGAACCCTTCTGATTTCATATTATTACTTATGATATAGTTTGTGTTGGTTTCATATAAATCTTCGATCGCTTTTATTATTTTACTATGTAGGTAGGTATTCCTTTTTCTTTCAGTCCTTTCCACACTTTTTCTCTAGGCACTGTCAAATGCCTTCTGCAGATCTATAAAGGCTAAGTATAGAGTTTTATTTTGTGGTTGTCTTTTCTCTATTAGTTCTTTTATTGTTAAGATGTGATCTTGTGTAGGTACTTCTTCCAGGTCTAAATCCACTCTGCGGTTCTGCTAGCTGGGATTATATTATCATTTTAGTTTATTGTTGATCATTTGTTCGTATATTTTTATGATAGTGTTCAATAGTGTTATTCCCCTATAGTTATTGCATTGTTTTCTGTTTCCCTTTTTGTGTATTGGTGTTATTAGTGCATTCCTCTGGTATTTTTTCATTTTGCCGTGCTTTATTTAATATGTCTAAAAGCATTTCCATCCCTGTCTCTCCCAGGTTCTTGATCATTTCTGCTGTAATTTTATCATCTCTAGGTGTTTTTTTATTCTTTAATTTTCTCACTACTTTCTTCAGCTTGTCCATTTTTATTTTTTCAACTTCCGTCTGGTTAACATTTTCAGTTTCAGTTGTATTGTTTCGTTTTATACTTGTTTGTTGTCCTAGTAATTCCTGGAAGTATTCTCTACATCTTTCCATTATTTCTGTGTCATTTCTTGGTTTTTGTTCTTAATTATATAATTCTTTTCTCGGCTTTTTTATGCTGTTGCTACTAGCTCTTTAACTTTTTTTCTTTGGGTCTTGTTTTCTTTTTGTTTTTTCCCGTTTTCCGTGTTATGTGTCCCACATGTCTCTTTTACATCGTTAGTAAGTATTTCTATACATAAGTTCCATCCTTCTTGTATATCTGTCTATTTTGTTTCATCTTTTTCATCCTTTAGATTGTTTTCTGTTTTGTGTTGATACCTTTTTGCAATTTCTTTATCTCTAAGTTTATACGTTTTTAATGATATATGCCTTCATGTTATTGTTTTTAAAGTTTTTTCTGTTTCCGTGTCATTCTGTCTTATTTTTCCCGTAAGTATAAGTAGTGGTCACTAAAGATTTCTACACTTCTTCTCACTCTTACATGTAATATGTTTTTCCTCTCTTCTTTTCTACTAATCTGTAATCTACGAATGATTTCTCTCCTCTATTTGTACTCTAGTGAACATATGTATTTCCTTATGTTGGTTATTATTATGTTTTGCAGTTGGCAAAATTCTAGTAGTCTTTATCCATTATTATTTCGTCTTCGTATTGCCCTATTATTGTTTTATATTCTTCATCTTACTTCCCTAGTCTACTATTAAAGTCACCTGCTATGTAAACGATTCCTTTGGCTTCTTCTGTTATATTTGTTAGTTCTTCCAAAAAATTTCTTTTTCTTCTACTCTTTCATTTTCATCTGGTCGGTATACTGATAATATTGTCATTGTCTTTCCTTGTTTATTTCTTAGTTCTAGTAGTAGGATTCTTTCCGAGACTGCTTTGCATGTTATCATTTGGTCATTTATTTTTTTGTGTATTATAAAGCCTACTGCTGCTGCTTTCTAGTCATTCTGTACCCCACTATGCAATAATGTATGTCCATCTGTTAAACTCTCCTTTCTTTTTGTTTCACTTAGCACTCAAATTTCTAGATTTGCTTCCACAAATTCGTTTATTATTTCAACTTCTATTCCATATATACTTCTAGTATTCCATGCTCCTAATCTCCATACATTTAGTTTCTTATTTGTTTGAGTTTCTTTTTGGTTTTCATTATTTATGTTTTTATCAAGTTTGTTTTCTTTATTTGTGTTTTTATGTTTTATTTCTTTTCTTCTTTATTTTGTTATCCTTATTCATATCCTTTTTCTTTGCCTGGTCTGTTATTACATTTCATTCCATATCTTTATTATCTAGTTTTTTAATCTCGTCGTTTTGGTTATCTTCCTAAGCTCTCCTTGTAAGCTATCACCGTCCAGACACCTTTCTTCCACCGTTCTTTATTGACTTGGCTTGTCCTTTTCTTTCTTCTCTATTTTTCTTCTTCCTTGTTCTTTCGTTTTTTTTGTGATTTAAACACTTCATTATTTATTATTAGTTTATTGTATCTTATTAGTGCTTTATCTCCTTTGCTTGTAGCTTTTTTCATTATTGGTATCAACAATTTTCTTTCCTCCTGTATATTTTTGGGGTAATCTTCATCAATCCAGATGTCCTGTATATTTTTGGAGTAATCTTCATCAATCCAGATGTCTGTTTCGTTCCTTTTAAGTTTCTAGCATTCCTTAATATTTTCATTTGCTTATTTTCTTTTGTGAGCTTAACCAAATTTGGCCTATTCCTATTGCTGTTGTATTTTCCTATTCTTCTTATTTCATCCCCTTCTATTTCATAATCAATTTTTTTAATTTCTTTTTAGGTTAAATTATTTTCAAGCATCCATATTTATTCTTCATTGCTTACACGGGTGTAGAATGTGTTGCCTACCTCGTGTCGTCGAATAAGACTTAATTTCCCGCGTAAAATTTTTCTTTATCTTTCTTATCTCTAAAGCATTTGAATTTCTTCCTTATTTTGTTATTTAACCTTAAATATTTTTATAATTTAAGCAAACCTATTTATTTCCTTATAGCTTGGTTTAATTATTTTCTTCTTGCTTAAACCACAAAAATTATGTGAATGCAGGTTTAGCTAAATAAAAAAATTAAATGCGAAGTCCACAATCCTCTTCACAACAGTTACAAATCGATGCGATCCTTCAGCTAGGATATGATCGTCACCTTCATCTTGCACCGTTATTTTTCTGACTGCATCACCGTCCAAAATATCTTTGCAGGATTTCAAGTTGTTATCCCCACTTCAGTTTTCCCCAAATTGGGCTTTGAGTAGTTTTTCAAGTCACTTTCTTTTCTTTCTTTAATTCTTGTCCAAGTGGTAATTCCGCAAGAGTAATTTCTGTACTTTTTCCCCTTTTCACCAAACTTGCGCACGTTTGTTCCAATATAGAAGTAAATTTAAAATCATCAACGTGTATGCCACTCTTACTTTTCCGCTTTTTTGGCAAAACCCTCTTAAAATTGCTAATCCCATTTAGTTTTTAAATACTTTTTCTAGAGACTTTACGTCGTAAAGTTTCGAAGTCATACTTAATATTTTTATAGAACCAACTTGTCCATACATTTTGTAATATTTCCTTTATGTACTATCGTTACTTGTTTCCGAATGAGTTTTTAACTCGTCCAAACACTCGATCGGCTGGGAGGAACGAATGACCTCTCACTGGAAAATGAGAGATGATGGTTTGGACAGAGTCTCGTGATTCATTTTGTAGTCAAAATAGCATTGCATGAAGCAAATGTGAATTATTATTCTGCCCGGCGCAACTGTCGCAAAAGAGACGCAAGTATAGGTAAGATTGGAGACTTCTGCCACACACCACAATTACAAGGTTGCCACAATACCAAGGTCAAAAAAGCGCAATGTTTGACCTAATTACATATCATTACCACAAACCCAAGGTCACAAACCCCGCTTTCCTGTTCCACAATTACAAGGCCATCCTTGTGACCTACCTTAATGTCGCGCGTTCATGTTCCACAATTGCAAGGTCATCACTGTGACCTACTTTAACATATCACGCATTCATGTTCCACAATTACAAGGCCATCCGTGTGACCTACGTTATCCTTAACCACCTGGTTGCTACTCTGCCCAAGGCCACCTCTCTTGCATGTTTTTTGCCCACTTGTATGTTTGCTCACCCCACTTTTTACCAAAATAAAAGAAAACGATATGTTAATATATTTAATTCATGTAGAAATAAAGACGTACAAATTATATTTAATTCATAGAAACATGTACAAATGTATTACTCAGATATATGCTTTTCTTTAGGAATAAAACATTTTGATTTAGCACAAGTGAAGAAGGTCCTCTCCACTTCCGTTTCATTACATCTGCGTGGACGTGGTGCGCGAAGCTGAGCATACGTGCAGTGTAGTGCCCATCGTAGATGTTCCTGTTACGGATTGACATCTGGCTGCCATCGGTTTATTCTAACCCCACACATGAAACATTCAACTGTGTTGTCTGCAGATGTGGAAATGAACCCTGCTGCAGCAAGCGATGAGGGTGAGTGAACTCCAGACCATGTTCGATACATTAGTAAACGTTTATCAAAACAGTTGTAATACTGAGGATAATAAAAGTTTGGGTCACACATGTTAACACCAGCAAAAGCTGTATGATACTGACAGGAAATAAGTTATAATTTTATAAGATATACAATATATACAATACATACAATATATATATATATATATATATATATATATATATATATATATATATATATATATATATATATATATATATATATATATATATATATCAATAGATACAATAAATACAGTAAAAAAAAGATCACTCGTCTACGTAGCACACCTCATCACACAGTATACATGAGTCATCATTGGACACATCGTATAACTGTGTGAGAGGTGCCCTACACGAGGAACACCAGTAGTATCGTGCGACAGGTGGTATCGCGCAGTCCAGCGTTCCATGTGCATATGATGGTCAATTACCCGGTAATGAGATGGTTTCAATCGGGCGAAACAGCAATGACACAAATGCATGTAGTCCACCAGATGGTAGCGAACATATATTGATATAATGTGGGCATATGCTGTTACACTGCTTTCCGAAAAATGCTCGCGTATTAAGGTGCCCAATTTGGCAAACCACGCTGAATTCCACTGAACCAGTTCATATTTATTTCGTAGCACTTTAGTTATGGAAGCCGGTAGTATTCCTTTCTTTTCAAAATTTACCCAGTTCGGAATTAACTGAAATGTCCGTCGCGCACTAATTTGAAATAGGGTTTGTGGTTGGTAAACTTCAGGAATCTCCCAATCGTCTTGCACTGGAGTAACTGACATAGTGAAGATCGTTAACTATGGCATATGTAAAAACACCCTGCTTTTAAATATACTGTGTGTCCGAGATTCAGCATGCATGTATTGCTATATTCGTTAATATTGAAGATAGAATGTCGGTTAAATGGGGAAAGTTTTAGAGAATTTTATGGCTATCATCACGGTAAAGTCAGATTTGAAGTAACTTTTTTTGTTTTTGAAATAATTGAAGAAAACAAAAATTGTGCATTTTCTACTACCCCCTGTAGCTCTTTTATTTGAAGTCTGACAACATTTTGATTTGTACATTATTATGACACTTTTAAAAAACAATTTTAAAAAAGTACCAAAATTTATCTACAGTCATTTGTTTTTGAAATACATACACTAACTATTGTTTTTCATATGGACGCCATCTTGGATTTTTACATTATCGAATAGTATTTTTTATCACCTTTTCAGCGATGTATCACATGATACGAGAATTTACGTCCAACTATCAAAAATTTAAAAAATATAAAATTGAAATAGTAGGCCTTGAGAAGGCATGGATTAATAAATGAAAAATTTATACAATTAGATTCAGAATTATTGTAATTTCTAATAACCAAAATAAAAACAAAACCGATAATAGTAACTATCATAAAGCATGCTCGATATATCCCCCTCTACACTCCACACATTTTCTACATTTTCATATCATGTAATACATTGTAGAAGAGGTGTTAAAATCCATTATTCGATAATGTAAAAATCCAAATAGCGTCCAAAAACAAAAGTTAGAAATGTATTAAATTTTGTAAGTAAAACAGATAAATTAGCAAGGGTTTAAATTTTTGATAGTTCTCGTATCATGTGATACATCGCTGAAAAGGTGATAAAAAATACTATTCGATAATGTAAAAATCCAAGATGGCGTCCATATGAAAAACAATAGTTAGCGTATGTATTTCAAAAACAAATGACTGTAGATAAATTTTCACGTGCCTTAGTCACTGCCATAAAAGAAACATTTGCACCATTCTCAAAACACGAAGGGTTCCATAACAATTTAGGATAACTTGGATTACAAATCGGACACGTATTCTTAGTAAAAGCAACTTTACTACAATCAAAACCATTAAATCTGTTTTTCGGTTTTTGAAAATCCTTATTACATGGCCAACTAAATTACAATAGAAACATATCCTGCAACTAAGCCATGCACAATCGGTTTTGTAATGAAGGATGCATCATTTCAAAAGGAGGTTTTACACCTACGTATTACAATACACCTTTTTAACAAAAAGGTTAAATATGCTTAATAGGTACTTGCATTACATAAAAAACAATAGCATAATAGATTGACTAGCTTCTTGAATACCGGCTAACATTTTCTTCCAGAGTATGTCCGCAGACGGAACATACTCAAGTATGTCATCCCAATCACACGTTGTCACGTCTAGTTTAATTTGGATTACAATTATTTTTTCTGCAGGGTGTCCCAAAATTAATTCCCCAGCCGCAGAGGTCATACTATATGACCAAAAACAAATTGAAAATCACTTATGTAAAACTTTGGAAAAGTTCCTCCTCACGAAATTATGGCCATTTAAAAATTGCAATCATGTTTTCAAATATCCAAGTAACATTATTTATGGTATTAGTTTGTGCTTTTTACAGGACGAAATCAATGCAAATGTAAACCCGAAAGCTTTCGAAGCTCTAACCGCTACTACTGCAAAATTACTTAAGAAGCCCTTAACGGATATTACAACCCAACATATTCTCTTGTAAGTACATAACTAATATTATTACGACTTGTTTTCTACACGACCTATTGTTTAGTTTGTAATTTGAGTTAAAGCTCCATAAACACGAACAATAATGTCTTCTTCATTATTCGGTAGGTCTTTGTATATCGCATTTTTCAAGTAACCCCGAAGCCAAGAGTCTATTTGGGTTGAGATCCGGGGACCTAGGTGGCCAAGAAGTAAGTCCCTCGCAATCGACCCATTTATCGAGAAATCGCCGATTTATTATCTCTCGAACATTTCGAGAATAATGAACAGGCGCTCCATCATGTTGATACACAATAGTTTGACGTTGCAATAAAGGAATATCTTCCAAAAAGGTAGGGAATGTGTTTTCGCAAAAATGTGCATAATTCTCTGCGTTTAATGTTCTAGGCAAAAAATTATGTTATTGCCCAACAGGCCAATCCACACATTTACACTGCAGTGCACTTCCTTGTGTGATTTTCTAATTTGATTTTCGTAATCCCAGCTATACAAGTTGTGCTGGTTAAACACCCCTTGTTGATTCAAACCACTCCACAATACTTGGTAAAAAAAGGTCTTCAATTGTATATAAGCAGTTCAAAAACCTTCTGCAGAATAGTAACCGCAACTCACTATCCCCAGGATGCAATTTTTGAACCGGCTTTAAGTTATAAGCATACAGATTTTCTCTTTTCATGAATCTGTGAATAGTACTACGACGATGGTGACGATTGGTTTCCAAGATTCTATTACTTACAGACGGATCTTCTTCATTGTCGTGGAGTAATTGCTCTTTACTTTTCCTGGATACCTATTTCAAAAATTGATTTGCAAAAATACCTTCATTGCGATCTTTAAGGTGGCCATAATTTTGTAAGGAGGAAGTTTTCGAAATTTTGTCATTTTCTTAGTCATAGAGTCTAACCCGGTGGCTGGGAAATTAATTTTGGGACACACTGTATTAATATTTAGGTGTCGTAAATATGATTCAGAAAAAACATCGTATTTCCGTGAATATTATGTTTGAAAGGGAAGCGGATTTGTTCATGAGAAAATTTGTAACCATTGCCGTAAAGGATTTTAAGAAATGTAATTGTTGTTGCCATCACATGATCTTATCGTGCATGACACTATGAATTTTGTAGCGTGTTTAATTTGAATTTACGTATTTAATATTCTATCAGTGTTATTAAGTAAAGTTGTTCATGTAAAAGTTGTTGAAGACTTACTTGAACTATTGCAAAAGTTTAGTTTTACACAAAGAAGGGGATTGAGTTTTATCGCGATTCTAGTTAATTAGTGGTTTCAGATTATATGCGTGTAATTTTCGTGGGAATTCCGTGGGACATGTTGAGTTTGCGTTTTGTTGTGAACCATTTTTATGATGGGTGGTTAGATATGACGTGGTGAAGTAGTTATAGAGTGAGGAGAGTTTTTTTTTTGTTAGTTTAGCTTAGTAGTTTCATGTTAAAGTTAGGAACTTGAGTTTGGAATTGGGATGTAAAAATTCCGTGCACGCAAAAATACTTACTAGTTACCCGATGGTAGATATCGTTAAGGAACTTGCCTTTTCACTAATTGTGGACATATAATTTAAACCCTCCGGAGAAATTCTTATGTTTCTGTTTCGTCAATTGTTTTAAACGTTCTCGTTTCTGTCGGGAAGGGAACGTGTTTATCATTAGCCCTTCCGTAAATCATTAAATTATATGTGTAGTGTTTTTGGTATTTTGTTTCTTTTTGGATCTCGCGCTGAACTTCTGTTAATCATAAGTGTACTCACGGCTATCTACGAATAATCAATTGTTGCCTGTGTATGAAATTTGTTGAAGTGGTATATAAAGATTTACGTATAATTTAGTAGTTGAGTTTGTGTTAATGAAACCTTGTGATTCAGTAAACAAAGGACATATGGATTGAAATTAAATATTTAACTGTTTGTTTGATAGTCTACACCGGAGAAGTGTAATTAAAACAATTTCTAATTATCTCATCTGTCGTTATTGAATGTTTATGTTAACTGCTGGGGTTGTGTGTAAAAAAGGAATTGAACGTTCTAGTCGATTATTGTTCCCAATCAATTATAAAAATCATTTTAACGAGGTTAGTACCATTTCCGTGTCCTGCAGCTGTGACTTGGGAAGGAAAGGAATGTGTTTAGAACTGCAGACCTGAACAGCGCTTGTGTGTTGTAATTTTAGCGAGCGTTCTTCAGACGTGTTAATGTAATTGCAATGATTTCCATTTATATCAACGTTTTTCGTGCTGTCTTTTTTATTATTTTTATTTTTGTTGTCGTGGATTCTTATTTACGCACTAAAAATTTGATGAATATAATCTTTTAAATTTATATTGCAATAACGATTGCGACAAGAATTAAGGAATATGATTATTTAAGTTGTAGAAATTCAAGTAAGGGTTTTAGGTGCAAAATTAATGCATGAACTTTATAGTTAAAACAATTGGTTAATATATTTTAATTGTAAATCAGATGTATTAATAGAACTGTTAGGCGTATTATTTCGAAAGCTATTATAACTTTGTGTGATTTCCACCCAATTCACAATGGTAAAATTATTTAACGAATCAAGCAATTTATTTTTGACTTTTTTTGTTTGTAATTTTCGGATAGCACAATAACTACGGTTTTTTGTTGTCTACGATCTAGACAAAAGCGTTAAGTGTTGTATTTTTATTCTTATTTTACGGTATTATTGAAATCGTGATATTGAAAACTAATAAATTTAAAATTTGTGAGCATAATAGTAATTCCATAAATTTAACGCCAAGAAGTGTAATATTTCGTAAATGAAGGTACATGACCTCTGGATATCGGACACAATTGATCTCACCGCACGTTTGCGTTATAGCATTAATCTGTGCGACTGATTCGAAACTATTTTTATTTAATAAAACCAGTCCAGCGGCACTTTTGCTGATTCACCTTGTTGAATTCTACGAAAGGTAAGCAAGTTTTTGTTTGTTTTAAACTTTTCTGTGGAGTAGGTACTAGCGTTTATGTGTGTGCCAAATTATACCAATATATTTGTTTCAAACAAATGGGCGCCCTTTGATTAATGAACGAAGTACCACTTTTAAGTAAATTAAAAATAGGCAAGGCAGTAATATTTCTACATTTACAATATTCCTTAACAGATTTTAAAAAATCATTAAAACTTCCAGTGTGAAACGCAACTACTGCCATTACATATGTGATACTTATTTGATTAATTTCGTGCTTACGCAAAATTTATTGCACTCCCATGGTGTTGCTACATACAACTAATAAAGGTTTTAGTCGAATATATTCACCCATTACATAAACAACTGATTCATACGTTGAATAGGGCTGCACCACGAATATAACGAAACATTAGGCACACAGAGATCAGGTCCAGTTGTAGGTATCTAATGAAAGTAGACTCTGTAAAATCGTTAAATATTTTATTTTATTTTGCCACCATAATGTCCTTTATTTTAGTTGGCTACCATAATGTTATTTATGCGCCTCCAAATGCGGGCGTAATGTGGTCTTTATAGCACGGAAATGTCATTGATGCTAAGCAGCATGATTGACAGCAAACACATGACATGATATATAATAGCAATGTCACAGTATCTTAGTAACAACAAATTAGCCTACTGTCGACTTTATTTCACTGCATTTGCATTTAAAAACTTGCCGAAAATACTGAATCTTTTTAATATTTTATTCCAGTTTCATGGTGTAAAATAAAATAAAACATTAGTACCACGGGCATAATTAGATTATGGCTCAGAATAAAGCCCTCCGCTTCGCGTCGGGCTTTTAACATTCCCTCGAGCCATAATCCTCTGATTATGCCCTTAATACATAAATATCTATTATACACCTCCAAATGCGGGCGTAATGTGGTCTTTATAGCACGGAAATGACATTGATGCTAAGCAGCATGATTGACAGCAAACACATGACATGATATATAATAGCAATATCACAGTATCTTAGTAACAACAAATTAGCCTACTGTCGACTTTATTTCGCTGCATTTGCATTTAAAAACTTGCCGAAAATACTGAATATTTTGTTCCAGTTTCATGGTGCAAAATAAAATAAAACATTGTATGTAACACGGGCATAATTGTAGATTATGGCTCTCAGGAATATAAAAGCCCTCCGCTTCGCGTCGGGCTTTTAACATTCCTTCGAGCCATAATCTTCTGATTATGCCCTTAATACATCTATAAATATATCTTCTTTGATGTAACACATGTATTTAATATAATTTTAAATTGCACTAGACTTTTCTCACATCATGTAGATAAGATTAGTAGTTTTTGGTGTCTATAGTAGCTAAGAAGTCTGTTTGTTTCGAAAAGTGACAACACTGTTGTCGAACGTTTTAGTGATAAATTATATTTTTCTGTTGGCAGTGTGCGCTTTAAATAAAATACGTTAATGTAGTTTATGTTTATTTACAATTTTTAAACAATGTCAGTCAACCTTGCAGACAGTGAATATTCTCTTCAATACTTTAACTTTACACCAGAAACCTTTTTCAAGGAATGTAAAGCTTCCATTTCATGTAATAAACTTTAATCTAAAAATCTAATTTCAGTTAGTGAACTTGCAATGGAAGAAATGTCAAAAGCTATTCAAAATTTTTTAAAAGAATTAGCATCTCCAGATTGTCCTTTAGATGATAAAGAACACATGCAGGAATGTGTCGTAGAGTTACATTCGGAATGGTGTGATATGGCCAAACCTATATTAAATAAACTGGAGGTATGATAAAACTTACTTTCACAGTAAATCTTTATTTGTAGAATTTCAGCCACTTATAAAAGATGTGTTTACAATTCCAAAGAATGTATTACTTGAGTGTGATGAAGTATATAAAAGAATATATTCAGATGATGAAGTGAAACAGTTAGAACGAGAAGTAGAGGAGTTAGAACAATTGTATGGAAAGGTGAGTGCTTAACTTAAATATACATAAATAAACTAATGAAAATTTTAAGGAAGTCAAAGAACTTAGTTTGAAAGAGGCAGAATTAAGGAAAGCAAAATTGTGTGATCCTATAACAGATATTGTGGATAATGCTATTGTTGCTATTAAACCCATCTCAAACACTGTTAAAGATATCCAAGAGTTACAAAGAATTTTCAATGTGCATTTAAAGAATCGAAATAAATTATGTGATGTAGAAAATGACAGTGAGGATGATGTGAATATGGCTATTGTTAGTCACGAGAGTAAATTTAAGTGTTCTGAATAATATAGTTTAGTAGATCTTTTTTAACTAATAGGATTGTAAATAAATATTATTTTGTACAACTTTACACATCTATAGTTTTTATCTAATATTAAAAATTAAAACATGATGGTTCTCTTTAGTGTATTTAGTATTTTGAAATATTTTGGTGTAACTTTATTTGAATATATTTTATTATTCAAACTGTTTACATAAATGTTAACATGTACGTTATCTGAATCATGTGCAACAATTCTTACTAAGTGGGCCACACCGCTTATAAATGGTACACATCAAGAGTTTGCTGTTGAGTGTTGTCACAAATTTATATTAGTGTTCATCGTGTACAAAATAGAATAGTGTGGCCAGTGGAGTATTGTTATACCGTATTACTTTCAATTGTTACTTGCACATTGTATTACAATTTTCAATTTTATTCACATGCTGCCGATGTACATAGTAGAAATAAAGAACACAGCTCAAAACTTTGATATACAGAAACTCATTTAGGACCAAAAATCAATTAAAATGATCATCTCTATGTTCTAAAAGGTTAAAGTAAAAAAATTAAACAAAAATAGCATTTTACAGTATGGTACATGGTAAAGAGATTTTAACCTGTCAGGGGAATCTGTAAACTAGAATCACTACAAACTGTTTCCTTACGTATAGTGTAATAAATTTTATTTGTTACACATCTTTTAATTATGTTATACATAAATTAATTATGAAATTTAATGAGAATAAATTCATATATAACACCTAGTCAGTTGTGAGTTGAAATATAACATTAATGCATCATTTTTTAAGTGATCGGTCACATTTTGATCATACTTGCTCTTTATTTTATATCTAAAATGAGTGCACAAAATTTGTTTATTGAAGAAGCTGTAACTGTAGTTGATAGTTTGTTATCAAAAAAGTCTAGGATATGATAAGAAACAGACCATCTGAATTTCAAGGAAGAATGTCGGTAACTACTGTCACTGAGGATGTGCTCCTTATATACGTTTATCATCTATCAGCCCCACTAGCTTATGGTCAAAATGCTCCATGCTTAAGAGTTGCTTGGAAGTACGAGTAAATTACAAGTTTGCAGGTACATTTCTTTTAGTAGAGACCATCAGAAAATGACGTATTTTATTTTGTAGATTTTATAAAATCATTGTTTTTTACAATATATAGAAATAAGCGTTATGTTCTGAAAAACGTTAAAATTCTAACCAATGAGCAAATTGAACAATTCATTACTCCGTCAAGCTCCTGACTATCATTGGTTATGTAACGTTATTACAATGTCTAGAATATATGGTAGTTATCGATGTGATAAGCTTATGTCTCTGACATTGGACAATGTAGAGGGTGTCCAAAAATATATTACTGTTAGTTTAACCCTAGATTACTAACCTTATTTTGGACTTCCGCAAATACTGACCATTCGAAATTTTTACTATCCCTTAATCAAATAGTGATAAAAAATTGTGAATACAATTTTATTGCAAACTGTTACATGGGGGCATTTTATTGAAGTATAAAGGACTTAAAATAGTAATAAAAAAAAGAACAACTATTTTTCAGCATCACATGTTACACAACAGAGCGCACGATATTCCACACAGAAAGCACGCTGACAGTGATTACAAAAATTAGATGTCATTCTTCGTTTTTTATATGTGCAGATGGAACAAGTAGTGCGTCGTGGTACAGTAGGTTCGCTTTGAACCTCCTGTTGTGGAATTTCAATGATTTCACTTATGAGAACTTTGAGTGACCGTTGGTCTTGTAAGCTGCTCATGAAGTTTATTCATAAAATCTTTCCTTGACATAATTTTTTGTCCTCTTCTTTGTAAATTGTGTTTAAAAATGATCCATGAATTTATACACGTCATATTTAACATCCCATAGAACATGCACAAAGGCCAGCTTCGAGTTTTTCTGGAACAGCTTCTATGTCCACACGTCTGGTCGAACGCATCCACCCCGCCCTTAGTTTTATTATAAAACACAATCATTTCTGGCTTTTTAGTTACAGGGCAGATAGCTGATCCTTCATACATCGTGGACAAAAGCAAAACACTTTTATTTGGTTTAGCTTTGAATGAAACTGTTTTTTCTTTGTCGTAACAAAAAATTGACGTTCCCACCTTCCTGTCCTTCAGGCTTATCAATTCAGGAGGCACCTCACGTTTGTTGTGTAGCATAGTTTTTTTTTTTTTTTTATGATTGTGGACCTGAACAGGCTAAATAAGGCCTATCGTGCTAAAGCACTCAGGAACACTTAGGAGGATGGATAGAGGGATAATGAATTGCCAATAGATGCCTATGAACAGCTACCTTAAATTTTCTCATATCATAAGTGAGAGGAAAACAGGAACTAGGGAGATCATTCCAGAGTTTAGAAGCCGTGTAGAAAAATGTGGATTGCGCCCGTTTGGTACGACAAGTGGAATTTGTACTGCATACTGATGATGTGATTGAGCGAACCGAGTGTTTCTCGCAAAGATAGCCGGAGATGGTATCAAAGAATGTAATTCACCAGCACAATAGCCGTTGTAATAACGATAATACAAAGAAAGAACTGAAACCATCCTTCTATGCTCAAGGGACTGTATGTGAGAAGTTAAAGACGGGTCATTTATAAGCCTAATCGCTCTCTTTTGAATACGATCAACGATATCGAGAGCGTATTGGGGAGCACTAACCCAAAGGTGAGAATGATATTCCAGATGAGGCCGAATTTGGGTCTTATACAGCAGAAGGAGTTGTCGAGAGGTAAAGTACTGCTTAGATCTGTACAAAAAGCCTATTTTACGAGTAGCTGTTTTGGTAGCTGACAGAAGATGGTCAACCCATGAGAGATTTGAAGATACAGTCATACCCAACAGAGTAATAGAGTCTGAAAACTTAAGAACTGAGCCATTCATGCTTACAACAGGAAATGATCGATCTTTTTTGGCGGACATAAGGCAACACTGAGTTTTGTTAGCATTAAATTTAACTAGATTATTGCTTCCCCATTCGAGAATACGTTGAATGTCTTTGTTGATTGAATTTGCCATTTCAGCTTTAATTTCTTGATTTGACATAGAAGGTGGATTATCACTATGAGTAGACTGAGATGAACTACAGTGAAGAGTGCTATCGTCAGCAAAGCAATGGATGGGGTTAGTTGTTGAAGAAATAAGGTCGTTTATGTACAGCAGAAAAGTGTAGGCGCTATAACGGATCCCTGTGGTACGCCCGCGTTAATGCTAACTTCTTTTGAAAAAAAGCCATCAACTACGACACGTATTCGTCTTTCATCAAGGAAACTAGAAACCCAGTTGATGAGCGCATCATTTAACCCAAACGAGGTGAGTTTGGCATTTAAACACTTATGCCAAACTTGGTCAGATGCCTTTGAGATATCTAAAGCGACTACAACTGTTTCACCGGACTGCTCTACTGTATTGTTCCAAACTTGGGTCACATATGAAAGAAGATCGCCTGTTGAACGACTTTGCCTAAACCCATATTGATGGTCACTAAGGAGTTTGTTAGTTTCAAGAAACGTGAGCAGTTGCTGATTGATGGCTATTTCCACGATTTTAGACAAAATGGAAGTGATGGCAATTGGTCTGTAATTTGAGGGATCCGTCTTATCACCTTTTTTGGGGAATAGGTTGAACATTTGCTAACTTCCATGAAGAAGGGAATTCCCCAGAAGATATAGAGATCGTATAGAGCTTAGATAGGACTGGTACTAGTTCGGGGGAACATTTCTTTAAGACAATAGCTGGGATACCGTCTGGGCCAGTCGCCTTATTGAGATCAAGCCTACTGATGATCGATTCCAAGAGCTTGTACCGAAAATGAATTGGTTTCATAACGTATGAAGAAGAGTTGACTAGGGGCACATCTTTTCCAGAATCATTGAGACACGAGTTTGATGCAAACAAATCCACAAAAACGTTGGCTTTGTCTACAGAATCAGCAACTACCGATCCGTCAATAGATGTCAGGGGGGGGGAAATGAAGATGTTCGAAAGTTTTTACTAATGGCTTTTGCTAAAGACCAAAATTTACGACTGCCTAAAGGAGATGTAGCTAGTTCATTGCATTTTCGTTGTTCGAACAACTTTTTAGTTTTAGTGATGACACTTTTGCAGATATTTCTAGCACCAACGTATTCTACATGACTGTCAACCGATTTATTAGATTTCCATTTAATGTAACATTTATTTTTTAAAGATATTGCATCAGAACAAGCCTTATTGAACCAGGGTTGGGAACGTGAATGACCTACACGGTACTGTTTTTTCGGAATGTATAACTCCATTCCCATGAGGATGACTTCAGATACTGAAAGAGCGATGTCCGAAGAAGAGGACGACTTAAAACAATATGCACGCCATGGAAACCACTGTAAAGATTGTATGGCGGTTTCAAGAGATCGTCCGCCAGCTTTACCGAAGTAAACCAATTATCCATAGTTATATTTCTATTACTTCCATGGATACCTACAAGTAGTCAATTTTTTTACATAGTACTCGCCTAATGGCAGTCCATTGGTTTTTGTATTATTGCCAAGGTAAGGCTCAGTATCAAACATGTATTTTGTTCCTACATCAGAGCACATGACAATTTTTATTCCATATTTTGAAGGTTTATTAGGAATGTACTGAATGGGCAGCGCCCTCTAAATCCCAATAGCTGCTCGTCAATCGTTACATAACTACCAGGTTTATAGAATTGTTTGCAATTTGAAATAAATTCATTCCAGATCTCCCGAATAGGCGCGAACCGGTCTACTTGCTTTCTCTCGGCACGCGTAGCTTTATCGTCAAACCACAGATTGTCTAATAAAAATTCAAATCTCTCACAGCTCATTGTTGCTCTGTAAATTGAACCAGATTTCTTATAATCAAACGTTTCTTTAGTGCTCAAATGGTTGTCCTTTTGAGCAGCTGCAAATATTAGCAGTCCAATAAGTGCATGCAGTTCATCCTGATTAGTATGGGAGACTGTGGACTTGGTAACTATGTAATTTTGAGATTTAACTGTAATCTCTGTGTTGGTGTGAATAAAAATTTTTTCAAAGATAGATGAACCAAGCAAACAATGATAAACCTCTAATGGTGTCTGAGCTGCAAGTGTGGCTCCCCAAGGTCCTTGTCTTACATAAACTATATTCCGTTTGGCTATCCTTTTACACCCAGAAGCAGCAGTAGTACACCAGCGGTGTCCGTTTTTACCCTTGAGAGATCGTGGCAAGTTTTTTTTCAGATTTTTATTTATTAGATCCCCTCCGACACCGCTTTGTTTATTTTCTAAGTCATGATCGTTTTCTTTGTCACTTTGTTCATTTTCTAACATTTCCAAAGATTCAGATTCCATTGGTGCTTCTACCTCTTTTTGATCATTCTCTAATGCTTCAAAATCTTGAGTTTCCACTGGTGCTTCTACCTCACCCTGATCATTATCTGATGCTTCCAAATCTTCAGTTTCCTCTGGTGTTTCGTCCACAGCATTTCTTTTTAGTGTTTTTAATCCTTGAATCAAAGTTAATGGTACTCTTTTTTTGTAACTTGTTCGTAGTTGACGAAAATTTTGATTAGAATCGCTGCTTTCTAGATCGGACACATTGGGTTCATATTCTGATTCAGATGGGCTAAAGTTATTCTCTAAGTTACCTTCATCTTCTGAACCATCATCTTGGCCTGCATCTTCGTCATCGGAGGATCTGCTAAATCCTGCTAGGCTTGCAGCTTCTAACCTTCTGGGTCACCGGCCTTATATCTTCCCAACGTGGTCGTTTAGCCATTCTATCATAAATACAGCTATCCTAAGGGACAATATGTCAGGAATATTCACAATTCTTACAATACAAATACTAACCTTACGGTGAATTTACTGAATTATGATGAAATCAAATAAAGCACTAAGGTGTTTGATACTACAGACTCCGAAAACTGCTTGTCGGACTGCCTAATGAAGTTTATTTACGAAACTGAGTGAAAACCGTGGTCATATTAATAATAACGTAAACACTAACCATTCGTAAAAATTACGAAACGACGTCAATGTCACAAGTACGCACGAACCTGTTTGCCGGCACAGACTGAGGAAACTAGTTTTCGAACGGTTTAACGAAGCTAGACGAGCACGCAAGGTCGTGCGAATAATACACAGTTGCCAAATCACAATTTACCAGATCGCGTTCGTAAATTTTACGAATGGTTAGTATTCTAGGGTTAAGAAACACAAAACATTACTCAACTAAGAGGTTTACTATTACAGACGAAGGGTGTAGCATTTATACATGTGAAATATATAGAGAATACACAGCTCATCATAATCTGTGTAGAAAAAGTTTGCGTCTATTCTTAACTTAACCGCAAACGTAGTGCACTTAATGCTGGTCAGCACTCCATTGGTAGTGTTCCAAAGAAAATTGCGAAATACTTATGATTAATAAACCTCAACTATACGCAGAATGTTAATGCAGGCGTAGGAGGTGCAGTTGCCAAAGGTTATGTGCAGGAATCAAAACGAAATCTCAAAAAGAATGTATCCTGGAATCAATGTATCGGCAATACATACTTCAAAAGAATCTGCAGATGATAAAACTTGAGTTATACCAATCAAAATTACTTCTGGGTCTAACAAACTCAATGTTTGTCAAAACTATAATTGTACATTTATTATTAATGTACCTACTTCATGATTTGTATTTTGTTCAGTTAATCGTAGTTTACTATTGAGTAACAAATAAAAACTATTACTAATGCACCATGTGGCCCTAATTAGAAATTTTGATTTCTGGGCCTGCATGGACGATTTGCAGTCCAAGAGCCAGGATGTAAATAAAAAAGTGACAAAATTACGTTAATGTTTATTTTTAGTAAGGTACAGTTGGTAAATATGCCCAGGCAGAAATAACAGGAGCCAGTAAATAGAGGATGGTCCGTTAGTGTGCTGTGTTTTGATAAAGGCATTTTTATAGTTCATACATAGTTCGATTTGAAAAATGGAAATAAAAAAGAAACCTGAAATAAGACCCATTTCTGTTAAAAACAGAGACATGTCTCTGGTTAAAAATAGTCACTAGATGTGACTTTAGTTAAAAATGTAAATAGGCGCCCTCTATCCATGATGAGCATTATTGTTGTATAAAATCTCTCATATAGTACAGATATCAACCATAGTTTTTAAACAGTGTTCAGATGGAAGCATCATTTGTGTTTACCAGCTAAGACATTATTATATAGTATATTCACACTTAACACTAAATATTACTGTTAATAAGTTTTGCACTGGTGAGTTGAATTTTTTGGCGAAAGTACTGTTCATTGTACTAATTATAGCATATTCGTTCTCGTGTCTTCTTTCGTGTTTTACGAAAATCTAACCTAAAATTTACAAACATGTGATGGCAGAAATATGGTCCACAACAGTTCAGCGAATGTGCCATATTACCGACTTTGATGCAAATGCAATTATATTATTTAGAATTTTTGATTATTTATATGCAGAAAATGGGAAAGTCTTGTAGGGGTATTCGGGCAAACTGGGCAGAAGATATGATGTCCGAAGCACTTACTCTTTTGAGGAGGGGTGAAAGTCAACGATACGTTGAACAGAAACGCTATTCTTTCCACAGATCAGGAACAAGAGTTGGAAGGACGAATTGTATGACTATCACACATAGGTGTGCCATTAACTCCAAGGTCGGTAAGAAGGAGTGTATTCCAGTATTGTGTTGACAAGGCATTCAACATAAGTTTAATAGTAGGTACAAAAGGAATGGCTCGATTTACTTGGTGTAAGGGCTTTTTAAGACGTCATGCAAAAATGACTGGGAGGAAAGCTCAATTTATGAACTCAGCTCGCACACAAAAGCTGAATCCCGGTATTGTTCAGGATCATTTTGAAAAATTGAGAAATGTTCTTAGTGAACTTAACATTCGTAATTCGCCTCAACTTATCTACAGCCTCGATGGAAAAGGTAGCAAGTTAACGCTGCACCATGCTCAATCAGTGCCAGCTGCCAAAGGTGAACTTCGTATTCATGTGATAGCATGCTGAAAGTGTAACCATTGTTGCTTGTGTTAATGCACTTGGACAACCAATTCATCCTATGATAATTTTTAAAGGTGCAAGAAAAAAGGAAACCTACACTTATAAATCCGCCTCATGTGTCTGTAGTGGAGATGGCTCCTAAAGACAGTATGACTAGAGAGTTATTCAACAAACGGCTCAAACATTTTGCCAGATTCAAGCCTCATGGAAGGATACTTTTTACTATTGATGGTGCTGCCTCCCATCTTGATATTTCTATTGTTACGGTAGCAGACCAATATAATATCTCACTGTATTGCTTACTATCAAACACCACACACGAGCTGCAGCCCTTGACAAGGCGGTTTTCACATAATTCGAGCATTACTAGAATTAATGAGATACTGGGAAGAAATTCCAAATGTTTCCAGATGCCTTAAAAGGAGCGCTTTAGAACTGTTTTTAACAAAGTCTGGCAATAGTGTATGACCATATCTAACATTCAAAGTGGTTTTAGGTCCACTTGGACGTATCCCTTTGATTCTAGCGTTATTCCAGAAACAGCATTTGCACCATCTACTATAACTTATAAAGAGCCCCAAACAAAAGAGTTAGAAAACTCCCTTGATTAAATTTGTATAAAAAAAATTAACCCAAGTCTAACGTTCAAAACAATGAAGAACCTGGTTGTTCAACATGGATTGATAAAGTTAAGCAGCCTAATAAGCTAAGATGTGCAGAAGTGAACGTGACTAACACGAAAATCAAGAAAGAAACAAAAATTAACATACTGAACATAACTATTGTACAACCGGCTAACTCAGAAAAATCTATTGAGTTAAATTTAGACATTACAGAACAGGACAAGAAAGGTACTGCATGTATTTCGACTGCAAAAACTAGACTACCTTTAAAAGCTCCTTCTGAAGACTCAGACCTCTCAGTAACAAAGCAAACAACTAGAAGAAAGTCGATTAATTATAAAGCTCAATTATTGAAGAAAGATATCTTCACGAGTACCATCTTCACAAAATCTGTCTTCTCAGTTCTTAGAAAAGGCCGGTAAGAAATCTAACAAAATCTGGTTATGTTTGGCGTGTAATCAAGACACACAAACTGATATGCGACGTTGCTCAGCTTGTTATAATTGGGTCCACGAAATATGTGTTGGGTTGACAGTTGAAGATACCGAAGAGTGTCTTGATTGTATGACATAAAAATGAAACTATTCTATGGGCCATAATTCTGTTCATATAAAGTATGGGCCATATTTCAGTAACTGGCGGAAGTATGGCCTAGTTTTCGTGTTTCCATATTTTGTTTTATTTTTGCTTTTAGAGTAAAAATGTTTGTTTCCAATTTAAATAAAAAAATGTGTATTAGTAATACTCATATCTTTGAAATAAACATGTTACGTTTAAACAAGTTTTCTCTTGTTTTATGAGAGTTTATCTTGAAAGTGGGCCATATTTACCAACTGTGTCTTATATAATGTACCAAACAAAAAGATTATTTTGCCCAATAAACATTTAAAATACTTATTTTTTTGCTTTTTTTATGGTGTATTTTTATATTTAAGTTATACAATCTAAAAGTTTCGATAACACTCAGGTACAGTTATCTTTGTCAGTAGTATTTACTATCTTTCAAAATTGTTTTAACACTAAGTGTTATCGAAACGTTTAGATTGTAACTTAAATATAGAAATACACCATAAAAAAGCCAAAAAGATAAGTATTTTAAATACGGCGCGATCAAAGATAGTCGACACAGTCGCTCTTATGAAACATGACGTTAGTAACCATTTGCCGTAACACACGTGATAGTGCGCCCATACTAAATATAACCTCAAAATTGACATTTGACGTTTAATGTTTATGAGTGGAAAGAAAGGCGGCGCCGCTCCTATGAATCATATCGTTAGTAGCCATTTGCCGCAACACATATGATAGTAAACCAATTGTAGTGTTACCCATAACTGTTAATTGTTAGTAACAATTTGTAAAACAAATTAAATCATGTTTCGACTTGATTTTTGTTCTTTGCGTAATTTCGAATAATTTGGGCACTCCTAAACACTAAACGACAAATGTCAATTTTGAGATTATATTAAGTATGGGGCACTATCATATATGTTGCGGCAAATGGTGACTAACATAAGAGTGGCTGTGTCAACGATTATTGATATCGTTGTATGTGTTATAATGGTGAAAGTTTACATTTTCAATAATCATTATTTGTATTGATATGTTCAATGTGTTAAAATATTAATTACCTTGATATGTTTGTATGTCAATTCCTGAAATGTATATAAAATTTTTGAAAAGTTACATGCTTTTGTTTATCACAAAGCCCACTGTGGCTTTTAATTTCCATTTTTGTGCTCAAATACTTATTATTTAACAGATAAAAGCATTAATCATGTTAATTTGGGTTTCTATAACTGAGCTTACTATAAATCATGTCACTAGTCATGTACCACCAATTTGAGAGGGTTTTATGTTAATTCGTTATTTCGAATCAATAGGTACAATAACAATTTAGTAGTGGTAGATTAAAAACTATGAGAAACATCACTATAGGTAGCAATGTATATTATGAGATGTATGATTAACTGTATCACACATCAAACATTTTCTTGATAGGAGGCAAATTAAAGGTAATATGGCTATTGAAGAACTTGAAATGTTGAGTAACGTGAATAAATATTAGGATTCAGATGTGAATACAGTTGGTTACATTAAAATTAGTCTTTGCATATCATTTCCACTATTCTAATGTAGTAAAGATCTCGCTTAGTTGGAAATTTTACCAGAATATAGTCACAAGGCTAGCATCCGTCGTCTCCATTATCCGATTGAAAGTCTAAATTCAATTCAGAATCAGAAGAGTCAAAATTTGTTTTCCTCGCCAGTTTCTCATATTTTTATTCTGAGGTAGATGACCTTTTAAACTTTTTTACCATTGTTTTGTGTTTCTTTTTGGTTGCTGCCTTTGGTTATCTTTTTTATTTCCCGATTTTTGTGCTTGTCGTTAATTTTCATTACTGTTCTGTTTCCAAATTCTCTTTCGTTGATTTGTCATTTCTTTTTTCCTGTTTCCTTTGATTTTTTTACTTAAACCTTAAACCATCAGTTTCAATACAATCATCGCTTGTGAAAATCATTGAATCAACCAGGTATGTTTTCGAAACTTTTCAAGATTATGGGTTTTGTAAAAAACGATCAGCTGTTAATCTAGTCATATCAAATACGCTAATAGCCTTTCCTGGATTTGCTAGCAAGTAGTCATTGAATGACACTACATTTACTTTTAAATGGTTCATAGTGTGGTGTTACTGGAGATACAACTGTAGAAATATCGACCGTACTTGAGCCACATACATAATTTGAATACCGATACTCACACCGATTCGGATACCTATCGTACACAGCCAGTTATGTACGAACTACCTTTCGAGTTTCCGATAGCCCCGAACCGCCATAACCCAGACATCACTCATAGGCTCGATATGCCCTCCATAGAGTTACCACGTTATAATACGCTCACGTAAGTCACCACTACTGTGCGCTCCCTATAGCGAGTACGAAAAAATTACAGAAGCAGACGCCGCTTCAAGTCTGGAAGCAACAACCAGTATACATCGTTCCGACATACAGCAGAATAAACCACGCTTGATATCGCTCTATGATCCTTGCCGTCCCTGTCCGTTAGATAATGAGTAACACTTGATTGCAGATGTTATGTAATGTGTATAGTAGCGTTAGTTTGTGAATAAACGTGCTCTTGATGTAATCTAGTTCATTTGTTTAGACCTTTCTGTGCAAGCAAGACACTTACATGCAGTGTAAGTGTGAGTGTGCGATGGGCTTGCAAATCACACTAAACGCTCCAAATTTATTTTGCATGTCCGTGAGCAAGGGGATACTTTGTTATGCATTACGCCACACCCCAACCACAAACTCCAACCATTGGACGTCTTTTATAAAACCTCTAAGTAATTATCACGAAAATGAAGTAAGAACTTGGCTATGTCGTACTATTTTAAATTTCTACATTATTTGGAAGTGCATTTGTGAATGCAGAAACAATGAAAACCACTTTAAATGGTTTCCGAAAAACTTCTAGTGAAAGTACTTTTTCCAAGGCTGACCACTACCATCTACCACTACCTGCATTTACTGTAATCAGAATAATTTAGACGTTACTCCAAAACCAGAAACGGTGACGCAACCAAAGAAATTACTAGATCTACCAACTAGTACCGAACGGAACAAAACAGCAAATATTCTTACAAGGTTGGTGTCCATTATCAGTTCAGACTCAAAAACTACATCTACCACCATCCTCCGAACCACAATATTCTTTTGGTGATGGTGGATGTTCAAGTTTTCCACTGCTGTTGCCTGAAGTCTCGTTGCCTATTTCGAAAATTGAACAAACTACTTAAAGAGTTGTTTGAAAAATAGGCAAGACAGTTACATTAAAACCAACGTTATAAAAAATGAACTAAACGCAACATTTGTTACAAGAAAACAAAAAAATACCCTTAATATATTAAAAAAAAGTGAAAATGTTAAAACGTTAAAAGAAGACAGAAACGTAAATTGTCTTTATTGTGACGACCTTCATTCGAAATTTACAGCGGACGGACTTCGTGTTCATTATGTCATAAATGAACCAATAACTTAAGTGCAGGTGTAGTTAAAACACAAAACCATTCTGTAGCATAGAACTTGTGCCGTTTATGTTTGATAAGTTGATCTATTTTTGCAAATGTACTTTAACCGACTATTGTATTTTAATGTCCCCCCCTGCCTCGTCTTTGAAGCGGCTTGGAATAAATCAATAGAAGAATGGATAGGGGATATTGAATTGTCAAGAGATGCTTTTGAATGGCTACCTTAAATTTTTTCATATCATAAGTGAGAGGAGGACATTAACTAGGTAGACCATTCCAGAGTTTAGAAGCCGTGCAGAAGAATGTGGATTGCTCCCGTTTGGTACAAGTGGCGATTTGGATGATGTGAATGACAAACTGAGTATTCCTAGCAAAGATGGCACAATGGTCATTGTCAGTGTTGGGTAGGATCTAGATCAAAGTGATCTAGATCCAGGATCTAGATCCACTAAACGGATCTATGATCTGGATCTAGATACTTTGCTCTACTAGGATCTAGTATCTGGATCTAGATCACATTTTAACAGATCTTTAGTACTTGAATCCAAAGATCCATTAGAAGATTTTAAAATGTATTTTAAGGGTATTTTGTGAAATTTTTAACTGGCTTAAGGCAACAGAGCTTTATATTTAAAAAATACATTATGCTCCGTTACGACCGTTACATCCGTACCCCACAGAGATACATACACGTTTACACAATTACCTACTGCCTGAGGCATGTTAAATTCCGAAATAATCAATAATAGAACTATTCATTTTCTTTGTTAATATTTCCGTCGGTTGTTTTTGTTTCCCAAAGCTACAAAGGCAGGTAATGACTGCTAAGTGCTAACCTAATGACGTAATGAGTAATGACAATGGGGTCATCCATCCATTAAAGTAGGTACTTAAGCTAAGTGGAACTGGAATTCCCTGTTGCTAATTTAATCGAACAAAAGGAGGTATAGAAAAACAACAATCTTGTCTTCAGTTCTTAAGAATACGACTTTAAGTAAAGCACATTTGTTAATTGTTAGTTAGATCAACAATGAGTGACGAAGCTGAATTAATGGAAGTTCCGCCAATCTTAAGCGAATTCTTTGATTTTTTTAAAATAAATACTTAATCGCAAACAACATTTGATTCAGAAAGCACAAATTATTTTAAAGACACAAGCACTAACTATGAGCAATTAAATATGTACCCTGCTATAAAAGAAATCTTTTTAAAATATAATTCTATACTTCCTTCATCTGCCCCCGTTGAAAGGGTATTTAGTATGGGTGGACTAATTTTAACTCCTCGTAGGAATAGATTAGGTGATGATATATTTGAGATGCTATTAATTTTAAAACAAAATAAAATAAAATTAGATAATAAAATGTAATTATGTAATGTACACTTATAATAATTTAGATACATGTCCTTATCCTTATAATTGTATAACTATGTGTTAAGTTAAATTAACAATTAACATTGCAACTTGCAAGTGTAAATGTGTAACTAATACTAATTTTGTAATTTGTATTTGTAGTGCGTTAAATAATTAATGTAAGTTTTCAATAAAAACCTATAAAACTTATATTTATATATTATTTTTCTTAATAATTTAACCTTACGGACTAATATTTGTATTACATGAAAAATGATCATGGGAATGGGAGTACTACTCATCAGTAGCAATACTAGCAATTAAAGATAATATTAATAGTTAGAAAAATCTCGAAACAATTTTGGGAATGTCGGATCTTTATAAAAGATCTAGATCCCATTTCAAGGATCTTTGATCTTTATCTAGATCCATTTTTACGTACGGATCTTGGATCTTTATCTAGATCAGTTTTTAAAAATGTGTTTGAATCTGTATCTAGATCCTAAATAAACGGATCTTACCCAACACTGGTCATTGTAATACAGATAGTACAAAGGAAGAGATGAAACGATTCTACTACGCTAAAGGTACTGTATGTCGGAAGCAAAATACTGGTCGTTTATAAGCCTAATCGCACTTCTTTGAATGCGATCAACGATATGGAAAGCGTATTGGGACTCATGCAATCCAGAGGGAGGTGTGAATTGTCTTTTAGGTGAGGTCAAATTTGGGCCATATATAGCTGCCGGTAGGTAAAGTACTGCTTAGATCTGTGCAAAAATCTTATTCTACGAACAGCTAATTTCCTTTATTTATAGCAGAAAAGGTGTAGACGTTGGTACTAATCCCTTTAGAAAGAAGCCATCAACTACGACACATATTTTTCTTTTATCAAGGAAACTGGAAATCCAGTTAATTATGATGGCAGTTATGCAAAACGAGGTGTAAGCACTTACGTCAAACTATATCTAAAGCGACTACAACCGTTTCACCGTATTGTTGTAATGTATTGTTTCAAATTCGGGTTAAATATGATACAAGACCACTTGCTAAACTACTCTGTCTGAAACCACATTGGTGGTCGCTAAGGAGTTTGTCAGATTCAAGAAAATAGGGTAGTTGATTGATTGGTGGCTTTTCTGTGGCTATAGACAATATGGAAGTACTGGCAATTGGGCGGTAGTTAGAGGCATCGGCCTTAGATAAAACAGATACTATTTCTAGGAACATCTCTTTAAGTCAATATCTGGGATACCGTCTGCCCCAGTCTAAGGGCTTGTGTTGAAAATGAATAAGTTTCATAACGTATGAAGAAGAATTGACTAGGGACATATCTTTTCCAGAATCACTAAAATACGAGTTTGATGCAAATAAATCCACAAAAAGATTGGTTTTATCTACAGAATCGGCAACTGCACTGAATTTCGCCATTGGTTCATGGCATGTCGAGGTCTCGTCGTATGACTTCATTTGGAACATACCATGATGCATCTACCATCGATCTGAGAACTTTACCCCACAGTTATATGCCATATGTCCAGATTGTTTTGAGTATAGGCTTACACATTAGTATTTTATTGGCTAGTGACCACTGGGACTATCGCCCTAGAAGCCAGTACATTTTTTGTATTGTGATACCTAGTTGCTTTCTTTTCGTCCAGATGTGTTTCCTCCAACTTAATCGTCTATGTAGGTGGATATCCAGATATTTGACGTTCTCTGCATGAGTATCTGCTGATTATTGATTTGAACCGGTGGACAATTTAGTGGTGAAGGTTAGATACGTTGATTTTGTTTCGTTAACTTAAATGCGCCACTTTTTAGACTAACTTTCCATTGAGCAAATGATTTTGAAGATGCTCAGATGCTATGGTAGGGTCAGGATGAGATTGTTAGTAGAACTATCTGCAAAAGTAGCAATTGTTGTTTGCGAGGTGGGAAGATCTGACGTAAATAGCAAATACAGTATCGGACCCAAAACACTACCTTGAGGGACTTCTGCTTTGATGGGGTATAAAGATGTCTGGGATTCACCATGTCTGACAAGAAAGTTTTCATTGGAGAGGTATGATTTAGGTATTTGGTGATAGTCTGGTGGAACGATACTTTTAAGTTTGTAAACCAGGCCTTCGTGCCAGACTTTTGATAAAGTCAAGCACTAAAGTCAATAAAAACTTTCGAGCAGTATCGTTGGTTTTCAGAATCTTTGATGATTCCGTCTGCTATTCTATGCACTTGCTCTATTGTGCAATGTTGTATTCGAAAACCAAACTGATGTTTATGTATTAAGCTGTTATCTATGGCTATTGGCGTAATTTTCCCAAGTAGTAGTATTTCAACGATTATTGACAAGACCGGCAGCAGACTAATTAGTCAATAGGACGTTACATCTTCAATAGGTTTTCCAGGTCTGGGTATGAGAATAATTGTGGCTACCTTCCATTGTTCAGGAAAATATCTTAGACGTAATATTGCATTGCATAAACGTTGTAATAAACGCGTAACTCTTTTCTGGTAGTTCTTTGAGTACTTTTCTTGTTATGAGATCGTAACCTTGTGGCCTTGTGGAAATTTAGGTTTTTTTGGATTGCGGATTTAATTTCTCTATTCTTGAATGGTTGAATAGGTGGCGACATTTGGAATGGTGTCTGAAGATATTCCAGAACTTCATGTTCTTCAGCCATAGTAATTATTGCGGCAAGTGGTTTAAAAACCCCAGATAATTAACTACAAAATGCTATTTCACTTCTAGCCCAGGTTTTATTTTCTAATCGAAGAGGTGTAATATGGTGCTGTAGTCGTTTGGGCCTCTTGGTGGTTTTCCAAAGTGAATATTCTGATGCCTCTGTAGGTGTCAGATGTAGTAAATAATCTTGCACTATCCAGTTTTTTATGGTGCTGAGGATAGTTTTAAGTTCACTCGTTGTTAGATTTAGTGCTCGTTTGTTGTCTGGGTGTCGCGTTGTTTGCCATTTCCTGCTAAGTTTGCTCTTTTCTCCAAACTTTCTCTTCACTGTAGCAGATTTTTTTTAATTTTTGAGTTATTTCTTTGGTGTAGCTTGCTTGCTATTCAACTTGTTGGATTATTTTATTTAAAGTTTAGACTGCTTCAACCAGATCCTGTTCTGTTTTCAAAGACACATCCAACGTGATGGATTTCTCAATAAGTTCTAAAAATAGTTCCCAGTTTGCATACTTACCATATAGAACACGATGGTTTTTTTTGGATAGGACTTTTATGCATACTGTGATTATAATCGGGTGCGCTCTCCTGTAACATCTGGACAGGATTCTGTTTTAAGGTTAGTTGGACTTTCGCGAAGCAGAAATCAAGCAGATCTGGCAGTTTTGTTAGAGCTGTGGGCTAGTTTGTTGGTTCTCTTGTGCATAATGACTGTGATATAGTGTTGTTTATTGCTTTTGATAGTTCTATGCCTTTAGTGGTGCTTAATATTGGACCGCAATGGACATGCTTAGGGTTGCAATCACCGCCAAAAATATATCTATTTCCTAATGTGAGTAGCTATTTTCAATTTGCTCTTGTCTATTATTATGTCTTGGTGCACAATAAGCCCCTGAAATATTTAGTGGACCATTCCAGTCTTCTATGGATATTTATGTAGCTTGAAAATGTTGAAGTTTGTGTTTGGAAAGTTCATGATGTCTTATGGAATTTTTAATAATAATAGCCGTTCCACCGTACACTGTGTATTTGGATAGTTTCAAGTGACTCCTGTCTGTAAAATGCGATTCAGAAATCGGCATAATGTTGCTGCAGTTGTTCGAGATAATAGATACTATTTCGTCTTTGTGATTTGTTAAGCCATTGGCATTCCATAGAGCTGAACTAAGATACCGCGCCAGTATTGGTTTTAGTGACGAGAGTGGTTAATAGATTTAACATGGTTCCCATTTGTTTCATCAGGGTCTTTAGCATCTTTTTCAGTTCGCTAATGTCTTCGTTTCACTTACTGGCGTGAATTGTAGTGGTTGTTGTTGGACATTCTGTTGGTTCGCACCTCTTATTATTTGGATAAGATTAAAATGTTTTTGTTGGGCGTGTTGTGTTAAGTATGGTCGCTGCTTTTGTTGCCTGTTTTTCCGTGGAGGGAACATTTGGAATTGTACTTCTTTGTAGAGTAGACAACTTTATAGTTTGCGGGATGGTTACTTGTATAGTTAACGCATGCAACGTCAATGTTTTTTTCTTTGCGTTGACATTGGTAGGTTGCGTGATTTCCAGTACACGTTACGCACCTCGGGCTTCTGTTATAGAAGCGTTTAGTGTGACCAAACCTCTCACTTACGCATTGGGGTATTTGGCGCTTTGCAATTGGCGTTTCGAATTTTAATATTGAATGAGCTGGTTCATCAATTTTCTAGATATCCTTGTCTACTGGTTTTAATTCAACAAGGAACAGAGGTAATGCTATTGCAGTTTCTCTCTTTCTGACATTTGATATGTTGGTAGCAGTGTGTCCTTGTGATTGGAGCTCTTGTTTTAGTTCTTCTAAATTAGTGGAGGGGTGTTTGTTTCTAAACCCTACCCTGAAACTACGTTCTTCTTTTTTTGGTAGGTGTGGAATTCAGTTTTTCGTCTTGCCAAGGCTTTGATTATATCAGTATATTTGTTCGAAGATTTAGGTTGTATTTTCACTTTGTAATTGTTTAATATTTTTAAGTTATATTCGTCTGTCGCTGTCGATTCTAGAAGATTTAAAGTGGTTCAATAATTTTTACACCAGATGAGTAAATTGGGGGTAGTCTGGGCACACTTTTGTCGTCGTTATTATCATTTTTAATTAGTGGCTCGTACCGATTAGCAGTAGTAAGGTAGTGAAGGAAGATATGGTCTAGCGGGTAATAGGCCCACAATCCCTAACGCAGAAACTTAAGTACTTATCAGCGATCTGGCAACGTCGGATACTTGCCTGTATAGGTAACGACCAATAATCGTGTGAGCGCTCGTATGGCATCACGCTTTTGCTTGCCGCAGTTAGTTAGAGTCTGTCTGCTATGTTATGCACATGCTGTTATAACTGTTCGGTTACTTTGTTGATCACGTTTTTATACTGAGGACCAAAGTGAACGGTGTGCACAATTAAGAGAGTAAGTGTATGTTGTTAAATATTTCTCCTCGGAATAGTGACTCGCCAACGAAACTTTGTCATTTTATTTACCTATTATGTTGTCAAGATGTCATTTCGGTTAATATGGCCCAATAAAGTAGCGGACTTTATGACCCGGGCCATATAACCCGAAAAAATATTATAAATGTCTTTTCTTTCGTTTTATTTTTTTTAAATTTGGTGTCAACGGCTTCAACTGCTATGTTTATTTCGCCTCGTGTTGTGTTACTGTTTCCAGGCGCCTCTGCAAGAACAGCACTGTTAATCAATAAGAATAATAATAATAATAATAATAATAATAATAATAATAATAATAATAATAATAATAATAATAATAATAATAATAATAATAATAATAATAATAATAATAATTCCTAGGGGTTGGACTACCTACTAGGCGCGTCCCCAGGTGGCGGATAGGGGAATGACCTTGCAAATGATCGTAAGTGATGCAAGGCCAACACCGAATAGGAGCTCGTGGCGTTAAACCACCACTGTTAGCTCTAGGGAATAAGGTGTCGCGGACCAGTCCACGTGGGGCCTCGTATCTAACGAGGACAGGGATGGCAACCCTGCGTTCCCCTTAGCTGGAAGCACACTTTTCTTATACTAGTCTTGAGTGGCTTCCCTCACTTTAACACTTTTCTGTCGGGGCACCCTAGCTCCAACTCTTGTTCTCTTCAGGCTCTCAGCGTAAGCTGAGAGACCTTTTCCTTTGTCTTTCTACTCTTCCCAGAACATGCGCCGTCAAAAGCGTATACGGGTGTGGCAAGCCTGGGATGTCCGTGCTGGGGACGGCTGAGCGCTAGCCGTGTCCTTATACCGCAACCGCGAACTGTACTTCAGAGACTCTAGCAGGGCGTGGCTAGGGAACGTTGTACAGCTAGCGGTCGGTGGTCTTGGCTTTACCGCCCGGACTACGAGGAAGGTAACCTCTATAAAAAATCCCCCAATCCCAAGGTCGTTTGGCAGTTTTAGGTGCTGAAGGGATTGCGCTAAGGGATGCCTGAGCGTGGCCAGGGGGAAGCCTGGTTCTTAGCGTTGAAACGCCTGTGGGGAAAAGGCGCCCCCCCACAGTATAAATGCCCTGCTGTAGTATGCCTGCTCTGCTCCAGTTGACATATCTTCAGTGCGTTCTCGTGGGAACAGCATGAATCTCCAGAATCAAAACACACAGAGTGCCAGCTCTCTAAATATGGAGGTGTCGGATGGTCCACCTACAAAACCAGCCAGTATGACTCCACTCACGGACGTCTCTGTTACAAGCAAGGAAAAGGCGGTAGACTTACCTCGGTTCCTTCTTGTGAAAAGATTTGAAGGTGATTTTTTTAAAGTATCTCCATTTCTTATTGCTAAATCTATGTTTGGAATTGCGGGTAAAACCAAAATATAAAGAAAGTTAAAGAAGGTCTGTTAATAGAAACTGTCTCAAATCAACAGTCTAAAAGACTACTATCAATAAAACGTTTAGCCGATATAGAAGTAAATGTGACAGCACATCAAAGCTTGAATTATTCAAAGGGTGTAGTGTACTGCCCAGACTTCCTCAATAGTAGCCTCGAAGAAATTTTGGATGGTTTAAAACCGAAAAGGTCATAGAGGTGAGAAGAATTAAAACAAGGCGTAATGGAGAACTCGTCGATACTCCGAACCATATCTTAACGTTCGATCAACCAACACTCCTTCAAAAGATAATAGGAGCCATTTATCCCTTGCGGGTACGACCTTACGTACCACCTCCTGTCTGTTGTTTTAGATGTCAGAAGTTTGGACACACTTCAATGTCGTGTGTAAACGAACAAATATGCGCGTGCGGCAAAAACCCTCACGACGGTACTCCGTGTGAAGAACCGTTAAAATGCGTGAACTGTGGTGGACCTCATTCGGCCCGATATAGGAATTGTCCAAAATATCAACACGAAATGGCTATACAAGAAATAAAAGTTACAAAGAAAATGTCGTATTTCGAAGCAAAGGAGGAGCTAAAATTGTCACCAGTATCTATAAACAAATCCTACGCCACGGTAGCCGCAAACACGGATACTCAAACCCGGAAAATAGTAAGAGAAATTATTCCGGAAATTAAACTTATGATAACAGAAACTGTAAGGGAAGTAATAAAATCGTATATTCCGGAACGAGCTGATGTACTTCTAAACACTAATAATACAACTGTAGAATCTCAACCGTGTATATCATCAAAAAAGAGGGATCTATCTACTTCACCGAGTATACACGATGATACGGAAAAGCCCGAGTTTATACATCCTTCCCAACGAAAAGAAAAGAAAAAGAAAGGTTGGCCACTGGGGAAGCCGCGTAAGGCTTGTGAAAACAGTCAATCCTCTACTGAGGATATGACGATGTGATAATAAATCTGTGATAGCAAGCATGCTGCATTAATACGTATCTGTGATATTACTTTTGTTTGTCTTACTCGTTTATTAACATGTCCATTGTCTTTTAGTTAATAGTATTTGTATTTAATTATTTATATATTTATTCATTTATTTATTTATTATTTATTTATTGATACTTAAATAATTAATTCCAAAATGGGGAAAATACTCCAATGGAATTGTAATGGTTGTCGAAAGAGTTCTAGTGAGTTAAAAATTATAATAAATGAATACCAGCCCTGGGTGATCTGTTTACAAGAAACACATTTTAAAAGACACGAACATTTTGAAATCCGTAGTTATAACTCACTACGACAAGATGCACTACACCAAAAACGAGCTAAAGGGGGAGTGGCTATTTTCTTACACCAAGAATGTGTGTACAAAGAAATAAAGCTAAACACCAAATTACAAGCGGTAGCGACATTGATTACATACCCAATGAAGCTAACGATTTGTAATCTGTATCTTCCCGATGCCAAATGGACCGTGCAAGACATAGAAGGTTTAATCTCCCAACTCTCAAAACCGTATTTGCTATTGGGAGATTTCAATGCACATAGTCCGTTATGGGGATCAACGAAATACGATAGAATGGGGAAGTTAGTTGAAAAAGTTTTGGACCATAATGATTTAATACTGCTAAACGATGGCAAACCGACCTTTTTCAACTCAAAATCAAACTCGTTTACTGCTATAGACCTCACTATGTGTACCCCTCAAATAGCACCTCGCTTTACTTGGGAAGTAGTGAAAGATCTACACGGAAGCGACCATTTCCCAATCCTAATTGGGATACCACAACAACAACAACCGGTCGCATGTCTCGATAAATGGTGCTTCCAAAAGGCCAAATGGAAAGAATTTAGAGAGAAACTAACACCCATTAATCGGCATCAAAATATAGATACTTTAGTACAGAATTTTAACAAATCTATCATCCAAGCGGCTCAAAGTACTATACCAAAATTCAAAAACATGACGAACAGATTACCAGTTCCCTGGTGGAACTCAGATATCGCAAAGGCTATACGCGAAAGAAAAAAAGCGTTAAAAACGTTCTCCGTTAATCCAACCGAAGACAACCTAATTAACTTTAAAAGACTTAGAGCATTTGCACGTCTCCAAATTCGAAAGGCACAAAAAAATTTCGTGGCAAAAGTACGTGAGTGATATAGGAAGTAAAACAACAACAACCGAAATGTGGAGAAGAATAAGTGCTATATCGGGAAAAAGAAAAAGCATAGTGCTACCTAAGTTAATTAAGAACCAGCAGTTGGTATCAAACCCCTCGCTAGTATTCGAATGCTTCGCAGATCACTACCAAAGGGTGAGTAGTACAAGCAACTACGACACAGATTTCATTGAAAATAAAGCACAAAGAGAAATACCCTTAGATTTTGGAGAGGAGCGAGAAAATGCATATAACAAGCCTATCACTATGAATGAGCTAAAAACACAAATAAGAGAAATGAAAGACTCGGCAAGCGGAATAGACAACATTCCAAATACAATTATTAAAAACCTATCGCCGGAAATGGAAGAAGACTTGCTTTTCATTTTTAACAAAATATGGAACGAGGGGTACTATCCAGCTTTATGGAAACTATCTATCGTGGTTCCCATTATTAAACAAAATAAAGACGCGTTGAATCCAGAAAGCTACAGACCTATATCTTTAACGTGCTGTCTGGGAAAGACGCTAGAAAAAATAATCAACAGAAGGCTAGTAGAATTAATCGAAGAAAACAAATGGATAAATAAATATCAGACAGGTTTTCGTAAAAGCTACTCGACATATGACAATTTGGTAAGGATCAGCACAACAATAAAAGAGAGTTTTATGAAAAGGCAGCACACTACGGCAGTTTTCTTTGATATAGAAAAGGCATATGACACGGTATGGAGATACGCGGTAGTTTCAAAAATATATGCGTGGGGAATCAGGAAACATGGGTAATTTATAAAAACGTTCCTAAACGACAGATATTTTAGAGTGCGAATAGGAACTGAGTTATCAACAACCCATACTTTAGATAATGGTATCCCGCAAGGGTCACCAATAAGCGTTACCTTATTCAATATCGCGCTAAATGACATAACGCAAAATCTGGATAGGTGTATAGGGAGGTGCATTTATGTCGACGATGTAGCTATATACATGTCCAGCGAGATGGGAGCTCCGCACAATACTATTATGCAGACGGCAGTTAATTCAATAGCAGCGCAAGCCGCAAGGGTAGGTTTTAAACTGTCAACCACCAAAACAGTATGCTTACATTTTTGTAAGCTAAGAAAACCACATTACCAACCAAACCTATTCCTGAAAGGCCAACAAATTAGAAACGTTCAAAGGTGTAATTTCTTAGGGATGACGTTAGATAATGCTTTGCTCTGGTCCAGCCACATTGAAAATCTGATTAATAAAGTGAGGAACATTGTAAATGTAATTAAGTGTTTAGCAAACACAAAATGGGGCGCGGATAGAGAAACTTTAATCCGTATATATAAATCTCTGATTTTAACGCGCATAGACTACGGATGCATTGCCTATATGCAAGCATGCGACTCACGATTAAAAAAACTCGACAGCATTCAAAACATTTGCCTCAGATATGCCATGGGAGCCTTCCAAACCAGCCCAGCAAATAGCTTATGCGCAGAAGCAGGGGTACTACCACTAAAATATCAAAGGCAATGGTTACTAATGAAATACGCTTCCAAAATATATTCAATAAAACAACATTTAAATTACCCTTTAATAAGGAAAAACAGCGATAATAGAACACCAAGGGCCCTAATATATACAAAAATTTCAGAAACGTGCGAAATACTAAATATTACAAACACAAACGAAATTAAAAACATCAAAAACATAAAAGAGAAAATTTGGGACAAATGGCAAGATGACTGGTCAGAAGGAAATAGGGCACTAAAGCAACATCTTCCTAATGTATTGGCAAGGAAAAGATATATACAAATGGGAAGAAGAGATAGCGTCGTGGTAACAAGGTTAAGGATAGGCCACACGCAGTTAACACATTCCCACTTACTGAAAAACGAAGAACAAACAACTTGTCAAAGATGTAGTGTACCCATCACACTTGCGCATGTATTCGACGAATGTCCTAACACCCAAGCTATCAAACATAGACATGGTTACGATTTTAGTTTAGAAAATGCACTACAAATAAACAAAACTACATTAGCACAGGTTCTGAATTTCTTACATTTAGTAAATATTTACAACCTGATATAAGACAGAAATGAGGCAATTAGCAATAAGAAAAACCGGCAATAACCCAAGAGGTTGACGCCTTAACAAAAAAAAAAAAAAAAAATAATAATAATAATTAGAACCCAACAGTGAATGGTAGAGGATGAAATTCAAATGTCCTAAGAACGTTCCTATTTTTTTATAGAAAACTTCTTGGTATGGCTGGGATTCGAATTTACGATACTTTATTCCAAAAGTCTTGAATTCCAAGTCTTTAGCCACTCGGCTACATCCCCACTAAAAATGTCGTTTCTTGGTTTCAGGTTTGCGATGGGCAAAGTATGCAAAAATTTGCGCAAACGGTGGTCTCAGCAGGAGAGAGACTTTGTGCATCGGATTAAGCGATACTCGGAGATTGGAATACTGCTCACTCCTAACCATGCCCGATATCAAATGTTTCGATATTGTGACATAAACCACATTTCCAATAATTTTAACGTCGAGAAACAGCTTACTGGAAAGGACTGGCTCTCTTTGTTCCTGAAAAGCATGTATGAAAGGCGCAACCTATGAACCCTGAACGCGCTCAAAAACTCAATAAGACAATCGTGCTTTCACAAAGACTTTCGACGTTATGGCATGATTGGACATTATAGATAAACTTCAAAATCTTTTTAGTATGGACGAGAAAGGCTGCTGCGTCACCATACACCATTAACAACGTGTTATGTCTGAGAAGGGAAACAAACGAGTTCATACGGTTGCGCCTGAGCATGCAGAGAATGTCACGGTTGTGGATTGTTGCAACTCTATTCCGGCTATAACATTGTTTCTAGGAAAACGTTTAAAGTCAGAATTTTGCGATAATTTACTTCGTGGATTCCTTGTAAAAATGGCTCCTAAAAGGTCCATGGTGATATAACTCGTCAGTGACCTTCTAAGACATTTTGCTCAGTATAAACCGACAAGATCAACACTTCTTGTGCTTGATGGAGCTTCTAGCCACCTTGATTTTACTATTGCTGAAACAGCTGACCCTCTTGGCATCACGTTATTCTGTCTGCCAGCAAACACAACAAATGAGCTCCAGCCTCTTGATAAGGCTGTATTTCGCTCTTATGAGGTAAACTGGGGCCAGGAGCTTTTACGATATTGGGATACTTACCCTTAACGAAGCCTAAACAAGGCCAGATTCAATGCAATTTTATCCCGTGTTTGGCCCAAGTGCCATTACACTAAACAATATTATCAGCAGATTTAGAAGTACATGATTGTTCTCGCTAAATCCTGATGGAATATCTGATGTAGCTTTAGCGCCTTCTTTAACAACGGAGAGAGCTATGCCTAATGAAATAATCGGAGAGCACAATGGGGCCACCGAAAGGACAAACGAAAGTCTTCCAACGGCAGATAGTGACATTTCTTCAGACCATTATATTCCTTTGGCAGCTAAAAATATCAATGCAGTTCCTCAACAATCTCCTCCAGTTACGATGAGTAAATATTTTCAGGATTTACTTTCAACTCCTACTGATGAAACGATTAAAGCAGTGGAAAACAGCAGGCGTAAAGTTTTGGATTATAAAGCTCTGCAATTAACAAAAGACCATACAGTGAAGTGTTATCCCTCCGTCTACTAAACAAACTACACAGGAGTCATAGTTATGTGAGTCTTGTGGAGCAGACGATCAACTTGACATGCAAATGTACCTAAAATGTTCTACTTGGTTCCATGAGCCATGCGTTATCCTTAAGCCCGATGATGAAGATTTTGAGTGCTGTTGACTTCTTTTTTTTATTTTTGTATCTTTTTCACTTTTTACCTTCTAACCTACATATACACATGAAGGTACCCCTGTTCAGTTTTCCATCCCCAATCTGTGGGGACAAGAAATTACCTTTTCACGCTTGAACTTGGTGGTACACGCGTATACTATGCTGGTGGGCGGCAGCGGAAGTCAGAGGAAGGCTAACGAGGTTCATGATGTAGTTTGGCAGTTTTTTACTAACGGTGTGGACATATTATTTGTATCTTGTTCTGTCGAGACTCTCTGAACGTTTACTTCCGTACAGCTGAACAATGAATTTCTCCCATGAGACCATCGAAAATCCAAAAAGTATCAAGTGATGCACACTTTCGAGAACAAGAGAAAACCAACCAATAAAAACATCTCTTACTTACAGATGCACCTCCGTCCTGCGATTCATTCGGATTGTTGAAAACGTCTACAATGCCCTAGAGCACGCAATCCTTCTCAAGCTTGTTGAACGCTGAGATCGGGCCTTTGTTGTAAAACGCAGAGGTGGTGTCACATCCCATAAACGCATAGTACCTCGGCCTTCATGTAACTCACGGCAGCAGTAAACTTTTCCAGCGGTCGTTGAATTCCCTTGAACTAACATGTACACTGTACTTTGGGGTTGTGTCTGGGCAGCGATGAGTACCAGTAGATCGGAGTCGGCGCTTACAACGATAGCTACTCGTTTTGTTTCAACAATCAAGACATCTGCGTCACTTGAGGCCTGAAAAAGAGGGAATTGTGCTTTCTTGAATTCTAACGAAAGGAGGTTAAGGAAACGTTTCTTGTTCTCAATGTTCAACAATAATTGCTCTTTTTGAACAGTCGCGGCGTTTGACGAAGTTATTTCAACCCTCGCAGCTGACTTTCCTGCAGCTAGCCTCTTATGCACTGCGTCTTTCGTACTTGGTTCATACCCACCGAAAACTACGGTGACATTTCTTCCGTAATTACGAAGTTCAAGTAGGCTTTGCATTCGTCACCGTACGTTGCCGAACGGGGCCAATGCACACCATGTAAGAGATCTCCACCGTCGAGAATAAAGTTTGGATTTTGTGATCTTACACATCTTTTCCAGAAAATAAAACTTCATTACTTACCGCTAAACAGTTTCACAAATTGTAGTGTTGGATTAACGACCACGTAATTCTTCGCTTGCTAACAACATATTTCACTCCTGTGAAAGGTTTGCACTTCATAAAACACTTAAATACAACAGGGACAACTCTCAGATCGTGCCGAAATACACGGGCAGAACGCTTTGACATCGATGTTGACAGACAGGCGCCAACTTGTCGCGCAGCTCACCAGCGTGAAGCTTCGGCCGGTGCGGCTCGGCAACAATCGCCGGGACAGATCCTTCCAATAATTATATTTAAACTGTATGAACTTCAAATAACTATTTATTAATGAGAAAACTTTTTATTTTGTAAAACATTACACATATCGTTAGCTTGATATTTCCATAGAACGAAATTTAATGCCTCAAAAAAATTTTGTTTCGTTATTCTGTTACCTTGTTATTGTTTTTTATTTTTTTAATTGTAAGTTCTAACTGGTTCTCCTGCAAGAAACACGCGTTTTAGTACAAACGGGGTGTTTTTATGATTGTCCGTTCCCGAGAAATGCAATTTAAAAAAAATCCAGATGGATGCCATTTTTTCAAAATTTAAGGATGTTCTCCATGTCAAATTTTTGAAGATTTTTCTGGAGGAGTACTGGGGGACCGAAGGAACATATTCCAGGAGGAATAAGCTTTTTTCCTTCTCGGAGCAAAATTAATATGCCTATACTAGAAATAAACGTACACATTAAATATGATTGAAATTTCTGAAGTTGTATTATCGATATTTTTATAGAAGCGGGCGGTTTTTAAATTGTTTTTTACGTTACATGTATTTATGTCTTTCTGACATGAAGTTTTAAACGTCACGCTGACATAAATTATTGTTTTTGTTTTAACAATGTTGCCGGTTTTCGTTATGAACGTATAAAAAAGAGGTTGCATAGTTATCTAACAAAATTTAAATTAAAATTATTTCATTTCTGTTAATTTCCATTTTGTAGGTTGGAAGGTTGTGCAATGTTCCACACCAGATATTTGTTTCATACATTTATAAGCATAAAATAAATTAAACCGCATCAATTTCTCTAAGCTTAAAGTTTTTTTTACTGTGGCTATATAATCCGACCACATTGGTAATATGGCCAAGGTGCAGTGCCAAGTGTTTTTACATATAAGCCTATTACGAATGATTTCTGACAAAGCTAAATTATATAAGTATGCCAGCCACATACTCGACAACTATGTTGAAAAAAAATGTGCCTTAAAATATTCAGGTTTAATTAAAACACAAATTACAATAATGTGGACCATATTTTCCTATGTATGACTAGAATCGTTTATTAAAAGACGCTTTGCCAAGTGTACAAGTTGTCCCATTTTCGTATGTTTTACGGGGTATCTCGCTTATTTTTTAGGTTAGAACCTTGCGGTTTTCGCGATACACCGTGCTACTTTTTAATGAAACCAAAGATGCAGGAATCAAATTTGCCATAGCCATCTTAGTTTTTGTGCTACAGGGTGGTTTTGGAAAAATTGCATTTTCAGTCATCCCCTGGAACTCTGTTATTGTCAGACGTATTAAAAAAGTAAAAACTGATGTTTGTAGCTTTTTTTACGTAAAATCCATTGGCAGATTTTCTTTAGGTGTCACAGTTTTTGAGATATTGACATAACCTACTCTTTTTTTATGGGACACCCTATATATTTTTTTAAAATATTTTTTCCCTTGCCAAGAGCTTTTCAAAAATATAGCGTAGTCTATATTTATTTTTATAAATAACGTGAAAAAAGGATGTTTTTCTATAATTTACATTGATAAAAAACAAAATAATTAATTAATCACAAATATTGTTCAAATTGCAGACCATTATGTCTCCTACAAGTTTCACAAAGTTTATAAATTCTTGTAATAGGATTTTCCAAAATAAATGATTGTCTTCGTAATTCTGCAAAAGCATTTTCCGTTCCAATTTTTAATTGTTGCATGCTGGCATATTGCCTTGAACAAATTTTATTCTTTAAATACCCCCACAAAAAAAATCCAAAACCGAGAGATCCGGTGATCGTGGTGGCCATCGAACAGGTCCATTTGTTCCAATCCATCTACTGGGAAAACGTTCATTTAGCCAGTTTTGTATTATTCTAGCATTGTGGGCTGTAGCCCCATCCTGCTGGAAGAATATATCGTTCAGTTGAGCCAGTAGAATATCTTCTAAAATGTTCATAGTTTTTTCTTGTAGAATTTGTAAGTACCCATTAGAGTTTAGGTTTTCTTCATAAACCCTGTAAACTATTCTTCGGTTAAAAATAAAGCAGGAGACATTAAATCCGAACCTGCCTTGACGCTCTCTAGGAAAAATCACATGGTTGTTTTCTTGATTCCAAAACCGCGAGTTGTGTCTATTAAGAATTCCCGAACTTGTGAAATGTGCCTCGTCTGACCAAATTATTTTTTTTTCAAAATTATTGTCCTGAGTTTTCATATTGATAAACCAATTGCAGAACTCCAATCTACGTTCAGCATCACCAGGGTACAGATGATAAACAAGTTCATACTTGTTGGGTTTGGATTTATGTTTTTTTAAAATCCTTTGCACTGTTGCTTTAGACACACCGGTCTCTTCATCTATTTTCCTGCACGAGGTTTCAGGAGTGGCTTGAACAACTGCTAAAACGTTGATCTCTGATTTCTCGTTCTCTTTGTTGTAAACTCGGGGTCGAGGTTTGTCAAAACATCCATGTTGGCAAAGACTAAATTTTAATTTTTTAAATATTCTTCTGTCGGGTTGTCTTCTTTCGGGATATCTATATGACAAAATAGGTATATAAAATGAATACAAATTCTAAGGTAAAGATTAACTGACCTGTTCAGATAGATATCTAAGGCTTGGTCTGCGTTTTCATTAGATAATATGAAGCAGGTATTCATATCATATTTCTTAAAGTTTTCAAATTTTTGGTTTCGAGCCATATTAAAAAATAATTAAACAACAAGAACGATTGCAATAAACAAAAACAACGAATAACAATAAATATCAGCACTAAATTTGGGAAAATGTTACCAGGAATAATTTGAGAGAAACAAAAACTTCAAAAATCAAATACCTAAGTAATGGCAGAACGTTAACTATTTTGTTTTTTGCGTTACCATGATTACCCACGGCTATCCACTATTATCAATGTAAATTTTAGAAAAAAATCATTTTGTCACATTATTTATAAAAATAAATAGAGACTATGCTATATTTTTGAAAAGCTCTTGGCAAGGGGAAAAAGATTAAAAAAAAATATAGGGTGTCCCATAAAAAAAGTAGGTTATGTCAATATCTCCAAAACTGTGACCTCTAAAGAAAATCTGAGTACGCCACTTGATTCTACGTAAAAAAATCTATAAATATCAGTTTTTACTTTTTTAATATGTCTGACAATAACAGAGTTACAGGGGATGTCAGAAAATGCAATTTTTCCAAAATCACCCTGTGGTACAAAAACTAAGATGGCTATGGCAAATTTGATTAGTGCATCTTTGGTTTCATTAAAAAATAGCACGGTGTCGCGAAAACCGCAAGGTTACAACCTAAAAAATAAGCGAGATATCCCGTAAAACATACGAAAATGAGACAACCTGTACAGTATTTTGTACAAAAATATTAAATTAAAGCTAAGTGCGTGAGTATATTATTATGTTGCACTTTGGTGCTTTGCAGTGTGTATAACTACAGTAAAGAACTTAATCACATTCCTATACAGTAAGATACATTGTAACCTGTGCCCCGTAGGATTATTTATTTGTTTACCAAAGTGGATATAAGTAAGGAGTAAGAGTATATTTTGAACATTTCATATGAGCACATGAATAAGTTAAAAAAATACGGTAGAGATGACCAATGCTAACGTATCTATCATTGCCCTATATACTATTAGCTAACCTAAATATTATTTTAATCAAGTTTCATACGTGGTCATTTATCAAGGTATGTAATTAATTCACTTTTATTAAGAAATGAATAAATTCGTTAATACATATCACTAAAATGCATTCCTATGTTTATGGTGTTACGAATCGCAAATTTTCTTTGTTTTCGTAAATACTTTAATATGCACTTTACACGGTTTCATTAACTTTCTCTGGAAAATTGTAGAAATCATTTCTTTATTATAACTCTCCAGTTCCGCAATTTAATGTTTTTGGAAAGTTGATGTGAAATAAATGTGTTTAATTCATCTATTTAAAAGACATCACGTAATACACTACGTTTCAAATGAAATGCACCACTTAGAAATAATGATGCTATGATCTTGAAAGTGTGGTAAAATAATGTTTTATTAACATGTATAAGATGATGAAATTTTGAAGGCAAAATATTAACAGTTAACAAGAAAATGTTAATAGTGTCTAGCATCGCCACGCACTGCAATGCAGGCGTTCACTCTCCGAGGCATGCTTTCTATGAGATGGTCTATATCCTCCTGAGGATTTCATCCCAGGCTACCTGCAGATGGTGCCGTAATTCATCCAAGGTGTTTGGGGGCCTTGGTAGTTGCCTTAGTCTTCGACCCATCATGTTCAATAGGCGAAAGATCTGGCGATCGCGCAGGCCACGGCAATACTGGTAGCTGCACTTGATCCAGAAACCTTCTTGTAACATGTGCGGTATGTGGTCTAGCATTATCTGGTTACAAAATACCATTTGGTAACGTCTGCATTCACAGTACTACCACTGGCCCCAGAACATTATGAATGTAACGCTGAGCACATAATGTGCCTAGAATGAACATAAGAGGAGATCTTCCACCAACACGTATAGCGCCCCAAACTATGACTCCAGGTGTTAAGCCTGTGGGTCGTCTTTCAACAAACTCTAAATTTCAACGTTCTTATCGAAACCGCCGCACCTTCTGACGACCATCGTTTCGTCACAAACAAAAACGCGATTCGTCGCTGAAGACGATGTTATTCCATTGAAGGCACCAGTCCCGCCGCTCTTGACATCACGTCAATCTAGCAGTCTTATGCTCTTGAGTTAACTGGGGTCGTCGGTACGGAAGATACGAATGTAAGCCAAAACACTTAATTCTCCTGTAGATTGTTGACATCGATAGGTTACGACCAATAACTCCTGTCCAGTTCACCGCAACATACCTTGTTGACTGAAACCGATCTCTTGTGCTCATCCGCCTAAGAAGTCGTTCTTCAGGATCATTGGTGCTGCGTGGTGGACTTCCACAGGGACGAGGTCGTTGAATGCCTTCTTCAGACCAAGAAGACCAAATGCGGGCCACCGTGGTGTGGTCTCGATTAAGTCTTCTGCCGATTTCTCCAAATGACAAACATGCTTCTTTCATGCCGATAATTCTACCCCTGTCAAAATCTGAAACTTGGGCAAAGCTTCGTCGTTGTCTTACTGGGGGCATTTTTTCAGAATAAATGTGTCAGTTAAACAACAAAAAATTGACACTAAGCGACTAGATTTCTTAAAATGTATAGATAAAAATTGTTGATAATTGATGTTAACAGTGGTGCAAAGTACATAATGACTTGTTCTTTTTCATTGAAACTTCCATCGTTTTCTATATGATACTGAAACATTATTTTGCCAAAATTTCAAAATCATAGCATTTCATTTCAAACGTAGTGTATAAATCGGGATCTACTACAATAACTCAGCAGCGAGATGAATTAAGTAAATGCTCTTTTTTAATTTGATGCAGTTTGACAATTATTTGGGTTAAGGCTCAAGAAGACTATAAGAGGACCGACAACTGTTAAAAGGTTATTGTTGGTAAATAAAGAATGATACGAATCATAATGCATAATTAGCTTGTGTTTTGTTGTATCCGATGATAATCAATAATACAAAATCGCTAATTAGTGAAGGCCTAAGATGTAACAACATCGTTACATGATCAACCTGTTGTCAATGAGGGAATGATAGAAGTTTGTGAGTAATAAAATCAAAACTGAAATAACTTTATTCTTGCGATTCAGAAAATTATTAATACACTTTATTAGTGGAGTTGATTGGCCTATTTCTACAGTTTATGCTTTTAGAGCGCGACGTTTCGGAAGCGGACTCTGCTTCTGTCATCAGGCTTAGTCCTGAAAAGGACTGTTTTTGCACTTGAGTCGAATTCATATGTTATATATAATTTTTTCTCAAGCACTTGACTTCTCTTAGATTCGAACCTGGTACCTTTCACTTACTAGTCTGACACCTTTGCCACTGAGCCACGGAGTAATCCAATATATATATATATATATATATATATATATATATATATATTAAACTTTTTCGTGGTTGCGCAGAAGTTTATTGCGCATGTTGCGCAGTAACTTCTGGCACAGGTGTACTGCGCTTAAGCTCTTCGCGCATTATTGGAATCCAAGCACAGTCCGCTTCCGAAACGTCGCGCTCTAAAAGCACAAACTGTGGAAATAGGCCGATCAACTCCACTAATAGGAAACCACAGTTACAAAACACTTATAATACAGAAATACTCCACAACAAACTCAGACAGCAGATAATTTAGTGGATAATGGAAAGTTCAATGATTACTGAGCAATACATAGGGTATATCAGGGTGATATGGTGAATCGGGTGAAATGGTGAATTACTCTATTTATTTTTCCGGTGCACAGATGTCTCTGTAAGTGTGAATGCCGGCAATTTATAATCATCTGTTCAGCAAGCATTTGTTGAAAACCAGCCCCATTTTAAGAACTATAAGTAATTTGCATAAAACTACTCCCGATGCTCAATAATTTTTATACGATACACATGTTTATAGATGTTGCTTTAGGTAGCGTAGTGCGCGTATTCTTCCTTCTTAAACTGTTTATATACTACATAATCCAGAAATCGTTGTCGCTCATATTCTGAACTTTAGTCGAGCTATTCACCGTTTCACATGGCACATGGGAGAAATGGTAAACTTGGGCATGGGTGATACGATGAAGCACATTTCTTACCTTTTAAAAAACACACTGTACCTTCACGTATTTTCTGGGCCTAAGTAAACATTTTATCACCATTGCTCCAGGCAAAAATGTCTACATTCTATAAAAAACAATGAAAATCCACCGGTGCTGATTGGACAGAGGAGCAACTTAAACATACTTCAAACGCATCACAAAATGGAATGAGGCTGAATGAAGCCTCAAAGGTGTTTGGCGTTTCATGGTCAGCTCTGAAGGGAAGAATATCAAATGGGTGTTTTAAGAAAAGAGCTTTAGATGGGCCGCCAGTTCCAACAAAAAAATGTGAGAAGAAGATGGTGAAACATATTCTAAGATTACAAAAATTCCAGCATCAGAAACAGAAATTGCCAGAATGGATTGGATATATTAATTCATAAACAGAAATCCAGAACTCTCAATCCGCAATTCGGATTTCACAGGCACCGGGTTCCATAATTTTCATGTCAAAATGTCGGTCTACGTAACAACTGACATTTTCCTTCTGTGGGTAAGGAACCATTTTGTACCGAGGAAGCTGGAGGGAAGAGCCTTGCTCATTTTGGATGGACAGAGTTCCGATTGAAGCAATGTGGACTTTTCTCAAATCTTATTAAGTAGAACCGTAGTATACTTTTAGCATTAGCGAAAGGAGAGCTAAAAAGAGTGTGCAATTACATACCTATAAAACTTTTTTAGAAGAGGATTTACATTACAAGAAGCTATAGAAATGACGTACACTAAAAACTTGGAAGTGGACTCAATATACACTAAGTCACCAGACGTAAACACTTTGACAGATGAGGAATCTGGAGATAAAGATACAGAGGGAGATTTAATCATCTTCCGTCTCGGCAACTACTCGGTGGAGCTGAAATAAGGTTAAGAAATAATGCAAGAATTGACAGTTTATCTGATGACTCATTACCATCACCAGTTTTAACTCTAGAAAATCAATCTAAATCTATCCAAAAAGAGAAGCTTCATCATAAATGGACCAAAGGTATGTTTTAAAACTTTGTGACACCAGATTATTCAAAATTCGGCAATTTTTCGCCACTTGAAATGTTTGAACTGTTTTGGGTCATTGACATCTTTGAACATTTGCTATGTGAATCAACAAAGTATGCCTCATTTAAAACAATCGGGGCCCTACACTTACTATCAATGAACTTAAATGTGCTATAGGGAAATTTATGTTAAGCGGTTATAATGAAAAACCCGGAAAACGATTTTATTGGGATTCTCAGTCCGATATGGGAAATTTACCAGTGATAAATTCTATGAGGAGAAATCGTTTTTTTTTTAAATTATGAAATGCCTACATTTTGCTGAGAATAACTAAATGACAAAGGGTGGAAAATTCGAACGCTTATGGGTAAGCTAAAACACACATCTTTTTAACACATTTTCTACCAGAACAAGATATCAGTTATCACGAGTCCATAGCCAAATACTACGGCAAGCACTCTTGTAAACAATGTATCCGAGGAAAACCTATCCAGTTTGGGTACAAAATGTGTGCCTGAATACAAAAGATGGCTATTTGATAAACTCTGATTTATATCAGGGAAAAAATCCTAGATCCAATGCATCTAATGAGATATTATATGGGAAATGTGATGTTGGCCTTTGTCTAACATGTAACGTAGGCTTTCATAGCAAGTAATTGTATATTTAGGATTTATCTTACTACTAGTAGTGCTAAAGCCCAGTGTTCTGTGAAGATATGACGAATTAAGTGGTGTTTTTAACCTTTCTAATACTGAGTAACTTTGTACCCTTTAAAGTACTATGTGGCGTATTTTTGTACCCTACCTTATTTTTTCGTTTTTTACAAAAAATTTTTCATTGCATTGTAAAATTAGAAACAAATATTAAACATTTTTTGAAAATATTTATTGTAATGAGATTTACAATAAAGAAATATAACAGAAAAATGGCAACTTATGACTTTATTAGGTCCATGAATAATGAAAATATTAACTAATTTTTACACTGACTGCAAGCAATTTTTTTCTTGCTGTGCTCTTGACAGGCAAAATTCTCACAAATCTCTCATTTATTGCGAGTTTTCCTGTCTTTCTGGCGTGGAGAGATAACACAACGACCAGAAGATATCTCCGCCCAACTCGGGAATAACTGTAACTATGTGTTCGCGAATTGATTGCTAGATCTAGTCCTTGTTTTTATATCTTCTGATTATTTGAGGTTTTACAATTTTCCTACCAAGGCGTAATAAAAATTTGCGCCTGTCATGCAAATATGATTTGTTCCAATCAGGATATTTTGGTTTCCATAGAGTAAATGGGTTTAGGGCTTCGGTATCAATAAGATGACGAAAAATAACCACTGGCCATCTATTTGTCATTCGACGTGTATTATATTCCTTTACCATTTTGTCTGCTGTGTCAACAGCACCTTTTGGGCTATTGTAGTTTAACACTATTTCTGGTTTGTACGTATTTGCTTGATCACTAATTTTATCTAAAGCATGTTCAGTGGTGAATATAATTACTGCCTTGTTTTTGTCACCTGAATAGGAGACTAATATGTTGTCCTTGGTAAAAAATGTTGGAGGGTGCTGGACGAGTTTTACTGGGCAAAAGTTCTTTGGAATAAACGTTTTATGTTTACGCAGCTTAGATGTAAAAAATTGTCCGTTGCACACTCTTCAGGAAAATGCTCAATCACATCAAGACACCTTTTCGCCTTGATTTCTTCTACAATATTATTCTGTTTTCCTAAATATACCTGCAGGTTGTGAGTTGGTGGGCGTTGGTAACGTCACATAGAGCCTAAACTTTTATCCCGTATTTGTTTGGTTTATTTTTGTTATGCACTCTAAAACCGAGAAGCTGCTGTTCGTAGACAGTCATGTGATTTCCATGGCACATCATTCGTTTGAAATTTTCAACAAATTTTTCAAATACGCATCTGATGGACGCTAATTGATCTAATCGACTCATCTGAATTCCACAACATTTCAACTGGCTCCTTTGTAGTTATCAGAGTTCCTTGGGAAATAAGAAGACCTAAATAAGTCTTAATTTTAATGAAATCCGTTGGTATCCACGTCTTACGGTTTTCTAGGTTTTCTCATTTCACTTTTCATATTCTAAAATGGCCTTTATATTTGTTTTTCCAACGATAATATTATCGGACACGAAAAGGGAAAATACCTTAATCATGGTTTCAAACCTTTTGCTGTCTTCCGTAAGACCAAGACCACGTTTTATGGTATTTCCTATAGAACACTTTTTAGGCCGTATTGGTCGTTTATACTTAATTGTACCATCTTTACTGTAGCGCGTCCAAACCTCCAAATTCAGTATTAGGCTTATGAAAAAAAAGTGCAGGATTGCCAAACTTATTATGCCAATAGATTACTGCACCTGTAATACCGTATTACGGTTATAATATACTATACCTACGGCACGAGAGGCACAATTTCTAACCTCAAAATTAATAAAAATATTTGCAATGCAATACAAATTTAGATAAATTTTCAATGTAGTTATGAATATATCGAAAAAGACTACCCTTAATCTAAACAAATCGAATGTTTGAACTGTATTTTTTAGAAAATCGAAGTAGGCGTATGTTATGAAGGGGTACATTACCTGGCAATATGATGGGTTAGATTACCCTGTACATGGGATTGTGAATTTTATTAAAGTTTGATTATAGCTATTATTTATTTACATTGTAATATAATACAGGAAGTGTGGCTATTAAAAAACGAAACTGACTCTGTAAAACACTTTACTTTGATTTAATAGCCACACCTCATGTTTTAGTACATTTTTTGTTTTTCCGTACAGTTGAATCACTCGAATCGATTTCTAGATCTTCGGGTGATGATTCTGTAACGTTGATTATAAACTCTGCAATATCATCTTGAAGGTTATCAGCTACCCACATTTTACCCTCAACGATCTTTACATGACTTACATATATAATGTTGCCAATTTTCAATCGTCACGCTTTCGTAACCAAATTTTATTAATTCCTCCATGTCTAACTTTAAAAGTCTTGTTATTCATTGTAATATAATGTTTGACTTGTGCCCAAATAATTTCTATTGGGTTTAAGTCGCAGTGGTAAGGAGGCAAACGAAGAACCTCATCACCTCTTTCTTGTGCCACAACTTCAAGTTTATTCTTGTCATACAGACGCCTCACTTGTGCTACAGTAGCCAATAGGTCTCGCTTCAACATGTTATCTTCTTTGTCACTAAGCCAATATACCATTTTTTTCGCCATGCCATTGTTGGAATCTTCTTTACCTTCCTGCTGTGATAAGAAGCATTGTCAATAACGATAATTGAATTTGGTGGTATATTTGGAATGAGTTGATTGACAAACCACTTCTTGTAAGTATCTGCATCCATTTCATTGTGCACATCGGCTGTGTTCTTTTTACAAAGGAAAGTAAGTTCCGCACAGATTCCGTTGACTCTTTTTTTAAGTTTTATGATACTGTGTAGAAGGTTCTCACGGAAAGAAAAATTAAGAAAACTTAACGACTATTTAAACTTCAAGCGTTTGACAGTTAGTGCCCCGCAAATCTTATTTAACAGCTGCATCGGTCACCATCTATCGAACAAGGGTGTGTTCTTTGTGAAGTTGTAACAACCCATTTGGTGTTGTATTAAAATATACCGTAATTTATGCTCTTCGTTCATTTAGTTGTAAATATAAGAAAATTTTAATTAGTGATTTGTAAGTATGTGGTAGGCAACTTAATTTGCATTTTGGTGTAACTTAAGTGCATATATCTTCTTAAGGGTCTATACTCCCATCTGTTTAAATTATTTTTTCTGCTCATATTTTCGCGCAACGCGTCATCATCATCTGATATTCTAAGCGTCCATTTTTTTTTTCACTTTTTGTGGTACGCTGTTAGATGCAGGAAGCCTTTTTTTGGGTTTCCACCTAAATTTTGTGAAAAGTGCCATTGATTGAATGGCACTTTTTTTTGCACATTTAATTCTATTTTAATTCTACTTTTACGTACGCTTTCATTTTATGATTGCAATTTTGCATTCAATGCTGATCTAAATTTTGATCACAATTTTTTATTTGAACGTTCAAGAAAATGCAATAAATATTGGATTCAAAATTTCATGAAGAGATATTTATAAGAAGTAAAATTCCATTTTGGTGGTTTACAACGTAAAGCATTGTTATTTCGAGATGTGCAATATTGGTGCAAAGATCACATCACCATTGGTTTACATTTCCGTATTCGTTTAGATACCAGACGTTATTAAAAAGTTTGTATACAAAATTTTACGAACAGGTATTTATATCCATAATTTAGTAATTTAAGGCTATTACAACTAGTTTTTAAAATATATTTTATTTAATTCTAATTTTACATGTTAACAAACATAGTTTGTATATTTTTTATTTTTACATTTTGGTAAATTTTTATTGTAAACAACCTCGGTTTAGTTATTCCGAGCGTAATTAAAAAATAGCTTGGCGTCTGAGATCATTTTTATTATTTATGTTAAGTGAAAATAACAGCATAAATTTGTGGTAATTAATCAAATCAAAAGATTGAATCGGCCCACTTTAATCTTCCGACTGAGCCAAAGGCGTTATTTTTGGTGAATGGTTTGTATCTCTAGTTAGTTTAACGATTTGTTTGGAGAACATTTTACATCTATTTGTACTATTTTCACATAATTTATAGTGTAGGTATCCACTTAGAAAGAGTTTTTCGAAATTCCACCCTTAAGAGGGTGAAATGGGGGTTGAATTTTTTTTGAACTTTTTATTCTATGGCTAGATTGACTCGAAGATTGGTAAACATACTCTTGAATTAAAATTATGAGACACCTATATCACAAAATTTTAATATCTCCCCTCCCCACATCCTGAGATCGCAGCAACGCGCGACGGGTACGGCTAGTTATTTTATAAACGTGTAATTAGAGATCGAATAAAAAGACTAAGTACCCTCTTCTCGGAACTTTTTGATGCATCTTAAGTATTTATGCCTCCATCTTATAATATCATCACGTTCAACAAGGATACTCTTGCGTCACATACTTTGAAACTCAAAACCTATATCTTTCAAGAGGTTGAATTTAAAATTTGGTAGATCATCACCATTAATGGAAGAACGGGTACTATTCATCGTTGATGGAATGTTTTCAATGAAAAAATTGTGCACTTTACGTCGAATAATTGACTGTATATTCTGGTCATATACATGAAGACGATAGATACTACGCTCTGTGCAACCTAAGGCTTTACTGGCCTCTGTAACAGATGCACTAACGTTCATGGTGGCCAAGAAATAGTTAAATACATTCATAATGAGTCATTTCTCCTTAGGGTTGAAGTGTTTTCCACTCTGTTGCAGGGTCACATTCAGGTTCTCTATACGATCTCTATATGCTACAAAATTCTACAAAATAACCTCAATCATACAATTACAGAAATTATTCATCATGACCTTATAAGACGCGTGAATGAGATGTAGGCGTTCTGAAAAAAACGATTTTTAATAAATGGAGTTAGCTTAATTCGAAAATATCGTAGAAGAAGCAAGCAATATATTTGATAGTACACGGAGTTGATATTGATTTTGTTATTAAATTACATTTTACATTTGACAATATCGCTATGAAAAACAAGGATAGCGTTATTTAGAAATGACTAAAGATAGTAAAAGAGAAAGTTACTCAATAAGAACCCGTACTGAATTTGGAGGTTTGGATAGACTATAGTCCAGGCAGGCATCAAAGTAGCAATAATATCATTATGATTATCTTAACTCGCACCTTCAGGTGCTTCGATAACATCCGATTCGAAATCAATTTCTTCAACAAGATCCTCTTCACTTAAATTTTTAAAAACGGAGCAAATCTTCACCTAGGTCAAGATTTCTCTCATGATAAATTTGCAATTCCTCATCCGTTAATTTGTGGGGGTTTGTTGGTTTTTTAACCTGGCATTTTATAAAATATCAAGTCACTAGGTAGCGATAAATAAAATATAAAATACCAAACCTCATTACGATTCCAACTAAGAATTAAAATAATTTTAACTAAACAGTTCACGAAGTCAATGTTTCACCGATGACTAACAAATTGAAATAAAGTTTAATCGATCGTACGGTTTCAAAAACAAGAATAAACAGGATAAGACCTGTAAAAACAATTGTATAAAACTACTATATGTTTTGCGAACTGTAGTATTTTTGTACCTCAGGCCATTTGGACATGGAAAAATACGCTAGTAATTCTTGTATGTCTTTCAACATCTAACATTATATTAGAAAACACATACAATTGGGTTTTTGGAAAAAAAATCTTTTTGTAATAAATGGAAAGATTATATATATATATATATATATATATATATATATATATATATATATATATATATATATATATATATATATATATACGTTTTATAACAAAACCGTTCTTAGTTTTTTTTTACCTCTAATTAGAAAGTTATATTAAATTAAAAATACATTTTTGAACCCAGTCCCGAAAACACGCCGACAGTTCCCGAACAAACTAGAGTTCGTGTGACGTCACCATGTTTATTTTTACTCGTCGTAGCATACAGATGATACAGTGTTTTGACTTTTAATCGATTAAATCTTGTTATTGTCAATATATTGATAAATATATCAAAAATGTCACACCTTAAAAGTTATCGTGCTTCCGTCGCACCATTATGTACGAATACTACAAAAACAACTCCCCAAAAAATGTTTTTAAATGTTGCATAAGATGTTAAACGTCGAAATCAATGGTTTCAAACAGTGCGACGACCTAATCCCAAAACAATATAAAATTTTTGTGGTTGTGATCATTTTGATGTGAGTATTTTATAATAATATAGTAATTAATAATTATTTATGTAAACGTATAAATTGAATAACTAGAATTCGGTAATAAAATTTGTTTAACTAAACTCCAGAATCATAACTTTAAAAACAATTTCTGTGAATAATTTAAAACGATTAAATAATACATTCGTACACGGTTATTGAATGGTTTCGGTTTAATTTAGTATTTTATATTTTAATTACGCGTTAGGTTATGTACTATACGAAATTGACATTTTAAAAGTGTATATAATGATGGTTCTTCCGTTGTTATAATTTCATTTAAATAATTCTGATGATTTGATGTTTTTTTAGCTGAAAGAAGACATGGAGAATTATATTTACTATACTACAATGGGAAGTAGAGCAAAAATTAAAGTTGATGTAGTACCGCACAGGTTTAGTTGTCTATCTAACCTTAAACTTTATCACTCATGACTAAACAAGCTATACTATAAAAAATTTTTTTGGACTAAATTTCGGATATTTTTAGTCAATTTACATGTAGAAGCGGTTGACACTGTACTATTGAGACTTAATTTAACATTATGACGTCACAAACATGGCGACCAATCGTGGCATGTTTGTAGTCACGTGATTCTTTTGAAAGATTTATCAATTTTAAATTGTTAATAAGTCAAAAAAAAATTTTTAAGAGTTTTTTGCGTCGACTATTAATTGGTAAAGTTTTAAAATAAAAAACAATGGATACATTTTTTTTTCAATAACCCAATTAGCATTTTTGAAAGGATATTATTGATGAGAGAAAAAAACATATGCAACAATTCATGAAAAACATCAAGTTGGGGTACAAAATTAATAATAACGAAAATGTAGATACCGGATTTTTCTTTGGGTGTGACATAAAGAGACGCTATGATATTAAAAACGCAAAAAAAATAAAATGCAATTTTTTGTAGATATGGCGTTTGATGTTAGCATGGCAGTATATACACGTTGTCCCCAGAAATTTTGAATACGAGCAATAATGTAAAATATGTATGCATGTCAATTAGACTTTATAGTAGATAGCTTCAAATTTGCTACACTTAAGTGAAGTTCTTGTTTTCAAAATGTTAACAACCGAACAAAAAACCCAAATTATTAAATGGTTTTATGGAGGTCATTCCATGAATGAAATCTCAAATAATTTGTTTGTTTTGGCATACGATGTGACAGTAAATACCAGTTCGGTATTTCATGTTATACATTTATTTGAGGAAACTGGTTCTGTAAATACACCATGTAAGTGCTCAAAGGAACGGAGACCTCAAAGTGAAGAAGCTGTAATGCGAGAAATTATGGTTCGCAATATGATATCAGCAAATGACACTTTATCAACAAGGGCGCTTGCAGAAAATCCCGAAATTAATGTCGGAAAATCAGAAGTGTGTCGAATACTTAAACGGAATGGTTTTAAGTCTTTCAAAGTTAAAACGACACAAGAGGTTTTCGCGGATGACCATGGTCGTCGAATGGAATTTTGTGAAGATGTGATGGAAAGAGTAAACAATAATCACGAATTTCTTAGAAATATTCTGTTTTGTGACGAATCGACTTTCCCCTTATATGGTCGTCATAATCCTTCCGTAGCGAGATACTGGTCCCAAGCGAACAAGCACCGAAGAATAACTTTAAGAACTCAGTATCCCCAAAAAGTTAACGTTTGGGCCGGTATTCTGAGGGACCATATCATAGGACCATTTTTTATTGACGGGAATCTCAATGGCCAAAAGTATTTGGAACTGCTTCAGAACCAAGTGATACCAGCAGTTGAAGGATTACAGGATGTTGATATGGCCCACATCTGGTATCAGCATGATGGATGTCCTGCTCATAATGCCGCAACGGAATATTTAAATCAAATATTTCCTGGTCGCATTTTTAGCACCAAAGGGGACATAAAATAGCCACCAAGATCTCCTGATTTGTCCTCAAATGCCTTTTTTCTTTGGGGAAATATAAAGCAAGCAATTTATACGCATCAGCAGCAAAAGGCTGACAACTTGGATGACCTGAAATTAAAAATTCGTGAAGCCATTCAAAATATCACTTCTGAGATGTTAAGAAAAATGAGACAAGAATTTTACAATCGTCTGGGATATTGTTTAGCTCAACAAGGAGATGTTTTCGAACATTTAATAGGATAATCTTGGTTAATTGTTATTCGTTACGTTAGCATTGTGTTATAGAATTTATGTATAATTAGTTATATTAAAATATGGTTGTTTTTCACTTTGATTCTCTATTTTATTACAAATTAGAAATTAATATTTATTTCCCGTTGCCTAGTGAATTAAAATATTTCACTAAGCTATACAAAAAATGAGAGTGGTTGCTAAGAGCCAAATAATGCATTCAAATGCCCGTATTCAAAATTTCTGGGGACAACGTGTATATTGTGAATAGCGCTGATTTTCCGATTTTTCAGAACGTGTATTAACGTTTTTAGCAGTGAAAGGGTTAATAAACACAATCTACATAGATACAGGTTATGGCAATTTAAACTAATACGAGATACAATGTTTCTGTTAGGATCTCTTTGTTAATATTAATCCTAAACATGAACGTACTTCACAACAGTGTAACGCATGAACATGAACGAGAAAGTAACATAATTTAATATCAGAATTAGATCATGCACTCTATTACAAAGGGTAGGTGATTGAAAATGATTATAGACTATCAAGCACCATTAGACCGTGCATATACTTAAAAGCACCAACGTAGTTTACGATTGCCTGAATTCCTAACCATTTTCCTTTCAAATTAGTAATAATTTTAGATCTAAGTACAACTGCATTACTTAAAGTTTTACCCATGCATTAATCTGTTTATAATTTAATAATATTTAAAATTTTGCTTACATCACGCATGCCCACCATATTTTTTGTTGTTCAGGAAACTGTTTACCTATTCATGCGTGTCTTAAGGAAAATTAAATGCATATATAACACTAATTAAAATATATGAATAAATTACAAATTCGTAAATAAGAAATAGGACAGTTTAACCATATAAGACGATCTTAAATATCAAAATGAATAACGTGATGCATTTTTTTACTCTTGAAAATTGTTATGCTTTCATTTTTTCAAAACATAACATTACTTATTTCATTAAATTATTATTTGTAAATGAAATTGTTGGGTTAATTGAGAAAGTGGTGGGAATGCTATAAGTTGGTAAATCACATTCCATGGACCACTGCAATTGTGGGATTATTAGAATAAGAATTCCCACTAGTACTACCTGCACATTGAGCAATAAACAACTATTATGTGTTTTACATTAAGGTTAAAGTTATAATTAATATTAAGTGAGTGATGGTAATTAAAAGTAATATACCTAATATAGTCTTCGTTAAAGTGCTCGAAAAAGTTACCCTCCAATATGCAGTCAATACAGGTAATATTAACGTTTTGTTCTATCAATTATGTACACTTCACTTGCACTTTGGGTAATTTCTATTTTATTATACGTTTAACGTTTAAGCGGATATGAACATTATAATTATAATGTTATAATGTATAAGTTAACTGAATTATAAATAATTTTTAAACGCCACAAATTTATTACCACATTACCCTTACATAGAAATTTTCATAGATTTGCACCACTTGGGTGAAAATATTTTTAATTTTTATAATTGTCGCTTTATTATCATTTATTTACGATGATCAATAGGACTTCAATCTAAACTTGTAATAATGATATTTCGTAAGGTTTCCATCAGCTTGTTTGACATTTTTATTATAATTTCCATCCATACATACCCATTGTGTTTACGATCATTTGTATTTAGCTACTTCCCACACACCAATTTTTATAATTTATATAAAAATAATAAATATAAATACATGTATAAAAAAATATTGTAATTGTTAAAGAATCTCGTTACAGAAATACAACATTTAATTAAGCAACCCCTATAAAGTACCTACACAAGTTCACAAAAAACAACAATAGCTTGCTTGTACGCTATGCAAAAATGGATATAACATGTACAATTTCATTAATTTAACTATTAATTTTGCTAATTGGTCGGCAGTAGTCATAATTAAGCTAATTATAAAACAATTGTGCATTGGAAATTATTCAAAATTATTCAAATTGTGTTTAGAACACCTTGAACTGAAAATTGCAAGTACCTAAATAAAACTATGTATGAATAAAGCCTAAAAGATAAAGTTATTGTAAATAATACATGGTTTATTATTTTTATTAGGAATTATATGCATTTTAATAATTGTTGTATAGTTTCACATTGTTAAACCACTTCATAATTGACAATTTGACTTTGGTTAGTATTCATGTTACATTTTTTTTGCTTAACAACTTTACTCAAAGTATGAAAAAATTAAAACTAATTTCTTTAAAATCTCAGTAGGCCTTTGAACTCTGGCCTGTTGGGTTGTTCTGATCGAAAATTAACTGATTTAGTTTTCTCAAAAATTAGCTCCATACCTCTTAAACGTTGAGGTGTTAATTCGGACTGTTACGAGAATGGCTCTCACATTAAGGTTAATGTCTGTCCTTCACACTATGAAAAAACGCCAATTAAGCAGATCTTGAACCAGCTGTGTTATTACACGTGAAGTAGCTTTTGCTGAATTTGTATGATGCAAGAGGACCAAAGCTAAATAGAGTCATCATGGAAACACACTTTAATTAACACCTTTAGTGTGTTACATGTTTCGTCTCTTCCACTTTAACATCTATTTACTTTCTACTCTGTCCCACTTATAACTAACCTATTACACAACATGCACTCATTCACTTCTCAGATAGAATTTTTAGTTAACAATAATTTAGTCTATTCATTCTACTATGGATGTTTGCTTACCCTAACTTTGAATTACAACTCTTACGGTACACCCCCTTCTAGCAAAAGATAGAAAGTCTTACTTCACCTTTTTTTTTTTTTGGGAACTGCACACACCTGTTTTACTGTAACACTTCAATTTAACTGAATGGTGACTTAACTGTGTTTAAGTTAATTAGCGTATTCATTAAGTTTTATTATCCTATTTTTTTGCACGTTCACAATTCTACTCTTATAGTTGTTTGGTGAAATGCCCTCTACTACGTTGCATTTACAGATCACCTTCAATCTATTGTTCTCTTCACTTTTCACTACCTTCACACCGAAAGCACACCCACGTCATTCATGTTCGATGATAATTTGTACTTTATATTTTAAGATATGCTTTATTATTTTACTGTATGTGACATTATAACAGAGAGTATTGTAATTACCCCAAAATCGAAATCGATCAGCATGCGTTTTAACACGTTTTGAGGACTTCTGATAATGGAAAAAGAGTTTTAGTGTGTCCGTATGTTCGTGTGAGTATGCGTGTATGTGTATGTGTCTGTATGCGCGTGTGCGTGGCGTGTGCTTGTGCGTGTACGTGTACATGTACGTGTGCCTATTTGTGTGTGAGTGCGTGCATGTGTATGCGTGTTCATTTATTAATAAATAATTAAATAAATAGATAAATAAATAAATAAGTAAATAAATAAATAAATAAATAAATAAATAAATAAATAAATAATAAATAAATAAATAAACAAAAACAAACAAACAAACAAACAAATAAATAAATAAATAAATAAATAAATAAATAAATAAATAAATAAATAAATAAATGAATAAATAAGAATGAATAAATATACATAAAATAAATGAATAACTAAATTAAGGGTAGTTTGTGTCAATCCAAAAAACAGTTTATAGCATTTCTGTCAAAAATAAAAATCAAAATTTACATATGATTATGAGAAGAGGCATTTATAATCTGCTAGACGCCGTATGTCTGACAAAACCTACGTAAGGGTAGCAACGCTTAGTGTTAAGTTGCCTTTTTTGATGCAAAATAATAATAGCTGCAACAATTTTGATCAAAAGAACATTTTGAGCCGGTTTCGAGTGCTTATTCATTTTAGAACTCTCCAAAAATAAAGTTGGTATCGTGTAAGAAATGGTTGTAACAGCACTGTCTGCAGTATTGCCTTCTACATGAAAATGGATAAAAGTAACGCATTCAATATTTATGTGTGATTTGGGAATAATGTTAATAGTATAGAGCAGGTTACTTAAACCAGACAACATACTGAATAAAGCAAGATAATACAACAAAAATAATTTGCTCACTAAGACTCAATTACAGCTCGTTATATTAATATTCTTCAAAGTTTGTAATATTTAATAATAATGGTACGTGGGCGAATTATATTGCATTATACCTAAAATTTTAGCTGGCTCTGAAAATGCTACCTAAAAACTCTGCACCATGATTAATTGTTGTATTTTTGGAATACTATAATCCAAAATAAATTTGTTTAGAAACATCTTCCTTCATGGCTCCTCTTTCATTCCACATTAATTCTACGAAGGATATTTACAAATTTGCTTACCGATATTTAATTACAACTATTACACTCTCCCCCTACAGGAAAAGATAGACAACCCTGCTTAGCTAGTTTCTCGTTAACCTTGGTACCACGACATGCACAGCTTCCCTATTGTAACATTACAATTTAACCCAATGGTCACTCGTACCGTTTTCACATATACTTGCTTCATCCTTAAATTGTCATCCTATTTTCATGCACGGTGGAAAGCTTATTAATCCTTCTCTTATAACGCGCACATGTATGTATATGTATATATATATATATATATATATATATATATATATATATATATATATATATATATATATATATATATATATATATATATATATATATATATATATATATATATATATATATATATATATATATATATATATATATATATATATATATATATATATATATATATATATATATATATATATATATATATGGTTGATTTTAGGTTTCCGCGAGTGTAGTATGAAACACTGTTGTTTATCCGGGCGTTGTCTCGCGTCTACTGGTGATGTTTCTGACTCCTGCCAGTACAAAAACGACGTTTAGGCAAAGTCTCGTTTGCCATTTTCAGGTTTTCTCCTTCTCCAACTGATTTGTTCGGCTCCGTGTTACTCGAATCGAACTGAGGTCCTGCTGTCCTGTCTCCTGTTTATATTTGGTGTTGTGTACTTTCACTGTTTTCACTGTTTTCCCTGCTTTCACTTTCCCTTCTTTCTCTTTCTCGGTGTTGGATGTTGCTGCTGTGCATGTTGTTGGTATGGATGGTTCTGGTGCGGCTGATCGTTTCCTTGTGTGACGATGTTCTGCTAGTGTTATCTTCCATGTATTAGGCAGTCTTTGGGAATCGTCTCGTGTGTTAAGGTTCTGTTCCCGTTTCTCAATCTCGATCGCCTCTCGAATAGTTCTTTTTGCCGCATGAGTAATGCTGGCTATCATCTTTGTGTTTTCAAAAGCGATGTTGGGTGATGTTCTACTGGCGTGTTGGGCTAACGATGATGCAGCTGTATTCTTTTCGACACCATTCTTATGTTCCTCTCGTCGAACGTTGATCCGTCTGTTTGTTTGTCCTATGTACACCTTGTCACATGTCCCGCAGGGGATGCTGTAGACTCCTTGGTCCTCCAAGCCGATTTTGGTTTTAGGTGTTGGGAGCACTGATGATATTTTTCTGTCCGTGTTGAACGTTGTCTTTATGTTGTGTTTGCTGAGGATTTTTGCAATCTTGTCTGTCGTTCCCTTTACATAAGGAAGTGTGAACTTGGCTGTTGGTGGTTTCTCCCGTTCTGTGGATTTCGTATTTCTTGGTCTTGACGGAACGCGTGACAGAAATCAATCTGCTCTTTATACTTAAGGATGAAGGCATTCGACCGCCTTACTTAAGGCTCGTCCGTATTAGCTCATTCTCGTTGAAGAGGATGGAATAATTCGTAGGAATCAAGGTTGTATCAAACCAATCTCTTTACCTATTACAACACCGAGCTGGTAACGTAGTGGTGACACGACCTGCTTAGCATTCGGGAGGTAATGGGTTCGATTCCCCTTACCGTCTACCTTGTATGAGGTTTTTTTCAGGGGGTTTCCTCATACGCATGTAGCGGCATATTACTGTGTATATGCACACTATGTGCGGCTACTTAGGCGAATGCTCGGGTAGTATTCCCCTCAGAACCGTAACTCCGTTCCTTCCGATCCTATCCTGACCACTCCCATCCTTAATTCCACCATGCATATGTACGTAATGTATGTATGTATGCTGGGAATGCATGATTGTGGCTAAAGGAGCTCGGAAAGCTCGAGCAGCCCGCCCTCCGCCTTGGGTAGGAAATGAAATACGTGGACCTTTCCTTTTCCTGTTACATCATGCCTACCAAAAAGCAAATCAACAATCACGCTTCTACACAGTTTGACCAATAAACTAGAACAAAGGTTCTGTGTGCATTTGTGGGCAGAAAAGCAGGTAATAAAGGCCTCATTGTAAAAACATATAGTTGGATGAAGTACTCGTATATGTTGAAAATCAGGAAAATGACAGCAAGATTAGGCGGAAAGTCGATGGTGACTGACAGAGAGTGCTTTTATGGAAGGTTGTTGTCACCCTTCCTTTGGCGGCTTGTGGTCAATGGTCTATTGACTCTGCTGCAGAACAAAGGATTCGATACTTGGGGGTATGCTGAAGGCCTACCTATCGCCGTTCAAGGAAAACTCGATATAGTAATATCACTATGGTTGTAAATGGCTCTGCGAATCACACAGTTAATGCACATATGCAAAAATACTAACACTAAGTCAGCTGCAACTCGTGTGTTGTCCATTAAATATGCCTAAGGTTATCAATTACTAATGAAATATTTTAAAGCTATGTCCAGTAGTTGGATAGTAAAACGGCGAATAGTTAGATTCTAAATAACGAACGAGAGAATTCTTGCAATAACTTGTCTCATATGGGACGTAAACCATTATTTTAGCGGCGCATGATTTGCACCTTATTACAGTACAAGACAAAATAATGTATGCTGAACTTCACCGCCAAGAAGTTAGCCATATCGATGTAATTCATACCATACCTTTTTTCCTATTGAGAAAAACTAAAGTTTAACAGCGCAAGCGGCGCATAATAAGGAACTATTGCGAAAAAAGATTATTTATTAGCCTATGAAGTTAGCCTTGTCGATGTCATTTTTTTAATAGCTTAAATCCTATGGGGACAGAAAATGTTACTTTAGTGGCGTATTATGGCTGCATAAGAAAAAATATTTATACAGAAGATCATGGCTCTGAAGTTACCCCTGTCGGCGTAATTTACACAATAACTTGTTTGCCATTAAGACTCAAAAATTTACGTATAATAGTGTGCACCTATTTATCGCGCAAAAAACTAATGTATTTATAATGTACCTAAGCATAAGAAAAAATAATTTATGCAGAAATTTAGGGCTGTGAGGTTAGCCGTGTCGATGTGAATGTAACAATAACTTGTTTCCTATTGTAGCGCAAAACTCAAGTTTAACAGCGTAAAATGGCGCGTGATGGGTGTATAAATATCGCGAAAAAGTCTAAGTTATTAATAAGGCAACGAAGTTAACCTTGTCGGTCTAACATTTTTTTTAATAGTTGTGGACCTGTACAGGCAAGATGTGGCCTATCGTGTTAAAGCACTCAGGAACACTTAAGAGAAATTGTCAAGAGATGCCTATGAACAGCTACCCTAAAGTTTTTCATAACATAAGTGAGAGGAAAACAGGAACTAGGAGGATCATTTCAAACTTTAGAATCCGTGTAGAAGAATGTGAATTACGCCCGTTTGATACGACAAGTAGAGATTTGCACTGCAAACTGATGATGTGAATGAGCGAATCAAGTATTCCTAGCAAAGGTAGCCCGAGATGGTATCAAAGAATGTAATTCAGAAGTGCAATAGCCATTGCAATACCGATAATACAAAGAAAGAACTGAAACTGAAACAATTCGTCTATGCTCAACGGACTGTATGTCAGAAGCTAAGGACGGGTGATTTATAAGTCTTATAGCTCTTTTTTGAATATGACCTGTGATAACGAGAGCGTATTAGGGAGCACGAACCCAGAGGTGAGAATTACGTTCTAGATGAGGTGGAATTTGGCCTTATACAACAGAAAGTATTGTTGGGAGGTAAAGTACTACTTAGATCTGCACACAACAAGCCTATTTTAAGTGTAGCTGTTTTGATAGCTGACAGAAGATGGTGAACCTATGATAGATTTGAAGATACAGTCATTCGCAACAGACTAATAGTGTCTGAAAACTTAAGATCTGAGCCATTCATACCTACAATAAGAAATGTTCGATATTTTTTGGCAGACACAGGGCAACACTGAGTTTTGTTAGCATTAAATTTCACTAGATTATTGCTTCCCCATTGGAGAATACATTGAACGTCTTTGTTGATTGAATTTGCCATTTCAGCTTTAATGTCTTGAAACATAGAAAGTAGATTACCATTCTGAGTAGCCTGAGATGAACTATACGGAATAGTGCCGTTGTCAGCAAAGCAATGGATCTGATCAGTAGTTGCAGAAATAAGGTTATTTATGTATAGCAAGAAAGGTGTATGCGCTATAACTAACCCCTGTGGCACGCCCGCATTAATGAAAAACAGCCATCAACTACGACACGTATTAGTCTTTTATCACATATTGGTTATCACGAAGGAATTTTTTAGTTTTAAGGAACGAAAGCAATTACCGATTGAAGGGTGTTTCCATAATTTTAGACAAAATGGAAAGGTTGGCAATTGGTCGGTAGTTCGAAGGATCGGTCCTATCGCCTTATTTGGGAATAGGTTGAATATTTGCTAACGGCCATGATGAAGGAAATTCCTCAGAAGACATAGAGATTGAATAGAGCTTCAATAGGACTGGTACTAGTTCGGGGCAACATTTATTTACGATAATATCTGGGATACCGTCTGGACCAGTCGCCTTATTGAGGTCAAATCCACAAAAACATTGGTTATGTCTACAGAATCAGCAACTACAGATCCGTCAAAAGATGTCAAAATGTACCGAAGCTTTTAATAATGGCTTTAGCTAAAGACCAAAATTTACGGCCGCCCAAAGGAGATGTAGCTAGTTCATTGCATTTTCGTTGTTCAAACAGTTTTTAGTTGTGACACTTTCGTAGGTATTTTTAGCACCAACGTATTCTGTATGACTCTCGATGGTTTTATTAGATTTCCATTTGATATAAGATTTATTTTTCAAAGATATTGCGTCATCACAAGCCTTATTGAACCAGGGTCAGGAATGTGAATGACCTACACGATTCTGTTTTTTGGGAATATGTAACTACACGCCCATGAGGATGACTTCAGGTGTCCGAAGTAGAGGACGACTTAAAACAATATTCAGAGCCTCGAAAGGTTGCAGATAAGTCTTATAAATCAGTTTATCCAGCTGAATTAAAACACCACAAAGCTCTATCAGTGTTGCGAACAGCAGCGGAATTAGGGACAGTAGAAATTATTTCTATTAGACACTGGTCAGATAGACCAATGGAAGTTTTATAAACGCGTGGGTTGATGTAAGAAAGAAATTTAGATGTGGAGTATGGCTAGGGTTATCAGGGATTGTTGTGGGTTCAGAAATCATTTGTGCGAGATCACAAGCAGAAGCAAATGCTTCTGTACTATGACCAGCTGGATCGGTAGTAGATGAAAATTGAAGCCAATTAGAGTTATAAACTTTGAAATCTCCTACAACTGAGATATCGCATATCAAACTAAGATAATCGAAGAAGTATTGAACCTATAAATGCAACAGTAAAATTTCACAAATTTAGGACCAGAATGTTTAAACGAAACCTCGTCAAAATTTTTATTTTCCAAGGACGAAATCGTCTTTCAAGCAATGCTGTCCTTGACTTACGCACATACTCCTCCTTTACATCGATAGTTAGATTGAAGATTGTATTGGGTTATTGCAAGTCGAGTGAATCGGAGCTTTCAGAGGAGACTTGTGTTTCAGATAGAAACAAAATGTCTTGTTGTAATTGTTCAAGATGTTGGTGAATAGCATTAAGATTAGACCTGACTCCGCGGATGTTGCAATAGTGGATCAGAAAGTCAGAATATTCGATGACCAAGGTCGCTTGGGCTCTGCCCTCCCGAATGTCCGAATGGAACAACCTTTAATTTTGGACTTTCAATCTGATAGGACGACAGCGAGGGCGAGAAGGAAGAAGAAGGATGAGAATAAATTAAGGATGAAGAAAAGGTGACCGGCAGCCCTTACCGAGCTTAAAAATCGGAGATCCAATATTAAGGAGCACATGGTAAGGGTGGTGGTACCTCCCCGACTGGCAATAACTTGTTTCCTATGAGCGCGAAAACCTTATTAAGTGGCGCAAAACGGCGCATAATACGTGTTTAATTACAGCATAAATAGAAAATGATTTATGTAAAACTTCACAGCTATGAAGTTCTCTGTGTCGATGTAATTTTTACAATAACTCGTTTCCTATAGGGGCACAAAATGTACCTTTAACTGCGCATAATGGCAAATATGATGTGTGTATGTGTGTGTGTGTGTGTGTGGGTGCGTGCGTGCGTGCGTGTGTGTGTGTGTGTTTGTGTGTGCGAGTGCGCGTGCGCGTGTCCGTGTCCGTGCCCGTGTCCGTTTCCGTGTCCGTGTCCGTGTCCGTGTCCGTGTCCGTATCCGTGTCCGTGTCCGTATCCGTGTACGTGTCCGTGTCCGTGTCCGTGCCCGTGCCCGTGCCCTTGCCCGTGCCCGTGTCCGTGTCCGTGTGCGTGTGCGTGTGCGTGTGCGTGTGTGTGTGCGTGTGTGTGTGTGTGAGTGCGTGTGTGTGTATGTGTGTATGTGTGTGTGTATGTGTGTGTGCGTGTGTGTGTGTGTAGTCTGAGCATATATATATATATATATATATATATATATATATATATATATATATATATATATATATATATATATTTATATACATGTGCGCGTGTGAGAGCACGTGTGTGTGTGTGTGTGTGTGTTTGTGTGTGCGAGTGCGCGTGCACGTGTCCGTTTCCGTGTCCGTGTCCGTGTCCGTTTCCGTGTCCGTGTCCGTGTCCGTGTCCGTGTCCGAGTCCGTATCCGTGTCTGTGTCCGTGTCCGTGTCCGTTTCCGTGTACGTGTACGTGTCCGTGTCCATGTCCGTGTCCGTGTCCGTGCCCGTGCCCTTGCCCGTGTCCGTGCCCGTGTCCGTGTCCGTGTGCGTGTGCGTGTGCGTGTGTGTGTGCGTGTGCGTGTGCGTGTGTGAGTGAGTGCGTGTGTGTGTATGTGTGTATGTGTGTGTATGTGTGTGTATGTGTGTGTGTGCATGTGTGTGTAGTCTGAGCACACATATATATATATATATATATATATATATATATATATATATATATATATATATATATATATATACATGTGCGCGTGTGAGAGCACGTGTGTGAGTGATTGAGTGTGTGTGTGTGTGTGTGTAGGCTGAGTGCGTGTGAGCACGTGATATATATATATATATATATATATATATATATATATATATATATATATATATATATATATATATATATATATATATATATATATATATATATATATATATATATAACTGAGATATCGCATATCAAACTAAGATAATCGAAGTATTGAACCTATAAATGCAACTGTAAAATTTCACAAATTTAGGACCAGAATGTTTAAACCAAACCTCGTCAAAATTTTTATTTTCCAAGGACGAAATCGTCTTTCAAGCAATGCTGTCCTTGACTTACGCACATACTCCTCCTTTACATCGATAGTTAGATTGAAGATTGTATTGGGTTATTGCAAGTCGGGTGAATCGGAGCTTTCAGAGGAGACTTGTGTTTCAGATAGAAACAAAATGTCTTGTTGTAATTGTTCAAGATGTTGGTGAATAGCATTAAGATTAGACCTGACTCCGCGGATGTTGCAATAGTGGATCAGAAAGTCAGAATATTCGATGACCAAGGTCGCTTGGGCTCTGCCCTCCCGAATGTCCGAATGGAACAACCTTTAATTTTGGACTTTCAATCTGATAGGACGACAGCGAGGGCGAGAAGGAAGAAGAAGGATGAGAATAAATTAAGGATGAAGAAAAGGTGACCGGCAGCCCTTACCGAGCTTAAAAATCGGAGATCCAATATTAAGGAGCACATGGTAAGGGTGGTGGTACCTCCCCGACTGGCAATAACTTGTTTCCTATGAGCGCGAAAACCTTATTAAGTGGCGCAAAACGGCGCATAATACGTGTTTAATTACAGCATAAGTAGAAAATGATTTATGTAAAACTTCACAGCTATGAAGTTCTCTGTGTCGATGTAATTTTTACAATAACTCGTTTCCTATAGGGGCACAAAATGTACCTTTAACTGCGCATAATGGCAAATATGATGTGTGTATGTGTGTGTGTGTGTGTGTGTGTGTGTGTGGGTGCGTGCGTGCGTGTGTGTGTGTGTGTGTTTGTGTGTGCGAGTGCGCGTGCGCGTGTCCGTGTCCGTGCCCGTGTCCGTTTCCGTGTCCGTGTCCGTGTCCGTGTCCGTGTCCGTGTCCGTATCCGTATCCGTGTCCGTATCCGTGTACGTGTCCGTGTCCGTGTCCGTGTCCGTGCCCGTGCCCGTGCCCTTGCCCGTGCCCGTGTCCGTGTCCGTGTGCGTGTGCGTGTGCGTGTGCGTGTGTGTGTGTGCTGTGTGTGTGTGAGTGTGTGTGTTGTGTGTATGTGTGTGTGTAGTGTGTGTGCGTGTGTGTGTGTGTAGTCTGAGCATATATATATATATATATATATATATATATATATATATATATATATATATATATATATATATATATATATATTTATATACATGTGCGCGTGTAGAGCACGTGTGTGTGTGTGTGTGTGTGTGTGTGTGTGTGTGTGTGTGTGAGGTGCGTGCGTGCGTGCGTGCGTGCGTGTGCGTGTGTGTGTGTTGTGTGTGCGAGTGCGCGTGCACGTGTCCGTTTCCGTGTCCGTGTCCGTGTCCGTTTCCGTGTCCGTGTCCGTGTCCGTGTCCGTGTCCGAGTCCGTATCCGTGTCTGTGTCCGTGTCCGTGTCCGTTTCCGTGTACGTGTACGTGTCCGTGTCCATGTCCGTGTCCGTGTCCGTGCCCGTGCCCTTGCCCGTGTCCGTGCCCGTGTCCGTGTCCGTGTGCGTGTGCGTGTGCGTGTGTGTGCGTGTGCGTGTGCGTGTGTGAGTGAGTGTGTGTGTGTATGTGTGTATGTGTGTGTATGTGTGTGTATGTGTGTGTGTGCATGTGTGTAGTCTGAGCAATATATATATATATATATATATATATATATATATATATATATATATATATATATATATATATATATATATATATATATATATATATATATATATATATATATACATGTGCGCTGTGAGAGCACGTGTGAGTGATTGAGTGTGTGTGTGTGTGTGTAGGCTGAGTGCGTGTGAGCACGTGATATATATATATATATATATATATATATATATATAACTGAGATATCGCATATCAAACTAAGATAATCGAAGTATTGAACCTATAAATGCAACTGTAAAATTTCACAAATTTAGGACCAGAATGTTTAAACCAAACCTCGTCAAAATTTTTATTTTCTAAGGACGAAATCGCCTTTCAAGCAATGCTGTCCTTGACATAGGCACATACGCCTCCTTTACATCGATAGTTAGAGTGAAGGTTGTATTGGGGTTATTGCAAGTCGGGTGAATCGGAGCTTTCAGAGGAGACTTGTGTTTCAGATAGAAACAAAATGTCTTGTTGTAATTGTTCAAGATGTTGGTGAATAGCATTACCCGCTCGAATGTCCGAATGGAACAACCTTTAATTTTGGACTTTCAATCTGATAGGACGACAGCGAGGGCGATAAGGAAGAAGAAGGATGAGATTAAATTAAGGATGAAGAAAAGGTGACCGGCAGCCCTTACCGAGCTTAAAAATCGGAGGTCCAATATTAAGGAGTACATGGTAAGGGTGGTGGTACCTCCCCGACTGGCAATAACTTGTTTCCTATGAGCGCGAAAACCTTATTAAGTGGCGCAAAACGGCGCATAATACGTGTTTAATTACAGCATAAGTAGAAAATGATTTATGTAAAACTTCACAGCTATGAAGTTCTCTGTGTCGATGTAATTTTTACAATAACTCGTTTCCTATAGGGGCACAAAATGTACCTTTAACTGCGCATAATGGCGCATAATTTGTGCGTAATTATATATATGTTTACGTTAATTCAAATTAAAAAATGACCCCGTTACATTTACATTGAAATGAATTATTTGACCTTAAAAAACCGTAAGTTAGATATAAAAATAATTGTTCTACTCTAAAATGAACAAAGTTACAGGAGTTTTGGTGATTCTCAAGGTTAGCGACGACCATCTTGAAAATAACCCACTTCTGGTGGTCAGATTTTGGTTGAATTTCTTTCTGTCGATACCAAGAAATGTTCCCAAACCTTTGATGTGAATTTGTTCTAGGTTAGGGGACTTTTTTAACAAAGCTAACCCGTTTATAAGTTTTTTTGTTGTTTCTCATTATTATTATTATTATGAAATCTGGTAATAAGCATTTGAAATCGTTGCTTTCACACATAATAAAAAAATACGAGAAATAAAAGTTCAAGTTCAAACTTGAAAGTTTAATTGGGCACTACTAATGAAAGTCCCTCGTATTTAAAGCGTCAAAACATATTTTTAAATCTTAATTCAATATTTAAGTTTAATTAAATTATAAAGCAATGCTAATGAATGAGAGAGTGTTTTAACAACATTCTCATATCCAAATGATAATTACACCACGTTTTCACATAATTAGGAAAGAACAAATTATGAAATTTATAAAAGTACCACAAATTGAAACATTTATGCAATTACATAAAATTAAATTTATTGATAGTTAAATTAGAAAACATAATTAAAAAAATAAATCAAGGAAAATCTAATTTACACTAATTTTTTTGCTTGTAGGAAATTTTATGGTTAATATGTTTTACAACCATCTGCCTTTTAACAGCATGTTTATCTCTGGAAGAACTGGAAAGGGAAATTTTCTTACAGCCACGCAACTTTAATCCTCACCCTTACCAAGTATCAGCAGGATACGTGAATAAAATTGAAGCAAACGGAAATCGTGGACCCGTATTGTTCCCAACGACACCTACCGATCTTGATGGTCCTAATGGGAATCCTGAAAACATTAACGCGGGTAGAGATAATAATAACCTTTTCATTGATACTCATCCTTATGTCGCTGTTGTTAGGAAGCAGAACCATAAACAAGCTGGACGTTTTCACAATCAGGTACAATTTAATTATATTAGATGACTTTAAAGGTTATTTTCATAATACAATGTTCTTGTTTGCACAAATATGAGAAACAGATTAATTATACATTAAATTCACATTGCAAAAAATGCAAGTAGGTTGCACGCGTTTTGTATGTAGAAAAAGAGACATTTAATTTTAATACGGCTCATTAGTTTAAATGTATTTACAGTTGTGATCGCCAGAGGGCATTAGAGTATAACAGTGATAACATCAAGCTTAATTTATATTGTAATTATGCTTCTTATCTTACAATAACTTATTATTTCTCGATTTTGATATCGATACACTTTCTCTTAAAATTAATTACTCAACCAATAATAATTATGCTGCATTTTGCTAATGAGAAATATCTCATAACTTGTATTATTGTTTTCGTGATCGAAATTTCATTTAATTTAGCATAATTACGGTTTTTTTGTTGTGTACAAATTTTGTAGTATTACATTTAATTAGAAGTGAACGTAATTTATTGCTGTTGTGAAAAAGATTTGAGAGTTTAACACAAGTCAAGAATTTGAATTAATATTCTCTAATAAAATGTTAAACTTAGTTATAAACGGAAAATTTTTTTCTCAGTACAAAAAAAGCTCCCAAGACTTATATAAATACCTGGTGTGGAACAACCCACGACCTTCCCACCTACAAAATCGAAATTAAGAGAAATGAAATAATTTTAATAACAATTTTTACCTTCCTACCTATATATACATAATATGAAAATGTAAACTTTCACCATTATCACACATATCAAAATACTTATCTTTTTTGGATTTTTTATTGGTGTATTTTAAATTATACAATCTAAATGTTTCGATAACACTTACAGTTATCTTCGTCAGTAGTAATATTTGTTAAAAATTGTTAAAGATGTTGTAAACAATTTTGTCAAAGTTAAAAAATTAAAACATTAACATCAACCTGCTATTAATACAACAGTTTGAGAAACATATAAAGCCAACTATAAAATTAAATTTTAGTAAAGAATAACTAGGTCATTAAAAATTAAATATTATTAACTGTCTTAAAGAGGACAAATCAGAACACCTTCTAACGGCCGAAGGCTAAGAATGAAAAATGTCAAAAAACGCATTCAACAAAATTTTATCAAAATATGATGTAAGTGTCACAAATATAAACATGACATCAAATGAAATAATCCACTTAAATCTAACAAAAAGATATTTTTGTCAATAATTGTAAGTGCTATTAACAATGAAAAGCACAATGAAGAACGTTTTTTGTAATTTTTTAATTTTAACTACTTATGTTAAATTATAGTCCTGTGGTAATTTAACATATAATTGGTAAAACATTTTTTTTTATAATTTTGAACCTGAATAGACTAAATTTGGCCTATCGTGCTAAAGCACTCAGGAACATTCAGGAGGATGGATAGAGGGATAATGAATTGCCAATAGATGCCTATGAACAGCTACCTTAAATTTTCTCATATCATAAGTGAGACGAAAGCAGGAACTAGGGAGATCATTCCAGAGTTTAGAAGCCGTGTAGAAAAATGTGGATTGCGCCCGCTTGGTACGACAAGTGGAGATTTGTACTGCATACTGATAATGTAAATAAGCGAACCGAGTGTTTCTCGTAAAGATAGCCCGAGATGGTATCAAAGAATATAACTCAGCAGCACAATAGCCGTTGTAATAACGATAATACAAAGAAAGAACTGAAACCATCCTTCTATGCTCAAGGGACTGTATGTGAGAAGTTAAAGACGGGTCATTTATAAGCCTAATCGCTCTCTTTTGAATACGATCAACGATATCGGGAGCGTATTGGGGAGCACTAACCCAGAGGTGAGAATTATATTCCAGATGAGGCCGAATTTGGGACTTATACAGCAGAAGGAGTTGTCGAGAGGTAAAGTACTGCTTAGATCTGTACATAAAGCCTATTTTACGAGCAGCTGTTTTGGTAGTTGGCAAAAGATGGTCAACCCATGAGAGATTTGAAGATACAGCCATACCCAACAGAGTAATAGAGTCTGAAAATTTAAGAACTGAGCCATTCATGCTTACAACAGGAAATAATCGATCTTTTTTGGCGGACATAAGCCAACACTGAGTTTTGTTAGCATTAAATTTAACTAGATTATTGCTTCCCCATTCGAGAATACGTTGAATGTCTTTGTTGATTGAATTTGCCATTTCAGCTTTAATTTCTTGATTTGACATAGAAGGTGGATTATCACTATTAGTAGACTGAGATGTACTACAGTGAAGAGTGCTATCGTCAGCAAAGCAATGGATGGTGTTAGTTGTTGAAGAAATAAGGTCATTTATGTACAGCAGAAAAAGTGTAGGCGCTATAACGGATCCCTGTGGTACGCCCTCAACTACGACACGTATTCGTTTTTTATCAAGGAAACTTGAAACCCAGTTGATGAGCGTATCATTTAACCCAAACGAGGTGAGTTTGGCAAGTAAACACTTATGTCAAACTTGGTCAAATGCCTTTGAGATATCTAAAGCGACTACAACTGTTTCACCGGACTGCTTTACTGTATTGTTTCAAACTTGGGTCGCATATGAAAGAAGATCGCCTGTTGAACGACTTTGCCTAAACCCATATTGGTGGTCGCTAAGGAGTTTGTTAGTTTCAAGGAACGTGAGGAGTTGCTGATTGATAGCTTTTTCCATGATTTTAGACAAAATGGAGGTGATGGCAATTGGTCGGTAGTTTGAGGTATCAGTCTTATCGCCTTTTTTGGGAATAGGTTGAACATTTGCTAACTTCCATGATGAAGGGAATTCCCCAGAAGACATAGAGATCGTATAGAGCTTACATAGGACTGGTACTAGTTCGGGGGAACGTTTCTTTACGACAATAGCTGGGATACCGTCTTGGCCAGTCGCCTTGTTGAGATCAGGCCTACTGATGATCGATTCCAAGAGCTTGTACCGAAAATGAATTGGTTTCATAGCGTATGAAAGAATCATTGAGACACGAGTTTGATGCAAACAAATCCACAAAAACATTGACTTTGTCTACAGAATCAGCAACAACCGATCCGTCAATAGACGTCAGAGGGGGAAATGAAGATGTTCCAAAGTTTTTACTAATGGCTTTAGTTAAAGACCAAAATTTACGACTGCCTAAAGGAGATGTAGCTAGTTCATTGCATTTTCGTTGTTCGAACAACTTTTTAGTTTTAGTGATTTCACTTTTGCAGATATTTCTAGCACCAACGTATTCTACATGACTGTCGACCGATTTATTAGATTTCCATTTAATTTGCTTCAAGGTCTAGGAAAAATACAGCAAAAATCTAGACATACCAAAAGTCAAAATTCAAATCAAAATCAAGGCGTATCGTTATGCCTTTTTTTAATTATAAGATACCAAAACCTATTTAAACGGAGATTTTCTTCTTGTATATTAAAATTATTAGGGTGTTTATATATTTCAATAGCTTCACGTTGTAAACGAACATAATAATGAGTTTGTTTTCACATATTGTCAGCCACAGCAGACTTCTCTGGTTGACCTAATTTACAAAATCTCATGTTTTTTACGCCTTGTATCAAATCTCCGTTTTGTGGTTCCAATGTACACTCTTCCACTTGAACAAGATAACTTATACACTTCGGAAGATCTAGTTGTCTATTAACCACAGTCTGATGTGAAGTCTTAAACGTCTGTTTGGCATGGATTATTGTTTTTGGTTTTACAATGTTGCCTGCTTTCATAATGAACTTGTCATAAAAGAGGTGTAATTATCCTAAAAAGTTGTTATTAAAATTATTTAATTTCTTTTAATTTCCATGTTGTGGGTTGAAAGGTAGTGTGTTGTTCGACACCTGATATTTATGACCTGATATAGTGAAAGTAGAGGTTTGTGTTTCATTAAAGTGATACCAACATACAAGTTAATCATAATATTCTATTACAAACCCTTTAAGAAATTCCATAATATATACTCCAACTTGTAAGATAGTTTACTTTCTTTGATCTTGTTTTTACCTTCCAACCTTCATATACATACGTACGTATAGAAGGTTATGCAATCGACTTCTTTTTACTATCGCTAAATCGACTTATTATATCATTTTACAACTATTGCAAGTTTCGCCAAGATCGGCGGTGATGTTCGGATGTGTGTGTGCGGGTGTGTGGGTGTGTGTGTGCGTGTGCGTGTGCGTGCGTGTGTGCGTGTGTGCGTTCGTTCGTGCGTGCGTGCGTATATATATATATATATATATATATATATATATATATATATATATATATAAAAGCTTGTCATAAAAGAGGTATAATTATCCTAAAAAAGTTGTTATTAAAATTATTTCATTTCTTTTAATTTCCATTTTGTAGGTTGAAAGATAGTGTGTTGTTCGAAACCTGATATTTATGAACTGATATAGTGATAGTAGAGGTTTGTGTTTCATTAAAGTGATACCAACATACAAGCTAAGCATAATATTCCATTACAAACCCTTTAAGAAATTCCATAACATATGCTCCAAAAGCTTCAATTTTCAATTATGCGACGTTCATCGAGTGAACAACATGTCACTTGTAAGATTGTTTACATTCCTTGATCTCGTTTTTACCTTCCAACCTTCATATACATATGTACGTATAGAAGGTTATGCAATGGACTTATTATATTATTTTACAACCATTGCAAGTTTCGCCAAGATCGGCGTGTGTGTGTGTGTGCGTGCGTGCGTGCGTTCGAGCGTGTGTGTGGGTTGGTGCGTGCGTGCGTACATGTATATATATATATATATATATATATATATATATATATATATATATATATATATATATATATATATATATATATATATATATATATATATATATATATATATATATATATATATATATATATATATATATATATATGTGTGTGTAGTGTGTGTGTGTGTGTATGTGTGTGTGTGTGGTGCGACGGTGTGTATGTTTGTGGTGTATGCGTGTGTGTGTGTTTGTGTATGTTTGTGGGTGTGTGTGCGATGTGTGCTTGTGAGCGTGTGTGCGTGTGTGTGTGCGTGTGTGCGTGTGTGCGTGTGTGCGTGTGTGCGTGTGTCCGTGTGTGCGTGTGTGCGTGTGTGCGTGTGTGCGTGAGTGCGTGTGTGCGTGTGAGTGTGTGCACGTGTGCGTGTGTGCTTGTGCGTGTGTGCGTGTGCATGTGTGCGTGTGCGTGTGTGTGTGCGTGTGTGTGCCTGCGTGTGTGTGTGTGTGTAGCTACACATTCATGATTAAAAAGATACGTAACCGATTTCAATGAAGCTATGTTTAGTGTTACTTTTAAAATGTATAGGACTCATCAAATTTTAAATATATTTATATTTACAAATAGATGTATTCTGTAGAGGATGCTAAAATACATTTTCTGTACATCTCGCTAACTTTATTGAAGAAAGTGAAAAGTCCTCCATTAAAGCTAATTAAATATTAAACAAGTTTTCCTAATAAACTTTTTGTAGAATAATTAATAAACAATAAACATCTCGAGAGTCCCTAAAATAACTTGTGTCTGTAATTGAGAAACTCGCAACTTTGTAACAAATACTTTAAGTTTTTTTTAAAATGTAATTCAACTTACAAACTTGTAAAATAAGCTTCTAATAGGAAAAAAATAAACCTTATTAATTAATTTAAACGTCTATTGTAATTCGTCATGTCACAACGGAATCATAAATTAGCCATTGATTTGCTTAATTTTAATATTTGAAATCTACTGTGGAACATCACACGACTTTCCACATCACAAAGTGGAAATCCAAAGAAATAAAATAATTTTAATTCTAATTCTTTAAGATAATTTTGCAATCCCATTTTTAATACAGTTTTAACGAAAATGGGCAACATTGTAAAAACAAAAAAGTTCATGTCAGGTGGAGGTTAATAGACACATGGATGCCAACTTAAAAAAAATTCCAAAGCTGTTCTCTTCTATAAAATATTGATAATACAATTTAAATATTTTCAATTCTATTTAATTAATTTTTAGACTTATTTTGCTTTACGTTAGGAAACAAATAAAATTGTGTAAAATAAAATGTTCTTAGCCAATTCAATTCAACAAAGTTTATTAAAAATTTTACAAATTAACAATTCATTTTGTATATACATATCACACTTAAAACTAAATATAATAATAAATGTGTATATTGTTGTATTGGTGGTGCGCTGCTCAGGAATCTTCTTCCTCTTCAGCGTGTGGATTGTAGAGTTGTTGGGTTGTGGGTCGTATGGATTGCCTGTTGACAGTGTTGTGCTTGCATGGGCTTCGCATCCTATAAGAAGATGTATCCCTTTCAAGTCTCCCTGACTCCTTACGACACCTCTCCTTTTTTTGGGTTCCAGTTGTTTCCTCTTTTGCAATTGCTGAGACTCTATTTTTGTTTCTTCCTGTTACTTTTTCGGCAGCTAGTTTATATCCTGTATCATCCTCTGAAATGGAATTTTCAGAACTTTTTGACACTTCAAACAGTGGACCGGTAACTGAATCGTCGGAGGAATAAGTTCCTATTTCGTCTTGAGTAGTGATGTTTTCTGTTGTAAAAATCTAACCAAAAACAACAAATACCCAGTTAGTCAAGAATAAAACAAATTTTACTTATAGATACTTGTGTTGCGTTAGAACTGCTTTGTATTAGTATTAGTATATCGAATAGTTCAACTTGAACATCATGGACTGGACCGGAACTTGTATCACCAACATACGTCGTTATAACATAATTTTCCTGAAAATATTTAATGGTCATTGCAAGTTCTTAATACCTACCTAATAAGTATATAAAAATAAAATCAAGTTTATATTTTTCATCAGTACAGTGTACACTGTGTCCCATTTTGGTTGAAATTGTAGAGTATCTCGTTTGCGAGCAAAGATAGAAAGATGCGGTTTTCGCGACCCTGTTTTACTTTTTCGTGAAACGAAAGATGCCACAGGCAGGATTGTCACATTCCTATTAGCATTCGAGATACAGGGCGAATTCAAAATTTGCACATTTTAAGCACCCCTCGTAACTGCTTTGCCTTCTAATTTATAGAAATGGTGAAAAATGGGTTTTATACAGAATCAACTCAGGAGGCTCAAAAATCATGGAGGATGGCGATCAAATACGACTCCACAAGAATATACAGAAGAAAGCATTAACAATAAAATGGCGCATTCGAAAATGATTTTTAAATGGCCACCATCGTCAAACAGTGGATGCCAGAATCCATTAGGTGTTGTCCTTTAACGTACTGAATTACAGTTGGCTCCTACATGTAGCGATTTTCTACGTTAAATGGAGAAGTTCATCAGAAGGTTTTATCATAATCGTCACTATCATTAAATGATTTACAGTTAAAACGTTGTACAAGCTTAAAGTTTTTCTAACGTTAATAGTTGCACGTTTAATATTCATTCCAATAAATATACTCTATGACATAAAAAATGCAACACCAAGATGACGTTTGAATTTTTAGACCAAACTTGGCAGAAATGTTTAACTAATCAAATGTAGTAATTGATTAAAATTTCAAAGAAATTAAACAAAACATAAAGGCATTTTTTACCAATAATGAGCTGGACCACCCCTATTAGTTTCAGACTCCCCCACCCTTCTTGGTATAGATTCTAACAGGTGGTAGATTTCTTCTTGAATTATTGAATCCCAGGCAATCTATAATTCATGCCGGAGAACTTCTAGTGTCCGTGGAGGTTTGGCTAATTGATTGAGCCGTCTACCCATCATGTCCCATGTTCGATGGGCGAAATGTCGGTAGATCTAGGTGGCCACAGCAAGATATTGACGTTAGCCTCTTAAAAGTGCTCCATAGAATGCCTTGGAATGTGGGGACGGGCATCATCCTGTTGGAAGATCGGGTCCTCCAGCTCCTGGAGGAATGGATGGATATCAACATATCGGTGGGCATTCATATTGCCTCGGATGAATGCCAACTGAGACCTGCTTCCATAAGCAATAGCACCCCATACCATATCCCTCACAGTGTGGTGCACATGCCGCTCAACAGAAAACTGCACATGGCGACGTTCTCCACGTCTGCATCTGACCCTGTTGCGACCATCGTGCATTCCAAATCAGAATCGGAAGTCGTCACTGAATACCACCCTATGCCATTCCACGTCCCAATCCAGTCGCAAGGTACACCACTCAAAACGTTGCTGTCGATGACGAGCCGTCACCTGAAGCACAAGATGTGGCCGATAGGACTGCGAGCCAAACGCTCTAATTCGATGGTAAACTGTACAAAGGGTTACAAGACGTCCTTCGTTTACAAACCATTGATAGGCTATTGATACTGTACTCGAAAATCGGTCTCTTAATGCCATTAACCGTAGATGGCGGTCCTGGACCACATTTGTCTGTCTTAATTTCTCTGAATGAAAAACCGCCTTCACGTAAACCAATAACGCGACCTCTGTTGCATTCACTCAGTTGTGGATAATTTTAACGTTGCCGCACTCTAGGCATAATCGCAGCCTCAAAATGCAAAGAAGAACACAAAAGCAGAAGAATTGCAACCAAAAATAATACCGAAATCGACTTAATCTCTCAAGAAATACACCCGATAATTTCGATTGTTATGACAAGTAAAACGTCAAATTTTCCATGGCTACTAGATTATTTTGAATGAAATTTTAATCAATTACTACATTTGACTAGTTAAACATTTCTGCCAAGTTTGGTCCAACAATTCCAACGCCATCTTGGTATTCATGTCACAGAGTATCATTAATAATTTTTTATAAAGAAATGGTTGCTATAAAGGAAAGAAATACTTTTCTTTACGATTTGTAATAAGGAAATATGGTCAATTTCCTTTGATTGTCCGAAAAAAATATGAATGGCAATAAATCTTTATAGTACTTTACAGGCTGGGCCTAGTCTGATCTAAACGTAATTAATCTGTCAAATCTTATTAAAATTATTTTAGTGCAACAATCGTTTGTTCATTGTGCAAAATATGGCAGAAAATAAAAATTTTGAAAACTTTGAAAAATATGATATGCTGACTGGCTTTGGTCAGAGTAACGAAAAGGCCGTCGCAGCAATAAATTTGTATTTTAACAGGTAAATGAAGTTTCATTGGTGTTAATTTTGATAATTAAGTAACTTTACATCTACGTAGGTTTTCAGAACGGAGACAACGAGACAACCTAGTAAAATCACGTTTTATAGATTAAAAAGGAATTTAGTTAATTATGGATCACTTTCTAAACCCAGCTCAAAAAAATATAATAAAGAAAATCGAAAGAATCATGTGGTTACCATTTTAGCCAGTGTGGAGGGTAATCCTATAAGTTCTTACAGAACTATAAAAGTTTCGAAAACAAGAACCCAAAGAATACTTCGCCACCATTAATATAAATCATACAAATTTAGGCTTGTTCAACGTCTACATACCGTTGACGCTGAAAGTCAGTTAATATTTTGCAATTGGTTAAATATAGTACTCAACTTGTGAAGAAATGTCAAATGGCCAGAAGACGCACATTTTAGCAATTCAGATGTTTTAAACAGGCACAATAGCAGATTTTGGTCTCAAGAAAATCAACACCAAATCTTCCCCCAAAGACAACAAGGACGATTTGGACTAAACGTTTCCTGCTTTATATTATGATCAAAAATAAAATTTTACATTATCCGCTCCTAGATATTGGGACATTTTAGAAATGGTTGTGCCTGAATTATTAGATGACATTCCTTTAGCTCGCTTGAACCAGATTCATTTCCAACAGGATGGAGCCCCATCTCACAATACGCAAATTATACGCCCGTTTTTGCAAAACAATTTTGGTAACAGATGGATGGTCTCCGGACTTGTCAGTCTTAGATTTCTTTTTATGGGGTTACTTAAGACAGAATGGTCATGAGTTCGAACTCTCTTTTAGTATTTATATTAGGCGTGTAAAGTTTTATGTTTAGTTTTTAATTTTGTGTTTTGCATAAAACTTCTTAACCCTTAATCTTGTTTTTTCATTGCCAATTATATCATCATAATGTTAAATTAACGTAATGAGGCAAAAGAAGTGCTGCATAATATATGTTGTTTGAAAGCTGAGAGTAAGATCTATTGTATAACAGAAAATATACAGGGTGTTCCATTAAAAAGAAAAACTTTGGTTTATTACGAAGAAATTGACTTTTTGTGAGGAAAACTATACACGCCACTAAATTCTACGGAAAAGTCTGTATAAAACCCACTTTTTACCATTTCGATAAATTACAAGGCAATGCAGTTACGAGGAGTGCTTAAAATGTGTAAATTTTGAATTTCGCCCTGTATCTCAAATACCAATAGGACCATGACAATTCTGTTTGTGGCATCTTTCGTTTCACGAAAAAGTAGCACAGGGTTGCGAAAACCGCATGTCTTTATTTTTTCTCGCAAACGAGATTCTCTACACTTTCAACCAAAATGGGACACAGTGTACATTAAGTTTGTACCTTCTGAATATCGTAAATATATATATATATATATATATATATATATATATATTTTTTTTTTTTTTTTTTTTTGTTAAAATTGATTTATTTGCCATACCCAGTGTGGAGTCCATTTTGGGGATAATTAATAGTGTACTACTGTTCATGTAGTTTTTGTGCATCGTGATATTGAATCATGTCAAATGTTGGCGCGAGGTTTCGTGCTAGTTTAAATGTTATTCGGTAGTTCAAATATATAATATTCACTATCGTTTTGTGGATAAGGTTGTTCGGACCAATTTCTTTTTTTAATTTAAATTGCTTAATTACTAATATTTTTTTATTATAAACTGAGTGGACTGAACAAGCTTTTCCAATGGTATTTATGTAATTTAATCAAAAAGGGGTTTGTATTCAGTTTTGTTAACGAAAGGCAAACTGAATTATTTCTTTATTGTAACTGATTTAATAGGTTCATAGGAAGGGGTATTGTTGATTTTGGTATTATAATTATAAATTACTGTGGGCGTAAGTACCAGATCATGACTTGCCCTCGTCAATCTCATTCTGACTTATACTTTTTTTTTGTTTTGGGGATAACATACATACTGTGTATAATTTATTTCATTTATTATTCGTATATTTATATAGCTATACAATAATGTTTGGCTCATTGCCTCCTTTGTTGGGAAGTTAAAGGAAAAATAAATATACGTTTGTTGAGGGAATCGTCACTTAATTACTATTCCTATTACTCCCTGTTTCAAACTTCACAGACTCTCTCCCTCTTTCAAGGAATAAGAACCTTCTTTCCTTTCTTCTTTCTTGAAAGCTTGTGGCGCCTATTTCGGTTCTTCCCTCACTAACCAGATTCTAACTTAAACTATTTTATCGATACCTCCAAAACACCCATACAACCCGGGTGTTCTGCGGTCTTCGGACCGTTTGATTGAGTTTTAGCCGAGCTCACCCATTTCTCCCGTTTTATGAAGTGTGGTGGTTAGACACGTGGCGCGGTAGCATCTTACTTCCGCTCGGAAGATACTGCTATTTGGCTAGTTACATTATAAAAAAAAGCGAATATCATTCCACGGTAAATGGCAGTAAGTAACATTCATGTACCGGGTGGCCAACTAAGAACGGCCGTCGGCCATATCTCAGGAATGGATTATAGCACAGGTTCGGGAAAAAATTTTTATAACGAAAGTGGCCTCGAGAAACGCCTGGTGATTATTTTCAGAATTATAGGTCTACCGCTAGAGGGCGTATTTGACAGTTAAAATTTTAAAAAGCAAAATTTTTCAAAATTTACTCAATTAAGGGGCATATTAAATATTATAATCAGATTCCTCGACCAATTCTGCATATTTTTTAGTTGACAAGTTTTAGTCTATCTCTTCAGATAAGGGGTGGGGGAGAGTGGGAACCTTGTTACGAAAAAACGCCTTTAATTCGGGTTCTGCTTGAACGATTTTAATAAACTTGATGTTGTTTGAAAGAGCTTTTATTAAACAATAGACAATTTGTAAATTTGAAGCAATCTGATTAATAACATAAATGCTAAAGGGCGCTGTTTAATATTTTTTAATATTGTGTTTTCTCTTTACAATTTTAAATGGAAGCATACAAATTTAAGCAGGTCTTTAAAAAGTAGAATAAATTAGTAATACAACAGTGAAAACTGCAAGTCGATATCTTTTTCCTATCCTGAGATATCGTAAGAAACAGGTAAATGGCGGGAATTGTTCTTCCAACGTCTAGTAGGCTAGTTCGCGTTAACGGAAATTATTAAATTTAGCCTGGATGAAAAGATCTTACATTGGTCTGCAGTAATTTAAACTGTTATCATACTAATGTTATGGTAGCCGCTAGATTACCTAAATGTAATGCTGTCGCTACTAACAATGAGAACAAATTATAAAATAATAATGTGATAAATCTAACAATTAAAACCTTAAATAAATAACTACGTAATTAGTGTCGCCCTAGATGTTCGAAATGTCGTCCATCATTTTCAGTGCATGAAATCAATCGCTGACGGGTGGAGAGAACAGCAGTTTCAATTTCTGCCCTTGAAATACTTCGTATTGTCTGCCGTATTCTTTTAATCATGTCAGCTCTTGTTGTGGGTGTATCGGCATAAGCGAGATCTTTTATTGGCCCCCACAAATAAAAATCGAAACCAGTTATGTCTGGAGATCTCGGTGGCCAAATAAATAAACTTCCACGTCCTATCCACCTTTCAGGGTATGATTGATCTAAGAAATTCCGAACATCTCTAGAATAATGTGCCGGGCACCCATCATGTTGCAAGAACATGTCACGACGAATGGCCAAGGGTACGTCTTCTGAAATAAGTGGCAATTCGTTGCTTAAAAAATCTAAATATCTTTCCCCATTAACAGTCTCATTAAAAAAAAGGCCCAATTATTTCTCCACCTAGAATCCCGCACCAGACATTTACAGACCAACTACCGTGATGTTGGACCTCCTGCATCCAGTGGGGATTCGTTTCAGATCAGTAGTGCATATTATGTCGATTTGCACTACCATCACTATGAAAAGTAGCCTCATCTGTCCAAATAATTCGTGAAAGTATTTCAGGATCGTAGTGTATCATATTTGAGAGCCAGTTGCAAAAATTCAACCTGGTATCGAAATCTTGAGCAGTCAAACTATGGTGTAGGACCATGTGATATGGGTGCAATCTAAAATAGTATATATTATAAAGTAATCAGATCAATAGACACATTTACACATTTACATAAGCTAAAGCATCAATAACATTTTCCTCAGTTGTACCTCTGCGTTGTCTTCGGTACACAGGAAGATTCACATTTCCAGTAGTATGCACACGGTATGCGAGTCGGAGAAAAACTCTTCTGCTGTGATGCCGTCTGTTTGGGTACTGCAGTGCGTACACTCTAGCAGCAACGGTTGCATTTCACATACATTCAAAATAAACTGCCAACATATCAAATGCTTCTTCATTTGTAAGAATCATTTTGGTACGAAAAGATAAAGAAAGTCTATTAAATGCAACGCGATGAATAATTTTTGACACATGCGTGAAAATTATACCTTGCTTGTTTTCAACAGGGAGTTTATTTTATATCTTACATGGCCCTCTTTACTAATTTTGTTGTCATCAGTAAATCGTAATTCATATTTTAAACTGTATTTGTTGTTGCTGGGCAAATATCGGTTTTTATTGCTATTTTATGCTTTTGATTTACTAACACATCACTTGAAAACAAATATAACATTATTATATAATTAAAAAAATGTTAGATTTATCACATTATTATTTTATAATTTGTTCTCATTGTTAGTAGCGACAGCATTACATTTAGGTAATCTAGCGGCAACCATAACATTAGTATAACAGTTTAAATTACTGCAGACCAATGTAAGATCTTTTCATCCAGGCTAAATTTAATAATTTCCGTTAACGCGAACTAGCCTACTAGACGTTGAAAGAACAATTCCCGCCATTTACCTGTTTCTTACGATATCTCAGGATAGGAAAAAGATATCGACTTGCAGTTTTCACTGTTTTATTACTAATATAGTTCACTTTTTAAAGACCTACTTAAATTTTTATGCTTCCATGTAAAATTGTATAGAGATAACACAATATTAAAAAAATATTAAACAGCGCCCTTTAGCATTTATGTTATTAATCAGATTGCTTCAAATTTACAAATTTTTTATTGTTTAACAAAACCTCTTTCAAACAACATCAAGTTTATTAAAACCGTCAAGCAGAACCTGAATTAGAGTCGTTTTTTCGTAACAAGGTTCTCTCTCTCCCCCTCCCCTTACTTGAAGAGATAGACTGAAACTGATTATAATATTTAGTATGCCCTTTAATTGAGTAAAATTTGAAAAATTTTGCTTTTTAAAATTTTAACTGTCAAATACGGCCTCTAGCGGTGGACCTACAATTCTGAAAATAATTTCCAGGCGTTTCTCGAGGCCACTTTTGTTATAAAATTTTTTTTCCCGAGCCTGTGCTATAATCCATTCCTGAGATATGGCCGGCAGCCGTTCTTAGTTGGCCACCCGGTACTTTTAGAATAAATAGAATATATTAAGAAAATTAAGCCGTTTTAAACTTTTTTTGTGGTATTTGTACAACTGCCGGAACCGTCATTTTGACCGTTCATATTTTCTAATCAGTTTCGAGGTTGTATAACAAAAATAATTACAACGTTGAGATAAACAATGTATTTTACCACTATTTTGGAAATTTTTAGGAGTTTACTGCAAGTCAGAACTTGTTTAGTCGTGTCCGAAATTATGAAAAACCTTCGCTCTTTTTACCTACGCGCCGGAGATATGTAAAATGCACGTTATAACTTGTTTCTATGAAGATCTATACAGGGTGTCTGTGAAAGGTTGGGAAATCTCGAAACCGGAGATACTAGAGCCCAAAATAAATCGATTGAACTGAACATACCTTAGTCTAAATATTGATAGGTAAAAAGATACAGGGTATCAAACTTGTAATTTTATTTTATATTTTTCCTTATTGCTTGAGAAGTTTGTTAGATTTTTGCATGAAACTCAGTACATGGAGGTTTTTTGGTCTGCAAAATAAGATTCTGCCCTTAATTTTGGTCAGACTTGTAGAGGGCGCCACATACAGCATTATATAACTCTGAAAAACATCGGCATAGTGTTGCTATGGCTTCAAATGTTTATCATAAAATTACCTTCAGTGTCATCTGTTAAAATTTTGTTCTAAACTTAAAACCATATGGAGTATACGTTTTTTGAATAATTCTGATATGCATTTAATGTACGGATTGGTCCGATTTAATGCTTTAGAAGCTCAAAAATTAATAAAAAGATTGATACTTTACAAAAAGAATTACAGTTTCATTAGAAACTATTTAAAAAAAGACATACTGAATAAAATAGAAAATTTAAAGGAAACTATTAGCTAAAGAATAACTACACAAATTTTTCAAAATGAGCACCACCTTGCCTAATGTACTCCCAAGCACGAAGAGCTATGATTGTTGCATCATCCAAAGTATTTGAACGTTATTCTTTATTTCCTGGGCATGGTGGAAAATTGTTTGCCGTAGTTCATTCTTGGTTTCCATGGCAGTATTATAAGCACGTTGTTTCAATTCACCCCAGAGGAAGGAATCCAAAGGATTTAAATGCGGTGACCTAGGCGGCCAGAACACTGGTCCCGATCGGCCTATCCATCGGTCTGGAGATACTCTATTTAAATGCTGTCTAACTAATAAGCTAAAATGAGGTGGAGCACTATCGTGCATAAACCACATATTCATGTGTGTTATAACAAATAAAAAAAAATATTGTGTTATATTACAAAGGTAAGTCGCACCACGGTCTAGGTCAGTGAGGTACAAACTTATAAAACTTACTGAAATTGAGAACTCGTTCATCAGGTGTGGGGAAAGCAGAGATATTTTCATAGATATAATCAGTATTAGCATTTGTTTCATTGGGCACCACTCAATTTCTAGGTTTGACAATTAAAATACAACAAAAATTGGGAAAGGTTGTATCTCAGAACATAATAGGTAATGCGAATAAGCACTAAACATCTGTATTTATATGTACATTTAATAAAGCAAAATGTCTGATTAATATCAGAATAAAATAACTAAAACGATACTTCTTGTACTGCCTTACAATCTTAAAATTACTAAATTAAACACTGTAGATAAGCTTACAATCTATGTTTACTTAAAATTCAAAATGCAGTCTATTCAACATGTATTCAATAATGAAATGTGATTGACCTATGTCAACACATTACAGTTCCTTTTTTTAACCGTCATCAAAATAACACCAACTGATTTGTTATTTAGTTAACTGCACTAAAAGGATAATTGGACCTTTTTTTTTTAATGAGACTGTTAATGGAGAAAGATATTAAGATTTTTTAAGCAACGAATTGCCACTTCTTTTAGAAGACATAGCCTTGGCCATTCGTCGTGATATGTTCTTGCAACATGATGGGTGCCTGACACATTATTCTAGAGATATTCGAATTTCTTAGATCAATCATACCCTGAAAGGTGGATAGGACGTGGAAGTTTATTTATTTGGCCACCAAGGTCTCCAGACCTAACTTGTTTAGATTTTTATTTGTGGGGGCGAATAAAAGATCTCGTTTATGTCGACAGACCCACAACAAGAGCTGACATGATTGAAAGAATACGACAGACAATACGAAGTATTTCAAGGGCAGAAATTGAAACTGCTGTTCTCTCCACCCGTCAGCGACTGATTTCATGCATTAAAAATGATGGACGACATTTCGAACATCTAGGGCGACACTAATTACGTAGTTATTTATTTAAGGTTTTAATTGTTAGATTTATCACATAATTATTTTATAATTTGTTCTCACTGTTAGTAGAGACAGCATTACATTTAGGTAATCTAGCGGCAACCATAACATTAGTATGATAACAGTTTAAATTACTGCAGACCAATGTAAGATCTTTTCATCCAGGCTAAATTTAATAATTTCCGTTAACGCGAACTAGCCTACTAGACGTTGGAAGAACAATTCCCGCCATTTACCTGTTTCTTACGATATCTCAGGATAGGAAAAAGATATCGACTTGCAGTTTTCAATGTTTGATTACTAATTTAGTCTACTTTTTAAAGACCTACTTAAATTTTTATGCTTCCATTTAAAATTGTAAAGAGAAAACACAATATTAAAAAAATATTAAACAGCGCCATCTAGCATTTATGTTATTAATTAGATTGCTTCAAATTTACAAATTTTCTATTGTTTAACAAAAGCTCTTTCAAACAACATCAAGTTTATTAAAATCGTTCAAGCAGAACCTGAATTAAAGGCGTTTTTTCGTAAAAGGTTCCCACTCTCCCCCACTCCTTTTTTGAATAGATAGACTAAAACTTGTTAAATAAAAAATATGCAGAATTTGTCGAGGAATCTGATTATAATATTTAATATGCCCCTTAATTGAGTAAATTTTGAAAAATTTTGCTTTTTAGAATTTTAACTGTCAAATACGTCCTCTAGCGATGAACCTACAGTTCTGAAAATAATTTCCAGGCGTTTCTCGAGGCCACTTTTGTTATAAAAATGTTTTTCGCGAACCTGTGCTATAATCCATTCCTGAGATATAGCCGACGGCCGTTCTTAGTTGGCCACCCGGTACATGCTGCCATATACCTTGGATGTTGTAAAATAATGCCATATAATGCTGTTTGTCAGCCTATTTTTTATGGTTACACGCCAGTATTTTTACAAGGGGAGTATTTTAAAAGCTGTATCACTTAACTGTTCTTTATAATGCATTAAAAATATAATTTTTCAAATTTTGTCACTTACCGCCCTTTGCCTTTTTTGGGCAGGTTATTTGCAGTGCAACACGCAAACATATCGAAGCATCGCGTAATTCATCACTTGCACATCTGCAATTCACAGTATTTCGTTAGCTAGTTTATAATTGCTTTAATTCACTTACTTAAGATTAATTAATTACTAAATTTGTTTAAACAATATTTGTGAACTTGTCACTTGTGCGTCACTTTATAATTTTAAACATCCTTTTACAAGTTTCTTGTTCCATACTTTAATGAAAATAAAGTCAAAATAAATAATTACAAAACATGTTTATATTTATAATATCCAGTAAGAATTGTAAGAAACTTGGTTGTTAGCAGTAAAAGTAAAATGGTAATAAATTAAAGTCGTTGCGAAATAATTAAATAAGTTCAGATGAAAAATCACAGCTTTTGGAGGTTTGAAAGAAATTAAAGAGGAGAAATTTCGTTTTAATTTCATTTAAACAACACAGAAATGCCTAACCCTTTAGCTAAGTTAATTTTAGTCTTTGCAAAATAATTAAATAAAGATCAAATATTAGGTTAAAACTTGAAGAGTTTTAATATAATATTAAAAGAGGTTGTTTAAGTTAAAGTATAAAAGTTTCTTAATTTCTTGAATTTTAATTTTAGTCCTATATGTAAATTTTAGAAGCCTTTGTTATACTTGAAACTTAGAAAAGTTTGAGCTGATGTTAATTTTGGTGGAAAAGTCGTGAATTTTCGTTTTCTTGATGTAATTTTGGTATTATTTGCCCATTTATTATGAAGTATGCCAAGAATAAGAAAAATTATTTTATTGAGTAGTTGGATTGTTTGAAAATGGACGATTATTTCTTTTCCATTTTCTATTGAAAACTTGCCAATCGCATAGATTCTGAACATTATATAGATTTTAAAGTTCACCTTTTTTACTGTCTACTTTGTAATATTTGAAATAAATTTTTCAAATTTGCCTTTTCTATTTTGTTTAAAACTTATGTAATTTTTCTCATTTATCGTTTGTTCTAAAGGTTTATAGAATATTATGTGTTTAAAACACATTTCTAAATGTAACAAAGCTCCTTACGTACATTAAAAAGTTATGAAACATTTCAAAAGAGTGTATAGCTGCAGCTTTGCATCATCCAATGAAGATTCGAATTGAGATACTGCAGTTTTATTGCCAATATTCCTATAGTAGAGTGAGAACAAGATTGATTCAGTTCCAGATAGTGCATTATGATAAATTTACAATTCAGAAAAGGAGGACTTTGTTTTTATTTGCTTAAATTTTTAGTAGATCATTATTAATTTGTTTTATAAAATTTTGGATAAGTGACTAATTTCAGCACCCTTTCTTAAATTGAGATGCATGTTTAGTGCAGATGAAACCGATAAATTAATAATAATTTTAAGCCAACAAAATAATAATCAATAAATCTTATAGAACGAAAGCAATACTGAATTGTGCTGCATTCCTTATGTTTTTAAGAAAAATTTTCCATCGGCTTATCTGCCAGCCACACCCAAAATAATGTTGGTCTGTGACGTTGTATGCATTCTCGTATTTTGACTAACCTTCTGCACTTAATTAAAACACTCATCTCTTTGGTTTCAATGGTGTATATTTATATTTATATAAATATATACGTTTCGATAAAAATTACAGTTATCGTCCTCAGTAGTGGTAAATTCGAAAGATTATTAACCCCCGATTCCCCGATATTAAAAAAATTGCATGCCAGAAACATTAGCGGGAGTGTACTCAACAATGCATTAAGGATGGCCTAGTAGACGAATATGGAAAACTACTCACACTAGAATAACAAACAAAATACACCCACGTACCACACGTGGGTGTATTTTGTTTGTTACAGATTCTGCCACAGTTCCAGTGTTCCAGATTTTTCACACTAGCATCCCGAAGATTTACATTCCTCAGTTTTAAGGTACATTTTATTAAACATCCATATACGTCACCTTCATACTTTTTAAATAAACTCAGTTTAAAAAAAAAAAAAATTGAATTTGCCGCCAGATATTTAAATTATGCATTTAAAGTCTAAGTTACGCAATTTTATAACCGTATAAATCAGGCACCACCCTTCCCGAATATATCAATAAGTATGGGTAATTTCCCCAGTTCGCTCAAGATTTTATTCCACGTTATGTAAATTGCAAACGCTCAAAAATATTTCTTCAAATAGAATATCGAATAGAACAGAATAGTATAGAATAGCATAGAATAGCGTAGAATAGCGTAGAATAGCATAGAATAGCATAGAATAGCATAGAATAGCATAGAATAGCATAGAATAGCATAGAATAGAGTAGAGTAGAGTAGAGTAGAGTAGAGTAGAGTAGAGTAGAGAAGAGTAGAGTAAGATAGCATAGGATAGGATAGGATAGGATAGGATAGTATAGGATAGGATAGGATAGGATAGGATAGGATAGGATAGGATAGAATAGGATAGGATAGGATAGGATAGGATAGGATAGGACAGGATAGGACAGGATGGATGAGTAGGATGGGCAGGATATGGATAGTGATAGGGTGGGATACGGTAGGATGGATGGATAAGATAGGATGGGATGAGGATGGGATGGGATGGGATGGGATGAGGATAGGACAGGATAGGATAGAATAGGATAGAATAGAATAGAATAGAACGGAATAAAATAGAATAGAATAGAATAGAATAGAATAGAACAGAATAGAATAGAAATAGAATAGAATAGAATAGAATAGAATAGAATAGAATAGAATAGAATAGAATAGAATAGAATAGAATAGAATAGAACAAAATAGAATAGAATAGCATAGCATAGCATAGCCTAGCATAGAATAGAATAGAATAGAATAGAATAGAATAGAATAGAATAGAATAGAATAGAATAGAATAGAATAGAATAGAATAGAATAGAATAGAATAGAATAGAATAGAATAGAATAGAATAGAATAGAATAGAATAGAATAGAATAGAATAGAACAGAATAGAATAGACAAGAGTGGAGTGGAGTGGAGTAGAGAACAGTCGAGTCCAGTCGAGTCGAGTCGAGTAGAGTAGAGTAGGCTAGAGTAGAGTAGAGTAAAGCAGAACAGAGCAGAGTAGAGTAGAGTGGAGTAAAGTATAGTATAGTATAGTAGAGTAGAGTAGGGTAGAGTAGAGTAGGGTAGGGTATGGTAGGGCAGGGTAGGGTAGAGTAAAGTAGAGTAGAGTAGAGTATAGTAGAGTAGAGTAGGGTAGAGTAGAATAGAGCAGAGCACAACAGAACAAGACAGAATATAAAAAAAATAGAAAATAATAGAATAGAATGGAACAGAACGAAACGCAACGGGACGGAACGGATCGGAACAGAACAGAACGAAACGGATCGGACTGGATCTGAACGAAACGGAACGGAACGGAAGGGAACGGGGCGAGATAGGACGGACGGAACGGAACGGAACAAAACAGAATAGAATGTAAATAGATATTTTGATACAGGATTTAATTCTGCATCGATTTGCATAAGTATTCCCTATACCTATCTCTATAGGTTTTTGTGCTATTAATAATTTTTGAGAATTTGTTACAAATTTTAGTTCATCAGTCAAGTTGACTTTGATAAATAAATAAATAAGTAAATGATAACATAACTTGTATTACGTAAACAGCTGTCAATTATAAAAGAAAAACAAATATTTTTATTAGCTTAAATATTATTCAAACTGTTCACGGCCAAGCAATATTGAATTCGATTTAACATTGGTTCAGTGGTAACACGTGGTATTTCAGCGGAATTAAGCTCTTGAAAAGCGATATTGAAACGATTTTTATAAATCGAATCGTGCAGAATAAAAATGAGTTTTAATTTTTCCCCACAGATAAAAATCAGCAGGGGTAAGGTCGGGTGATCTTGGAGGCCAACATAATGGACCATTTCGCCCCATCTACTTATTTCAAAACATCTTGTTTAACGGTTCAGCTACTTCATGAAAACTGTTTGATGGAGCCTCATCCATTTGATACCACGAAATCAAATATGTGCGTAGATGCACAATATCCAAAAATTACTAACATCATTTCGCAGAATGTCTACACAGCGTTGCGAATTCAAATGCTCATCATACACAAAAAACCCAAAAAAAGACTATTGTGTCTATTAAACACGCCATCTTGTGAAAACTTCGCTTCATCAGTCCAAATAATATTTTTCAAAAATTAGGCTCTCAAAGAATATGTAAAATACGCGTATACTGCATTTCACGAGTGATTAGACCTCTACAATATGGCTGCCATTTAAATTTCTCACCAAATAAAGCGCGGGAGCACTCATTGGCGTAGTACCTTCTGTCATACAAAAAAAAGTGAAAAACTTATTCTCACTTAGTATTATTATTATGTACTATTTTAATTTAATTTAATTATTGGACTGATTTACTATTCTAAATCTGAATAGTGTACTTACTTCAGCTATATTTATTTTTCCAAAATCTATAGTTACGTTTAGATGTTTCTTACTTCAAAAGAAGTTATATGCATTTACAATTATTGCTTGTGCTTCTGTAGACTTTTTACGCATATATATATATATATATATATATATATATATATATATATATATATATATATATATATATATATATATATATATATATATATATATATATATATATGAACTACGCTGTAATAAGATTACAGTTAAAATATGACATTAATGACTTCTAATTCACATTATGCTAATGGAATAATTTGCAGTTTCAACATTAATTACGAATTAGTAATGGTAAATTTTCAGAAATTCTTACCAATAATGATATTTGTTTGGAACATTCTTTTATTTTAACGATGTTTATTTCTTACAATAATTAATTTAATTGAAAAATTTTCAATTTTACTAACCTAAGTTACCTCTCCGCGTGATACGCTACTGAGTTGACAAATAATATTTTAAGACGTTTGAAAGTCGTATTTGTTATTATATTTGTCTTTTGCTATTATAATGTTGTAGGAAAGGATGGCAAATGCGGTTCAGAGTAGCCAACTGAAATATCCCTTTCATTACAATGTTACACTTATCGCATTTTAGTTATTTTATAATTGGATGTTAATTAATAAGCAAAGGGTAGTTTGTTATATAAGCTTTGGGTCAAAAGTCAACGATTAGGGAGATATTGCAGTACAAAGATGGCGGAAAAGTAACGTTTTTATTCTTTATCTTAAAAAACGAAAGTGATAGAATAATGAAATTCTAAGGAAATATTACTACTATAAAAGCACACTTTCAGAATATTTTTTCACTTTTTTAGAATGCGCGGAAGGGGTTGAAATGGACTATCCCTAATATTATTGTTAACTAAATTTAAAGAAAAACTTGAGCAACGAGTTGGAAACAAATCAATTTGGATAGTCTGGTTTATTCCAATACTTTTTTCATAAAACATACCGATTTGAAATAAAAAAATAAACATGAATCATTCTCCTATTATAGTTACTGTTAGTACAACCGTTATATTTAGAGAATCTTATCCAAAAATGTGTAATAAAGACACAGATTGGGAAACATTTTGGGATTTTATCAATAACAATCTGGAAATTAAAATTAGACTAAAAGAACCGGAAGAACTGTAAAGCTCAGCAAATCATTTAATAACAACAATTCAAGAAGCAAGCTGTATTCTACCCCTTCAATATATTGCAGACAGCGACAGTCAGTAAATATTCCACTCGACATTAAAAATTTAATAACCCAGAAACGAAGAGCACGGGCTACATGACAACGTATACATAATATACAAGACAGGACAATTTACAACCGCCTAACCAACCAGCTGAGGAAGAAATTACGGTAAGTTCGTAATGAAAAATTCTAAACGTACCCAGGCACTCTGTCAAGATATGACCATTCGCTTTGGAAAGCTGGTAAAAGATTTAAAGGACCTCAGATCCTAAATCCTCCTATACCAAGTCAAACAGTTCATTGGGCTAGGTCAGATCGAATGTATTTGCTCAATATCTAGCGGATACTTTCAATCCTCATACAAATGAACATGACGAAGAAGTGGAAAAATACTTAACTGCGCCCTTGCAATTATCTCCACCAATCCGAGCTTTCTCGCCCACGGAAATAAGAACTCAGATAAAATATCTGAATAACAAGAAATCACCCGGATATGAACTTATAACAGCGAGGGTGCTAAAAGAACTCCCTAGGAAATGTATAACAATGATAACTACATTATTCAACTCCGTACTTCGCCTAACATACTGGCTCAGTTAACTAAAGTTCTCACACATTTCAATGATATTAAAATCAGGAAAAGCACCTAACGAATCTGCTTCGTACAGACCGATATGTTTACTTCCAATATTACCAAAACTCTTGGAAAAATTAATAGTTAAAGAATTAGTGCAGATACTCTCCTTGAAGATGTTACTCCTCTACATCAGTTTGGCTTTAGAAAGGAGCACTCGAGGGTACTAAAAGAACTCCCTAGGAAAGGTACAACACTGATAACTATATTATTCAACAACATACTTCACCTAACATACTGGCCTAGTCAACTAAAGTTCTCACACATTTTAATGATATTAAAACCAGGAGAAGCACCTAACGAACCTGCTTCATATAGACCGATAAGTCCTCTTCCAATATTATCAAAACTCTTGGAAAAATTAATAGTTGAAATAATTAGTGCAGATACTTTCCTCGAAGATGTTATTGCTCAACATCAGTTTGGTTTTAAAAAGGAGCACTCCACCACTCAACAATTGAAGACAAAGAATATTGCTGTGCGGTTTTCCTTGATGTCAGCCAGGATTTTGACAGGGTCTGGCATCCAGGACTACTGTTTAAAATTAAAGCTTCCTTTCCACATCAATATTTTCTCATCCCTAAACCCTGTCTGGCAGATCGTCATTTTCAAGTAAGAAATGGTAGTGAACTTTCGGAAATCAAATCTGTAAATTCTGATGTCGCACAAGATAGTGTCCTTGGACCACTCCCTTATCTAATATACAACGCTGATCTACCCACAATGCGAACAACAACAATAGGAACCTTTGAACCTATTGAAAATAAATTGTTAATTTATAAAGCCGTTATTAGACCTATTTGGACCTAGGGAGTCGAGCTGTCGGGTTGCTCCAGCTCGTCAAACGTTGATGTAGTGCAGATATTTCAGTCTGAAAGTTTGCGGGCTATAGTAGACGCTCCGTGGTATGTGACGAATCAAACACTACATCACGATTTGAAAGTACCGTACATCAGAGAAGTCATCACCAAATCTGCTAATAACCACATGCGTAAACTCTAAACTCACCCAAATACGACTGTTCAACCGTTAGTGGAAAATGCTTACCAGAGACGACTCCAAAGGTTATGGCCAACAGATATAGCGGCCTGGACCATTATTTAGATTCTTTCCCTATCATGTATGCAGGAGGTAGGTTTTGGATGACGCTGAGTTCAAATATAATATTGTCCTGAATGTGGCACTTCCGGTTATACCGGAAGTAGACGTCAACTTTGTTATTTTAAATGGAACCTAATATTTTTTATTTTATTTTCGAATATTCTACATGAAATTCTAGATAAAATTTGTACACAATGTCCTATACCAAAAATGAAGTATTTTCGAGATATTTCAATTTCTTTAAAAATTTTGAAATAATTCTAGTCCACATTGAATAACGATATCATCATTAATAACGAAGCTAGTGACGTGAAATTGTAACCAATAAACAACAAGCGCTTGCCCGCTAACTCCATATATCCATCTCATTGATATTTCATACAAGGTGTTTTAAACTTAGCCGCCAACATGCACAATTTAAATCATTTATAAGTTGCTTACTTTAAATAGAACACCCTGTATTTTATTACATTTTCTGTTGTATTTTTTAAAGCCAATTCGTTTGGTATCAGTATTCCCTATACCTAAATCCAACCACTTTTGAGATATTTCATTATCTTAGTTAAAACGTCACAACACTTAATTATTTCAACATTAGTAAAGAGTAGGCCATGATTTGCATTATTTAAGGTGATATTTTGTTATTTTTTCACAAGTTATTAATTGTGAAAAATAACCAATAGCCTGAAAGGATCATTAATTGTGGATATCATTAAAAACGTTGACTAAGTATTTTGTATTAATTTAATTAGATAACTTACAAACAAAAATAACTAAATGTAATATTAAACAAATAAAGTTTTATAATAAGTGTTCAAAATTAGCACCATGAATTAGCATTTATGAATCCTTTTCATTAAGTTATGTCTTGTAATTCTGGAAAAATGGTCGGGTGTTAGAGAATTAAAAGCAAGTAAGACTCTCTGCACTATATCTTCCTTTGTCGTAACAAGTTTGGAAAATACCTGATTTTTAATGTAACCCCAAATACCAAAATCTAGAGGAGCCAAATCAGGAGAGCGAGCTGGCCAACGCAACGGGCCCTGATTGGCAATCCATCTATCATCAAACATGTCGTAAAGATGCTGAGCAACAGGCCCAAAGTTATAAGGAGGTGCTCCATCTTGCTGATACCAAGCTGAAGCCACCTCTCCATTTCTTAAAGTATGTAACGCCGGTCGTATGGCTTCTTCTAAAATGCGGCAATATCTTGTACCATTTAAATTTTCATCATAAAATTTTAATGCTAAAATTTTACCGTCTTTTATTGCACAAAAAACATTAAAACTCCAACTATCTTGGAAATAACGTTCTCTACTAACATGTGGACCAAAAGGGGCCTTCATTAAAAACCATTCACAGAATTCTACCCTTATTGTAAGTGTTGCACCAAATGATATGAAAATGGTTTCCATTTGTGTTTTTTTAAAATGCGATGAATTGTTCTCGTCGATAAAGTAAGATCTCTCTCACAATCTCTAATGGAGGCATTTGGAGAGGCCGTAAAATAACCCAAAACATTAATTTCGTTTATGTCACTGTCCACTAGTGATTTATTTTTATTAATTTTTCTCTTAAATTGACCAAACTGACGGCAGTTTTTAAGCAATCTTCTTACAATATCACCAGTTGCTTTTGGTCGATTTGGATATCTTTCTGCAAAAACACGGCAAGTTCGTTCAACAATTCTATTGCACTCGCCGTAAATAATAATAAGATTTAAAAAATCATCATTAGTAAACCCTACATTTGCCATTATTTACTATGAAATACAAACTGGTAAAGAAAACTGCCAAAACAACATAAACAATTAACGTTCTAACTATCAAATCTTTGACAGCCTACCCTTTACTAATGTTGAAATAACTAAGTGTTGTTATGTTTTAACTAAGATAATGAAATATCTCAAAAGTGATTGGATTTAGGTATAGGGAATGCTGATACTAAACGAATTGGCTTAACAAAATACAGCGAAAAATGTAATAAAATACAGGGTGTTCTATTTAAAGTAAGCAACTTATAAATGATTTAAATTGTGCATGTTGGCGGCTAAGTTAAAAACACCCTGTATGAAATATCAATGAGATGGATATATGGAGTTAACGGGCAAGCGCTTATTGTTTATTGGTTACAATTTCACGTCATTAGTTTCGTTATTAATGGAGATATCGTTATTCAATGTGGACAAGGATTTTTTTCAAAATTTTTAAAAAAATTGAAATATCTCGAAAATACTTCATTTTTGGTATGGAACATTGTGCACAAATTTTATCTAGAATTTCAGCTGGAATTCGAAAATAAAATAAAAAATATTAGGTTACGTTTAAAATAACAAAGTTGACATCTACTTCCGGTATAACCGGAAGTGCCACATTCAAGAAAATATTATATTTGAACTCAGCGTCATCGAAAACCTACAGCTGCGTAATTTCAGATTTTTAACATAACTGTATCCGCCATTACTTTTAATCAAAACTCTTCGCGCCACACCCTATATAGCCATCACATTAGCTTAAAGAATATAATATCTGCATACACGCATGTATTGTAATATTCCGATTGCTAATAAATGAGACAAAAAAAACTATACGGTACGTTAAAAATAACAATCCTTAAATTTTTCCAAAATCGCTTTACAGTAGATGCCTTCCTACTGACCCTATTTGCATTTTCTCGAAGACCCATTTCAGCGTCTCGAATCTCTATTATTCGTTCCTACCCAAACTCACTTAATTAGTGAAAATTATTGCATCGATGTGCAGAACGCAATGCGGTGGTAAGGATAAAATTCACACGCCTAAGTTTCAAACAACTGCAATAGTAAACAATGATGTTTTGTTTTAGCAACACCTGCTAGAGTTCTTTTCAAACCATTAAGTAACTTTATTCATTTAATCAACTACATGCATTCATAATAAACCCTTATGTTTAATAGATATTACATTTTAAATGTAATACAGTATAGTTTTCGAAAGTTTTACAGTAATAATGAATCCGACACTCACCCTATATACTAACTAAACTGAGCGGATACGTTATTGCTTAATTAGGTGCTCCATAAACGATTCTGCACGTTTAATTATAGTTTGCTAAACGGAAAAAGAAAGGTAAAGAAATGGCAATTTAAATATGTTTTTTATGTTCTAATTAGGAAATGTAATTGTGTCGATAAATGAGTATTAAATGACATGTTCGCTTACAAATTTTTTTTAAAATGTATTTTCCGTTACAAACATTGTATTAATCCTAAACTCTCTCTTTGTTTAATTGAGACTTATGTAAATAGTTTTCTATAACACAATTAATTATATTTATAATTTATGTGAAGCATGACAAATTCAAGACGTGATCACTGAACCATAATAATGTTAATCTATTCAATTACGCATAAATATATGGCATAGTCATTTAAATAATATGAAATACGATGACTTGAGCAAACGGTACTTAAAGGGCATGTTATGGTTTCATCTCGAATGTAATAAATTATATAGGTATGTAGATAAATCAATATAAACAATATCAAATTACATTGTCGATTACAGATATGTTTGGACAATATAAACTTTAACATTCTATGCTCAACTGTTTGAATTGTTATAATAATGACTTCCAAATAGTTATTGTAGGAGTATATCGTAATAATGGTATTGTTATTTCAGATTTTTATCGCACTAAATCCGTTTTATCTAGTAACCGTGCCGTGTATTTATAGGACATTACAGAAGAAATTTTGTAATCTATTGTCCATAAACGTATAACTTTTAGTTCAACTGCTCTATTATAAGTAGCACTTATCTTCAAGAATTATGAATTCCGCCTCTCTAATAAATTAATGTCCACTTAAACTGTTTATTTGTGAACCGGATTTTAGAAAAATATCCCACATTCATTTTATTGTTGGATTTATTAATCTAACAGCTCACCTAAATTTCTAAATAAATAGAACTATGCTTTTACTACCTATTATGTAGCATATAGACAAAGAGATTTTAATATAATCGACGCGCGTAACACTTTTCTGACACCTTCATCCAGTTCAGTCAACAAAGTTTATTAGAATTTTTATAGTACATAACATTATAATTATAGTATTTACAATACGTATTACAAGATATCATAAAATAAAATAAGTAATATTGTATTGTGTATTGTTGGTGGTGCGCTGCTCAGGATTTTTCATCCTCTTCAGCGCGTGGATTGCGTGGTCGTTGGGATTCATGTGGTATGCCTGTTGACATTATTGTGTTGAGATTTGTGGTATTAAAAAAAGGGTTGTAGTGGTTGATGACGCTGTTGGTGGTGTGGTTGTTGTGTGGACTGTCCTGTTGTCGCTCGGTTGTGGCTGATGCTGTTGGTGCTCTGAGTATCTGAAATAAATAGAAACATGTGTTAGTTGTGTGAATACATTATCGGTGCTAACAGAACAGAATTAATAAATTGTCGATACTGCATACATAGCTAGGGCACCAGTCTTCGCTTCGGACCTTTGTATGATTACCCGAAAATGGCAACCACCTCTGAACCGTGCGTGAGGATCACTCCCCACAGGTCTATCGCAGTTTGCGCCTGAACGAGCGCCGCTGCCACCTTACGGATGACAGGTAGGGCCTTCCCCAAATCGAGACCTCCGAGGAGGCCCAATATGGCGTCGAACCCCAAGGCGGGTTGGGCAGGCGGGGTAACGACAGCGGCGGAAGCCGTTCTCGGTGCTTCCGCCTTCTCAACCTTGCCTGCTGTCGCTCGGGCGTAACTGACGCCGCTCCGGGTTGAAGAAAGCGCCGCCGTCGGCGATGTCCCCTTTGGTCGCTGTGGTATTTCCGTCTTCTTCAGTTGTGGAGGCTGGGGGAACTTCGGGCAGACACTGTAGCTAACGGGGTGGTCCCCACCACAGTTAACACACTTAGTGGTGATCTCCGGTGCAGTTTACACAGCGCGCTGCCGCCCTGCAGCAAGGCCGTGCGTGACGGAAACCTTGACACCGGTGACACTGCGCGGTGCCAGATTTCCACCGCAAATTCTCTACAGTCACGCGGAGGCGGGCGACGTTCTTCACCTCCCGGATCTTCTTGTTGTCTTCCTCGGTCGGCAGCTCTACCGTGGGCGGCGGCGTAGACGGGCGAGCCTTCGGGGTCTTCTTCATTTGCAACACGAAGTCGTCGGGGCTGGTAGATCCTGGCGGGCCTCTTCTTCGGTGTTGTCGGTTGCGGCTGCGGAGGTGTCTTCTAGGGGGGTTATACCTTCTAAAGGTGGCAGTCGCGTCTTCTTTTGCCGTCTCCCCTTTAGTGCGGTGGCGGCAGGTGGCGCGTCTCTGATCGCTCTCTCGAACGGTAGATCGAGCAGTGACGGTATCGCTGACGGTATTCGGAACTCCTGGGACGTCGTCGGTGACAGCTCATCCTGAGCTGCCCGCTCCTCTAGGAACTGCTGGTAGCAGCGCCTGTTGTATCCCGGCTCCTACATCGTGAAAACGACGTTATCTTTTTTTTAAATAGACTGGCTAGTCTTATATAAAGTTGACCTTTCCGGATCGAGATCTCAACCTCGAATCCTGACACCTTCAAGATAATGTCCTGCTACAGAGGCTAACGAAAAACTGGGGGTCCCCGCGAAACAAATTAGGGGACCATATAAAAATAATAAAATATTTAATACTCAATAGGAGAGAACACTCAATTGCTAAGGACATTTTACACGAGTATAAAACTAGTAAAGTTCATTGTTTTTGAATAGATGTATAGGTAATTCAGCGAAAAAACCGATGCTAGTAGCAACTAATTATTCATGTTACTATTTCGTATGTCAAAATAACTTAAAAAAAGTTAGAAATAATCTAGAACGTTGGAACTACTTACTTAAATTAATGACGTGCATCGGCTGTTTCGCTGGACTACCTATAGTTCTATACAATCTATAAAAAATCATAAATTATTATTAATTTTATTAAATACATAAATAAAAAGTTTACCTCGAGTAGGATTTGAACCTATGATCTGTACTTTGCTAGAGTACCGCGCTAACCATCTGCGCCATCGAGATTCAAGCCCCAATCGATGCAGACTTCGTCTTTATGTATGTAGAACTGATGTAAATTTGAAATATAATGAGATTACAATCAAATTACTTATATTAGTGGAATGTGAGCCTGCAATATCACAAGGATTCACACATACCAAAGCAACTTGACTATTATTAAATTATTGTAGGTTTTTTTTTAAATTTATAATAATATAACAAATCCTGTTGGTGGAATACTTGGCTAAACTTCGACTCATTAATATTAGAGTTTTCACCCGCTTGATGGGCATTTACTTGCTCCCTGATATTGTAAATAATCGACTTGACTTCAACTTAATATTGAATTAATTGTTAAGTAAATTCATATTGCAGAAACACTATTTGTAGCAACACAAAGGCTATTACATACGCTTTATAAAATTGATAACGTATACTACAGAAATATGTAGATAGCGCAAGTATGACAATATTATAAATAACTAATTTTTCATATAAGTACAGTTGACAGAAGCTGAGAGGGCGGAGCTAGCGCTGTCGTCTTTTTCAGAGTACAATCAGGTTAAAATTTAATTATTTGAAAATTGCCCTTGCACCGCAACACTTTCTGGTCAACCACATGTTACTTGTATAATAACTAGATGGAGTTAAGGAGGGTCTCGATAGATAGTAAGGCAACACATCAAACCACCATAAGAGAAATGTTAAAAACGTTCTAACTTTTTATATTATTATGAAGTTATCTGAAACTTTAGAGAAACGCGTCAGACGTCAAAATAGTCCCGAAACCTTCCTAAATATTTGAATATAGGGGATTTTTATTTCTATATTTTTTTATTAAATTTTTTTCCCAGTAGTGATTATTGAAAATGGCATGTACTTTATGTATGCACCTTATTAAATTATAATGTATTCGTATCAGTAAAATTTAAAATAAAACAATTACTTATTCTATTTATTTATTTTGTGTCAAAGAAAAAAACAAAGTTTTCTAAAATATTGTAAACAAATTATAGAGGTGAACAAACAAAACAATTTAAAATTTAATCGGTCATATGTACAGTTCGAAGATTTAAATTACGACATTTGCGTGGATCCACTAATTCCGGTAATAATAAAGACAAAATGATGATTCTACAAGGTTCGTCTTCTGAACAAGGGTAGATGCAACATTTGAAAACTAACAAAAAATAATTTCCGGCCACTTGTATGAATTTGTTAATAATCAATCGTACATAATTTTTTTATTTATGATAATTACAAAACATTTTAATAAATTATAACAAAAGGAATATTTCAGTAAAATAAGATTGTATATTGATACTTATGCTTCTCTCGCCCTTTTTAATATCACACTCCTACTTCCTTTTGGAACACTCACACTTTTTCTTGCTTTAGGCATTTTTAGACACAATAACAAATTCACAACTGGTGTTTGATCGATGAGAATCGTTTGCAAAATGCTAGTACACTGATAGCAATCCCGTAATTGTCTACATTTTATTAGAATAGTTGAGGAATAACAACAATCAATATGTAATTACGCGCTATATTAAGGGCTAATTGAAGAGAAAGTTATTTATCCATTTTCTACACCTAATTATATTACCTATATCTCTTTAAATTTAATATTGGGTAATGAATTAGTTAGAAAATAATAGGAATTTGTTGTTATACAATTTATTTAAATAACACTTTATGTTGATTACGTGTAATTAAAGAAAAGGATGGAGTGGAGGTACGTATATAATAAAGTAAAAGTGACATTAGTCTTAAAAATCGTTATAAAGAATAAAAAAAATTTAATTTTATTGCAAGATACTTTAGTGTTCATGTCTTCTGTAAATTAGTGAAAAAATAATAATGGGCTTTGCACAAATTATTCTGACTATTGATATAATCCCTTATGTTGCCTGTGGCAGATAAGTATTCAGGCAAAACTTTGAAAAACTTCGATCGATTTATATTTCATAAAGCTATCTAGAAGGGCCTTAATAGAGACTTTGTTGATGCCAAAGAATTATCCACTACAAATGATACGATTAAATTTAATGAACGTTATTACAAAATAAGTCTGTATATAAAAAAATGAATATGTTATAACAAAATAAATTCAAAAATTATCTGTGTTGTTACAAAAATGCAAAGTAAAGATTATAAATTTAAAACTTAGGATCCATATTTCTAACTTAAAAACATTTTATTAAAAATAAGCTTTTAGATAAAATACTTATACATACCTATTTTTACCTTCCAACCTACATATACATATGTACACGCGGCGTCAATGAAAAAGCCCATACTCGAAGCAGTTTTAAAAATGCACATAAATTGGGCGGAAGCAATATAAAATTGATATTCCTTCGTTTACATTTTTTGTTACCACAGTTAGTGAGTGATGACTAGAAAGGTTGTCGCCAATAAGTACTTCTTGTTCTTCACGTTTTGAGAAATAGGGCAATGCTATTTTCAAGAACCAATCTTCAAAACAAAGAACATCAAACCAGCCACTTTTGTTTCTATTATATACCGTTCCATGTGGTCCGTTTTCAATCCATGTGTAGTACGTATGCTGACCACTCGTATCCGGGAAGATCATTTTTAAACATTTTTATTCTTTTTCCATATCTGTCTAAATATGATTGGGCAATTAGCCGAAGATCTCTAATCTTCAGTGGAAAATTCCATTGAGCAGCAAGTAGTAAACTTATAACTAAATAAGATTCTTCCTCTGACAAAAAAACTATTTGTCCCCCGTATTTTTTACTGCATTTAACTTCACGAACGTGATTACATAAGACGAATCTAGTTATCTCATATTTTTCCGACGCCTTTCTTAAACTCAGTTTTTTACTTTTTACTTCTCTGATAGCTTTTTCAAGGCTTTCAGGGTTGTAGTTGCAATTTGTCTTAGTACCAATTACTTCTTTATAGTTACGAACCATTGTCCAACTTCACCTTGCAACAAGCAAAAATTTTCCTCAGGTCGACTATGCCCACCGCCTATGTAATATTATAACCTCAAAATCATGCTGAAGTATTTAAAACATTACATTTAAGAGTTGCGTAGGTTTCAATACACTATATTAATTAGTTTGTTACCGATAATAGTTATTCTTATTAAACTACTAAACCAAAAAAAGGTTTTCATTTACCTATCAAACTTACCATTCACGTAAACCGTTACAAACTGACTAGAATTGAAACCTATGTATAGGTCTCAACTTCCATATGAACGGTTAGTTGATCTATTGTATCATAGACGACGCACCTACCCCTATTTAAAAAAAAAATATTCGCTGTATAACTTCACCCAGACTGTCCAACATCACTCCAGTTTAGGGTACATGTTTAGTGTTTGGTAATGTGCATGTTAAATCACTTAGTTACTTTATTTTACACGTTTGGACTGTTTGATTTTTACTTATGTGACTGTTTCGTTCGTGCCTGTTGAATGATTTGCTATTTCTTGTTCTTTCATAATTTTTTTGCTTCTTATGTATCCTTAAATGCTAAGGCAATAAGTACAATAGGTACTATTTTATCCTGATAATATTGAAAAAAATCGATTTTGGTGGATTTCATTGTGTTAAGTTAAGCTAAGGACACTATTACATTTCTAAACAAGCTATATTTAAATTTTTGTATGCTTGTAAATGTTAAGTTAATTAGCTGGGTATAAGAAAGAAATATCACTTATTGTTTGTACATTTCATATAAACGAAGATATTTGTAAATTAATAAGCAAAGGAATGACTAAAGTCAAGCAAAGGGAACTTTTCTTCGTTGCAATTTGCCAAAATCTCCTACGGCGACATTCACTATAGCTGATATAGGCACAAATGTTGATCAACACTCGTGGAGCGCAGTATTTAGTTCTTGGTTACAGAATTATGCCGCGATATCAATGAAAGTGGTGTATAAATATGGGTTTTGGGCAATACTTAGCGATAATGCTGACCACCACTCATGGACCACTGAATTTAGCTCTTGATAATTGAGAGAATCAATTTTTCTTCGTCTTCAACGAAATTGCTATATCTTTATATATTTTGGGCAAAATGTAGCCCAAATGGTGACCAAAATTTATGGGTCAGAGAATTTAGCTGTTGATCATCGAAGCCATGAATTTTGCCGCAACCCCAACAAAATTGCTTTTGCAAATATAGATTTTGTGCAATCATCGGTCTAAATGGTGAACAAAAATTAAGGGTCACAAAATTTAGGTTTCGTGGCTAGAAAAAAATCTGTCGAGAAATATATATTTTTGGCAACGTTCGGCTCCAGTGCTTAGAAACTCCTGATTTAGCACATGGTCGTCTGCCCCTGCACAACTGGCGTAAAAATATAGGTTTTGAGCAACATCCGTCTCTTTCGCTGCAACTCCTAATTTTGGAAAAGTTGTACTTAGACAACTAGAGTACATGGACTATAATGAAAATCAGAAGTCGATAGGTGCCCTAGAAGCCTAATTATATAGGGAGACATACGACTCTTTTGACTTGTACACACACCATGCGGCCCTTTGATTGGATATTTAAATAGGGAATTTTCATTGTGAATGTCATTCTGATTTAAAATACATTTTACGTGGTACGTTCTTGGCCAGAAGCCACAATTAGCCCCAGTTGTTGGTTTACCGATATTAAAAATACATATAAAACCAATATATTCGTGAATATATTGATTTTGGTTTTTATTTCAAAATTAAAGACTAATTTTTTTTTGTACTTTCAGGTACAAATATCGTCTACATGTTTCTTTCTTTTCTGCCACAGTGCGTCCCCTGCAGGAAGGATGTCCTTATTTTCTTTTAAACTGGTTTGTTCTTTGCGACTATTTTTTTGGCAAGTCCTTCTTTTAATTCATCCTCTTTTTTCTTAATCTCTAATTTTCTTAAATGGTATTTCTGTCTGTCACTATGTCACTATGTTAATACAAACGATATTATCTCACCTTTCATTTGTCGTTTTCTTTCTGGCAAAAAAAGTATTTTTTAATGGAGTGCTGACCGGTGATGTTGAGGGCGTCTCAATATCTAACATACCTTTGCTACATTCGTTTGTTGGTTCTATTGCGTCAATTCCAGTTACTTCATTATGTCTGATATCCCTAGCCGGTATTTCGAGGATCTCAGTGTCATTAGCTAACGTAGCTGCCTGCACAAATGAAAGATCATTCTGAAAGTTACGGGTATACCCTCGATTTTCAGTGAAACAGATGTTTCCAAATCATTAACAGAGGTAGCGATTCCTCCAAAACTTTCTGCAAGTTTGTAAAGTTTAGTGTCACTATTGTTATGGTCTCCATTTCTGGCAAATTGTCTCTACTTTTGTTTCCAAATTGGCTGACAATAGGCTGACAATCTTTTTCAACACTCTTTTCCTGATTTTCGCCATCCACTGCATTCCATAACATCTGCAACTTTTCTTTAACTACGATATTACTAAACTGTGGGAATGTGATTAAGCAATCTATCTGGCAACCATGATTTTCACTAAAAAATAAAACACTCTCCTACCTGAAAATTCTACTACAACAATATTTACGCAAAGTTCACCTACACTTCAATGAAATCTTAAGCTTGATGTAAAAGCCGCAAGATTGCGATAATAAACTCAATACTCATTAAATATTTCGATAAACTTAGCGCTAAAATCATTGGCTCATATGCCCAAAAAAGCTGATCAAAACGGTAACCAATTATTCAATTTCAAACGAAAAAATACGTCACAACCAAACTAAACGCGATGGAAAATTTATACAGTCCGAAAACTTAATAAACGACAAAATTGGGATTGTAATACTTAAATTCGGGAAAATACTCACCGCTTCGGCATAAAAAATAATCAAATTCGCTTACCTGTTCGGAAACTCACAGGTGATCCTGGGTACAGCAGGTCTTTGATATACCTGAAAAGCTACCAATATTCTCGCACGATTATCTAAAATAATTGCGACCCGCAATAATGAATTTCTAGCTAATCTGATCAAAAAACAATAATTCTGTTGTTACTCTACTTAATAAATCGGATATTCTATAACACTATTCTTCCATGACAGGAAATCACTTTAACCCAACCGGTCATAATTAAATCAATTCGTCGTCAAATATGCTCAAATTTAAGAAAATAATATGATGTATTAACTCCACAACCATTAAAAGTTACGTTAAAATTCAATAATCAATAGATAGAGCTTCCGACCGTAATTACTTTACTTTAAATAAACACAAAAATATCTCATAAAAAAAATACTTAAAATGTGCGTAAATATGGTGTATAATAAATGGGTTCACATTAAAAAAAAAACACACAATAAGTACATTAACCTAAAGATATGTGTTATGAATAATAAGAAAAAGCCATCGAGATGTCAACACAATTATTACATTAATCAAATCATTCTATTCAATTAAATCACTTAGTTTACTCAATAGGCGGTGATACTAGCTAGTTTCAACGTCGAAATTTACTAAAATTCTGCAAATATTATTCTATACCAGCATACCAAATGGTGATAACAAATAAATTGCGTTCTCCATGTAACACATTCGTCACGTATAATTTCGATACAATTCGTCAGTATAACAAATAAAACACACACTCAATTAAATTTGGATTATAGAACGGACGAATACGCTTGTATTAAAATTTAAACGATAAAATAATAATAGGTTAGTCTCAAACGACAGCGTGATCAGTCGTTAGAACACACACAAAAAATAATAAGATACACAAAAGCTTATTAAAATTTGTCAATCACAGCAGAACAAAAAAAATGCACAGAAATGTTTACCTTAACTTGGGAGCAGCCTACTTTGTTACACAAACACCTGTTGGAAACCCCAGACGTTGATCTTTGCGGCGACAACAGCGATAGGACCGAAGTTGTAACTGCGTCAGAAACTCCACATAACTCATGAATGTTGCTCTTCTAAATTGTATTTGATTGATATTACAATTGGTACCTTACACTAATATTTATACTTCCGTAATATTTGATTACTATAATCTACTATACACAAGTTCTGAATGTCACATATTATTTTAGAATATCAAAAAGCTTATTTATTTACAGGAAATTATTTGTTATCGGTTCAGCTGTACACACGAAGCAGTCAAAAAACTAAAACCTGAACTATTTTACTATTGATCCGCACACAAGATGTAATGAAATTTCAGAAGGAATGAATTACCGGCACTTATCCAACACAAAGTCCAATTTCCTGGACGAGGAAATGTCGCTGCACGACAACGATAACGATAAAATTATCCGGGAATACCGAAGTCATAAAATTATCCCCCAAATCAAGGGTAACGGAGAGACTTTCACGGTATTCTTCACTTAACCTCCAGGTAATGGCGTAAAATAGTTCACTACCTCCAAACAACCGAATCTTCGTGTGTGCGGTAGAGCCGCCAATAAGATCCTTGCCACTACGGCATCCTTAACAAGACTGCCTTCAACCTTCTTCAGTCGCAGCCATCTTCAATAAAATTTCCCTACTACACTAACCCACCAATCACAAAAATTCACTACTTAAAGTTTTGAATAGAGCCAAAAACGAATTTAATTCGTGAGCCGAACTGAAAAAATTACATCATCCATCAAAATTGCATTCCCAAAAGGTACCTCTGTAATATGATAAGCCTATGATAACGAAACTATACTATATTGAACCTTAAAACAACGTCTATAAAATCCAAACCCTTTGTTTAAAACCAAAAATCTTATCGAAAAGAAAAGGTGACAGTTTGACGGCTACAAATTAAATTTGATAACGATGCTACCTACAAAGCAACAGTTTATACTCAATTTAATTTTATAAAACGTAATTTCCCTTCCAACAAATGAAAATTTTCTGAAACTTACAATAAGGAAAATAACTATTATTTACAAAGAGACTAATTAATCTTTCCTCTCAAATTAGTAAAAGGGTTTCACTAATAATCTTAATTTAAACTTCCGTCTAAATTTGATAAACAACCGATTTTGGATTAAAAAAAAAGGATTTAAATGCGATTATTGTTTCTAGAAATTCGTAAACCTTCCAAATACGTGAAACACAAAATAAACTGTTACAATCGAAAAGCTTCCCAAAGAATGTATGCGTTATCCAGTTCAATTGCATGAATTTATACTATGTTGTAGATATACGGCATTAACAAATAAGTTATAATTTCGGAATTAACGGCAAACATTTAATAAAATCACGGCCACGTGACAGTGCATAACATGACTGTCAATGAACAGCAAAATGGGGAAAGTTGTATGGATTTTTTTAAGGTGTCTATAGAATACATTTGCTATGTACTTATAAGAAAATGTGATTTTTCATACACCCGTTATCACTATTTGCAACACTCCTTGTAAATGGTACGCGTTCTCTAGTAGGGATATATCACCATAGACTTAGTTGTGTCACCGTTGGTACAAAAGTGAAAATTATTGTTGGGTTTGTTGGGATGATGTTCGACCTTGTATACATTTTTAGACCATTTATGTGCAAGCACCATTTTGTTCTTGGGACATAAGTAGAATGTTTTGTCCCCATTAAAAATGCGTGAAGGGCTATTTAGTATATTACTTAGATGATTTTCCTTCAGGGACTGTTCACTCTCCAAAAATCATTTTCTCATATCTACCTGGGAACAACAGCACTTGGGGAAGTAGTTTCTTCCCAGGTTCTGAATGCCATACTTGGGTGGCTCCACAAAAAGGCTGTAAATCAGCCCTTTCTTTTTTGAAAGACTTCGGGGGTTGTCGTCTAAAAATTCCTCAGCGGATGCTAGATATCTTCAAGTATTATGGAAAAACCTTTCTTATGAGACGAACTTATCCATTTTTTTTAAATAATTTTTCTTTGTCTGATGAGAGAAGAGGCTTTGGTCCGTGGGTAATTTTTTCATGAAAATTATTGCTCTGTCTCTGACCCATACCGCCGTCCATAGTTGCGCATCTTGCTCTGTGTACTTCTTTGTGTACTTAGCTCCCTCGTGACTTTAGGCACGTTCACTTCTTCTGAAGGCAAACTATAAATAGGAAACTTATTTTTAAATAATATCATTCATTTTCACAATCGACAAGTAGTTAGAAATTCAGAAAAATAGTGTGGTTGCGAACGCTGGGTGTGGTGGATTAGTGATTAGCACAGCTGAAGCACAGTGGTACCGACCAGAGACTGCCCAAAGCGGTTTAACAGCAAAAAGAAATGTATTTCTTTACATATTTCAGGCAGCCCTTTGATATTTATAGAAAGAAATTCAGACATATCCAATAAAAATTAACCACATAGTTATTGGCCATTATGGTCAATGACTATTCTTAGCCAGATTTTATCGTATAGTTATTGGCCAGTGAGAAACGCGGGAACATCTTAACCTAAAATGTATTTGTTTAAATAGAAGGCTAAATTAATACGTTGACTAACAACATGAACCACAAAAACCATCAAATTACGTTTTGTCTAAGCGGCGTCCTTATAAATTTGATGAGTTACCTAACATTTAACGCATTTGAATAACGATTGAATAAAGCAGAGTTATAGCAAATATATCACCAAGATTGCCATATTATTCCTATACATTGTAAAATAGTAAAAATTGAAGAAGATTCTTAATGCATGTGATTAAATTCATAGTGGCCAATCAATATTGGGTGAACAACAACCGTTCGGTTTACCCTAAGTATAAAACATTACCATGCACGCATAAAATAGCATCATCTAAAAAGCAATTCACGAATACCCTTACAAAATTTTGATAAGAGTACTTCAATGAAAAGAATTATTTCTGAAAAGTTTTAATTTTATTTAATTATGGTTTTGTAATTAGTTAACATTATAATTAAAAATTATTATTAATTTTATTAGATACATCAATAAAAGGTTTACGTCTACTTTGCTAGAGTAGCGCTGTAATTAATTAATTAAGTAATTTACATTATAATATACTTTATAATTAATAAATCTCTTATAAACCACAACATTTTGAAAATACTAATTTCTTTACAATTACAAAAAATACATTTATACGGAAATTGTATTTAATTAATAAAGAAAAACGTTTAACGTATGCACCATAAGAATTATATATATTATAATATTTTTATTTGCAATTAGTACATAAAGAACAGTAATAACAAAAAGTGAAGGAGTAATTGAATTTGTTCACACTGCACATTATCTGCAGTAATAAAATAATAATGCTTTGTGCACTTAAAATTACGACTTATGGGAATTTAATGATTACGAGCAGTAAAATAAAGTGTAAAAGGTTTAATACTTAATGAAACGTAATTACTGTTGTACACGGGCGCATTCTTTATTATGTGTCTACTATATATGGGGTGTTTTAGTAAGCGTGGATTGCGCCTACACGCCGGAAAGTATTTATCCTTAATAAAACTGGCCAAGAGAAATTGCTGGAAACTCCAGTACAGTCCTAATGGTTAGGGTCATGTAAAGAATGAAATTATCAGTAGTAATACTACGAGTATAATGAATATTGTGATAATTCAGACAATTGATTAGCTAAACGAGGTTTATCTTGCGCTGGAGATATCACGAGTTGCGCAGCAACGAGTGGTATTTCTCAAAAGCTATGTGAATTGAAAAAGTTTGAATTATAAAAATATTTATCCTATTTATCTTACTAAAATAAATAGTCGTTCTTTTTTCAATCCATAGTAAAACAAAATCATTTCTCTGAAATGTTCACAACTTAAATCCATATTTTGTCGAGTATTGTGCAACGTTAGCTTGCTCTAAACTATTAATTATGTATTTGTTTTCTTTTCTCACAACTCTTACATATCCTACTGCGATTTAACTCAAATGTCGAAGACGGATTAATTCGTGTATTTACTTGGATATCTCTGTTAAGCACTGGCTGAGGCAATATTATTAGTTTGCTAGCTGAAGGAAAATTTATTAGTAACACAAGAATACAATAAATAACTATTCAAAAAAATCTCAACCAAAACACGTTAATTTTCAAACTTTTAAAGTTTTCTTGGGCACTTCTTTGAAATTAGTAAGGATTACAATGGGATGTTCAAGGTACCAGTTAAAATTGTTTAAGTCTCCCTCTTTAAATATTTTGGCGTTTTTCCCATTACAGGTTCGCCGTCCTCAACCTCCAATGCTGCCCAATACTTTCTCTGTCATCATGTTTTCCACTTTAACGCTGGTTGCTCTCTTCTTCTTATGCGTCTAGGTGACTAATAAGAAATTACCTAGAGCCATCTTCTTTCACCCATCCTCTGAACGTGGGCATATCTTCTTAGTGTTTTGTTTTCTGGTCTTCGTGTAATTGATGTCTCCACTTCCATTTCTCTCCAGATCTGTTCGGTTCTTATTCTATCACAACGTGTATATTGTAAGCGTTGTCTCATAAGATCTAACTCTACCGTTATTATTTTATCCCTTCTTTTGTGCGTCATAGGCCAGAGTTCTCCACCGTAAGTTGTTATACTTTTTATAATTCTGTTAGAAATTCTTTTTTTTTTGTCTTTCTATTTTTTTTTTCTATTCCATATTGGAGTGCTTTTGACGCTCTTCTCCCTTTTATTATTTTATCTTCAATGTCGTATTCTATTTTTCCATTGTTCGCTATTATTGATTCCAAATACTTATGTTCTGTGCACACCTTTATCACTTCTTCTCCAATATGTGAGTGTATTGTTTTGTCTCTTATACTGGAAAAAAATTTTAGAATTCTGCGCACTGCGTGGCGTGGCCTCTGTTATTCGTATAGATCCAGTCACAGTCGTAAGAGTGACAGAATCCTTAAAACAATTAACTGTTGACAAAACAGATATTTATCCTGGTGTACTGGTAGCCTTGCTTCAGTAAATCGTCAAAAAACTTCCTGTAAACTACAATATGCTATTCCAGTCACCGCCGTAAGACTGACAGAATCCTTAAAACAATTAACTGTTGACAAAACAGATATTTATCCTGGTGTACTGGTAGCCTTGCTTCAGTAAATCGTCAAAGAACCTCCTGTAAACTATAATATGCTATTCATTGTATCATACAGGGTCAGAAATACGCAAGGTTTTAATTCTGCTCCCTACAATTGGCCTATAAAACGTGTTTACGATGCCAAAGTGCTGCGCAACCTAAATGGCGGTCCCTTGAATCGGTACAATCTACGATTCCGTAGGGTACATGCGGTATACTGCTTAGAGTCCTCAGACACCAGTGACTATTTAATTTCCCAAAATTTACGCAGAACATATCACTTCAGTTCTTTTTCTTCAGTAACAAAGTCAGGCTCGACCAGGCGGTATTCTATCTTTCTATCATATCGATGCTTAATATATCGTCAAGTTCAGAGCCGATTTGCTTTTAAATAAGGCGAAACAGAATAATTAGACACAATGTAATGCACAAAATACGCGACCACCTTGGGCGCCAAATATCACGGCCATTGAATAATTTTCTCATCGTTTTCTTCGTTATACCAATTATTTCATACCTAACTTCCTCTAGTAAAAGCTAATCTACATTACACATCATATAACTTTACAAAGTAAAACAAAAAAAAAATGTTACACCATAAAGTAGCCAAATTAAAAATACATAATTTTCCGAAAATACGCCACCACGTTGGGCGCCAAACATTATGGTCTTTGAATAACTTTTTCATTGTATTATTCGTTATGCCAATTATTTCATATCTAACCTTCTTTGGTAAAACCCAATCCACATTACACATCGCATAACTTTACGAAGTTAAACAAAGAATAAAAATTTTACACGCTTCATGCCCCATGAATGCATGCAAATCTAAAATACAGAATTACCCAAAATATATCGCGTTTGGTGCCAAGTATTTACCTGTCCTGCACTACGGTTTAACAGTAAATTCAGAAATCAACCGACTAAACTCAATAGGATGGTAGTGAGTAATAATAAAAATTATTGCGCGTTATACAAAATTTGTCTCTACCGGGTAGTCCTGATTTGTTACAGTAATTTACAAACACCGCGGAATGAATATAGGCTTTGAGCGCCACATAGATAGGGAAAATAAAATAAAGTTTCCATGTTGTCATTAACAAAGTATTTTAGTTTCATCGTTGTGCCACAAGCGATAAAGTTCGTATTTAAAAAAATGGGTGGGCTTAGGAGGATGCATACCTGTATTATAAGTGTTTTGTAATTGTGGTCTCATATTAATCGATTGATCGGCCTATTTTCACAATTTTTTCTTTTGTAACACTCTCCTGTAATCAGGCCTAGTCCTGAAAAGGACTGATTTCGCATTGATCCTTGAATGTTTGTTTCTGGTATATTCAAAGACCAAGGCAATGCACAAGGAAATTCAGCAGAAGAAAATAGAAAAGCTAATGAAATAAAAGGAAGAACTAACAAATACCAATCGAAAAAACACTGCAATAAAAATCTTCCAACGACAATTGAAGGAAAACGAAATGCAGATTCTGGACAAATACTTGAACCACGCGATAATACCGATGTATATTCCGAAAGTAGATTTAATAACCGCAGATGAAGAAATAGCTATGAAATTAGATCCCAAAGAAGCAGAATAATTTAGAAGTAAGGTTAGATCAGTCTTAGAGTTATCTAGTTGAGCTAAACTAATATAACTGAACTGAACCTAACCTAGCAATTTCCCTTGAGAATGACCCGTTGATCAATATTCTCCCGACAGACAAAAGAAACGCAACTGTCGTAATCGGTATGCAGGCTTACTTCGTGGAAACCATCAGAAACTTTCAACACAAGACAAGGTACTAACTATCGTAAGGGACAGGCTGAAAAAGGATGAAACGTTAGATGAACTCTCGGTAAACACAATAATGAAAGTTTGGCAACACGGCAAGCATAAGCTGGATGAAATCCGAGATCATCTAAATAGCCGTACGCCCTCTATAGGATCCACAATGTAATTGGAGTCGGAACAAAAACTGCCAAACCAGGATATACTTGTAGAGGAAAGACAACACTTTCACCACAACTGTATACAGGAAACCTACCCACACGGTGAGGTACGTACACTACATCTACAATCACCACAAAATTGTGAAGTTAGACGTGGCAACAAACAAAATACACCCACGTATCACATGAAATTAAAAAAAAACCGAACCCGTTTTGTTTTAATATATAAGCTATCATCGATCCTTAAACTTTCACTTTCACCAGACAAGCGTTACTCGTTGATGGCATATATTAGAGATTTTCTTTAGTTCGTCCCAGTCGACAGCTGATGATGATAGCTTAGCTATTGAAACGCGTTCGGTGTTTTCTAATTTTTTTAATTTAGTGTGGTACGTGGGTGTATTATGTTGTTACAGATCCAGGGTAGCCTAAACAGGAGAACCCAAACACATAGCGGTAATTCCATATATAACAGGTACTGAGGTACCTAATATATGTATATATATATATATATACATATATATATATATATATATATATATATATATATATATATATATATATATATATATATATATATATATATATATATATATATATATACAGAAATATTGATTGTATCAAAAAAAGACCTTCACGAAAGTTAATGTAAATTTTATGATCTATTCAGTGGCGTACTAGGATATCCAGCAGCTACTCCAATGTTCGAGATATGACGTCATCGATAGTTTTTTGTAAATGGGTGACTGTATATTTTCGCATTTTCAGATCTAATAAAAAATATTGGCTTTTTTTGTTGTTGCCATGGTTATTTCTGTAACATAGCTCAAATATTTTGTATTATTGTCAGTTACTGTTAATTCCGTCAGATAATTTCGGTGTAAAGCTTTCTAATCATGGTTGAATTAAGTGAACGTGAGCGCATTTCGTTGTTAGTGATGGTTGGATTTGGAGACAGGCAGAGATCTTTAAAAGATGCATGTGCTATTTTTAATGCAACATTTCCGGAGAGAAATTCTCACATTTCCAAATCATCGGTTTCGAAGATTGTGCGGAAATTTCACGAAACTGGAAGTGTTAGAAATCGGCCAAAATCAGGTCGAAGTAAATCGGCTACAAATGAAGATATGGCACTTGATATTATTCTTGATGTGCAAGTAGAACCGATAACTTCAGTACCAAAACTGGCCTTACATCACGATATTAGCGGTAAGAAGGATATTGTCCACAAATAATCTCCATCCGTATAAAATGCATTTAGTACAAGAACTTAATGAAGATGATCCTGATAGAAGAATGCAGTTTTGCCAGTCAATGATGGATCACATTGAAATGAATGGCAATTTTCTCAGTAACATTGTCTTTTCAGATGAAGCAACATTTCAACTGAATGGTTTTGTCAATCGACATAACTGTCGCTATTGGTCTGACCACATTCCTCACTGTATGGAAGAAGGTCACACCCAATATCCTCAAAAATTAAATGTATGGGCAGGTATAATCAGAGGACACATAAATGGATTCTTTTTGAAAGACAATTCAAATGCTAATCGGTATTTACAATTGTTGCAAGAGCAAATTGTTCCAGCATTAGTTCGTTTAGCTCCGTCAAGGTGCTGAAGGTCTCCAATTCTAGCATTTACTATGAATATTTTCTCAATATCAAGCGCTCAATTTTTGTTGTAAAGCAAAAGTTCATTAAAATTACTAAATAATATGTATCTTCTTCATTGTATTATTTTAGTTAATATTTAAAAAACGACAAGTCGCATACCTACCAAACCATATATCATTATAATTGGAGAAAAACGGTATATCTGAAAATGCGAAAATATACAGGATCACCCATTTAAAAAAACCATCGATGACGTCATATCTCGAACATTGGCGTAGCTGCTGCCAATCCTAGTACGCCACTGAATAGATCATAAAATTTACATTAACTTTTGTGAAGGGTTTTTGTTGATACAATCAATATTTTAGCCAGAAATAAGGGGTTTCCACACATTTGCGCAACCCTGTATATATATATATATATATATATATATATATATATATATATATATAAATATTATAAACAAAATTAGGAAGGATAGGCAGCAAATACAATATACGCAGTGCCTTCAAATCTACAAGAACACTTGAGTGAGTACTAACCAAAACCAAACCACACAATGAAAACCAGAATTCCGAGAATTGTGTATATAACTTACCATGCGAATGCGACAGATTATGCATAGGAGAGAGCAGTAGACCACGCAAGAACAGCATCCGTAAAGGCACAACAGAAAGATCAAGAATCGCTAAATAAGTCTGGAACGACGACCACCGAATCCAATGGGATGACATACAGACATTGGCAACAGGCGACAGTCCAATTCGCCCAAAACTTGGTCAAATGATTTTCAAGTATCTAAAGTGAATACAACTGTTTGTTGCTAATGTATAGTTCCAAACTTGGACCACATGTGTAAAATCACATGTTGGACAACTTTGCCTAAAACTATATTGATGGTAACTAAGAAGCTTGCTAGATTCTACGCATGACATAAAACAATATGGAGGTGGTGTCAATTAGTAGATAGCTAGAGATCGGTTTTGTGCCCTTTTTTGAAAATAGTTTGAACCATTTCGAATTTCCATGATTAAGAAAATTTCCCGGGAGACATAAAGATCAAATAAAGTTTAGGTACGACTGGTACCAGTCCAGCGGAACATTTCTTTAAGGCAATATCTGGGATAACGTGAAGGGCAGTTTCCTTATTTTAAGCGTACCAAGGATACATTCTAGGAGCTTATGTTGAAAAGGAATTGACTTCATGGCATAAGTAGAAGGATCTTTTCCAGTATCATGCAGAGGTTGGTGAAAATAAGAATTCATAAAGGATCGGTTTTATCTTCAAAATCAGCTACTGTAGATTCGTTAAGGGATTTTATGGAAGGAAATAAAGTTTTTACTGAAGCTTTGGCTAATAACCAGAATGTAGAACTACTCAAAGAACATGTAATAGGTTTATTACATTTTTGATGTACTAACAACTTTCTTGCTTTAGTGCTAACATTTTCGCAAGTATTCCTGGCAACAACGTGGTCTGTATGACTGGAATATTTCGTTGGATTTCCATTTGGTGTATAATTCATTATTCAAAGATATTCCATTAGCACAAGCTTTATTAAACTAGGGTTATAGACGAGAATGAACTATACAATTTCTTTTTGGGAATGTGTAACTCTACTCCACAAGGTTGTAGTAGTGTTCTAAATAACAGCAGACGTTATTTCTATTGGGCGAGGGGTAAATAGGCCTAGTGGGGAGAGAACTAATTTTTTGATGTAATAAAGAGCTCTAGAAGGTGTGGAGTATGGTTAGGGTTATCAGGAATTTAGTTGGGAAATTGTTTGTGTAAGGTCATATAAAATCCCAAATGTTTCTGCTAAGTAGCTGGGTTAGTAGTAGATAACCGTTTAAGCCAATTACAGTTATCAATACTGAAATCTCCCAGAATTGAGATATCCCAAGGTGAAAACTGACACAGTGAACTTTCAAACTTACCCAAATTACGTCCAAAGAAGAAATCCTCTTGCGAGATAGGCATACAATTTATATTGAAAGAGTGACAATTGTATTGAAAAAACAGGAAGTCGGGTGAATCGGAGTTTCCAGAGTAGGCTTGTGTCCCCAAATGTCAGGTAATTGTTAAAAGTATTTATTACTGAACCACATTAACATTAGACCTGGTACCACAAATGTTACAATATTGAATCAGAAAGTGAGTGAGACCGAGGTGACTTGGATCCTATCAACCTAGATATCCGAAAGGGCAGGTTTTTACGTCCTGACTTTTTTTGCTTTCGAAACTATATCCATCCCTTTGTTAAATTTTGACTCTCAATTTGATAGGGAGATTACAGTTTGGGCAAGAGAAAGACTACTATGAGAATGGATTAAGCATAAGGAAAGGGCGAACGGCGGCCCTCATTGAGGTCAGAAAAACCAAAGTTCAGGAGAAAAAAAATCCATACTTTTATTTAGTCAAATAAATAACAATTACTATGCAGGACTCATAAATAATTGCATTATTTACATATTGTCTTAATGTAATATGCGCAAATGATCCTTAATATCTCTTATAAAAATTGTATTACATAAGATTTATTTTTTACAATAAAGAAACTTCATATAAAACCTCGTCGCAATTTATTTTGTCAAGAAGAAAAATCCACGTCTTTACGTTCTTGTAAGGGAAAGAATTTTATAAATTAAATATGTGCGAAGTGATGTAATAGCCCCATTTTCTATGGAGTGGGGAGTAATATTCAAGAATTGTGTTAAAAATCATATCAAAGATACAAAGAAGTCACATTTATATGCGAATTATTACGTCCTAGAAAGGAAACGTGTCCCAAAGTTTACATATACCCAACATTTTCGTCGCACAACCACGTGTTTTGACTATCATTCTTCTTGTTCTCAAAATGGTACGTGACTGTAATGTGTTTTCTCAACGCAAGAATTTCCGACCAAAAGGGAATTAAATTTGTTCTTTCTTTCGTTTAAGGCTAGAAAACTATTAAATCGTAAATTTCAAACTTAAATATTTACAATATGGCACGGTTATAATATAAATAAATTTTCAAAAGCTTTAAGAATTTCTTTTTAAGGTGGAAATTTTTTCTCGCACTTTCTTATTATATATTTATGATAATAAATGACTTACGCCATCTAGTATACATTTTATACTTTAATGTAATAAGGCATGGTATAAAATTATTTATGATATTAATTTGTGCTTTTTACAGGACGAAATCAATGCAAATGTAAACCCGAAAGCTTTCCAAGCTCTAACCGCTACTGCTGCGAAATTACTTAAGAAGCCCTTAACGGATATTAACAACCCTACATATTCTCTTGTAAGTATATAACTAATATTATTACGACTTTTTTAATAAAGCATGAAAATGTTTTATGTACACCACGTTATTGATTTATGATATGTGAGGAAACACGTATTAGGTATGTGTTTTAATTTTCTCGTGAGAGCATATTTGTTAAAAAAACTAAAGATATTTACAAAACTTATCTTTATAATTATAAGGCCAACTTGCTTTTTTTTATTTTAAACGACTCCCTGTTATTTCCGTTTATGGTCTGAAATGAGCGCAATTACAAGAGTTGTATAAATTGTGAATTTATCTTTCTCGTTCTTATATCTATTACTCCATCTGGTCTCTAACATTTGCCAGTAGAATAATGGCACTTGAGGGAAAACGACGCCTGCGTTTGAACTTCGTGCTACGATGTCGGATGTTTTCGGAGGTCATTTTTGTATCTTCGTGGGGCATCGGTACGGGCATCGGCATTTGAACTTCATTTGAGAGTGTCGGTCATTTTCGGGGTCCATTTTTGTGACTTCGTAGGACTTCGTACAAGGGTGATTTTAGGATAAACAATGGCGGTATCTAGAGGTGTATGTTTAAAACTAATTTCTGTAACGGAGTCGTCATCTAGAGGTAAATTTTTAAAAAGTGTGTCGGAAAATTAGAAAAAGGTATTCTAATAATGGGAACGTGCTTTCTTAGCTTCGCTCGATCTCTCTTGCTTACTACAGTGGTAAATTTCAAATAGAATTTTAATAATGGGGGACTATCTCGTAAAACAGGCCTCCGGAACTTGCTCTCAGGGGTTCCGCGAGCCCCTTGTTTACTATAGAGGTAAAATAGTATTTTAATGAGTTCTATCTCGTGGCATTGTCGATCATTTTTGAAATCAATGAATATTTCAATTAGTATTCTAATAAGGGGCCTAATGCTAACTTATAAGACAGGTCTAGGTCTCCGCAACTTGCTCTCGGAGCTTTGCCTCCTTGCCGTGGCCCCCTTGGTGGAAAATTTGAATTTGTTTTCAGTAATGTAGCTGGCTCCACCTCGTGGTATATTTTAAAAGTACAAAATTTGAAATAAGGGGTCTAACACTAACTTTTAAGGTAGAACGTATGCATCTGGGTCTTAACGCACAATATATTTTGTTTTTAATTATGAGTCACAATGTATCGCAATCCTTTTGTTTTAATTATGAGTCATAATTAAACCTCGCTGTTATTCAAATCAGCCGCTATCAAATTAATCTCATGTACAACGAAACAAGAATTTTATTACACCAATAACTCATAACCGTAATTTTGTAACACCGTTTCCTTGAATATTGTTGAGTAGGGCTCCTCATACTTTCTCATAAGACAGCTGTAGGTCTCCGGAGCTTGTTCTCAGGTCTTCGCTGCCCTTTCTGGCACCCTGATTGCTTTTGACGACATCTACTAGTGTATTTTTAAAATTAATGAATGTTATCTCCATTAGGGGCTGGCGTTATTGGAAATTGAAGAATGATAAGTAAAATATTTTACATACAAGATCTGCCGTATCGGAAACACCTCTGTCAAAAAGGGCCTTAGATTTATAAGCAAGCCTGAATATCCTAAATCGTTATTAAGCTGGTTTTTAATTATGAGTCATAATTAAATTTTGACAGCCATTTTGTTTTGGCGGGCAATTTGAAATAGCATTTTAATAAGGGGCCCTCATGCCATCTCTTAAGCCAGACATAGGACACCGGAACTTGCCCTCAGATCTTTGCCCCCAAAATGCCGCAGCCGATTTGATTTTAAGTATGAGTCATAATTAAATTTTGTAGGCTAACTTATTTTGTCAGCCATCTTGGAGGTCATCTTCGTTTTTGGTGGGAAATTTAAGATTCTTATTCTAGTATGGGGCGCTCATACTAACTTATAAGATAGTTGGACTCTGGCACTTGTCTAGGGTCATTGCGCCTTGTTAGGTCCTCACTCCCTTGCCAGCAAATTTGTAATTCTATTCCAACAACGATCTGTCATACTATCTCACAAGACAGGTATCGGGCGCCGGAACTTGTTCTAGGGCTTTCGCCCCTTGTCAAAAGACATAAATTAATCAAATCAATCAATCGACCAATAAAATAAGACGAAGCATATCAAACCAATTATCAATCAATTAAGCAAATCAATCTCGATCAAAGTAAACATCAATCAATTAAAGCAATTAACCAAATCAGTCAAATCAATCAATCTCAATTACATCAAACAAGAAGCTGAGCTAACAATTTTTCACAACCTTCAGGTAACGATTCTCCCACTGTATATACCTAGTCCCTATGAGTGACCACTTACTTTGTAGATAAGGCTAACCGACACTCTGAGCTGGTACTCGCCCTAAACGCGAGGGCATCGGCATGGGAAAACAGTCTATCATCAGCAAATCAATCCCAATCAATTCAATCTCAATCAAATCATAACTTACAGCTTACAAGAATCAGCTTACAATTCAAAAATACTAGTTTAGATTAACTTATAGTTTGCTAAAACCAACCACAATTCAAAAATGCACGAGAGAGCCTTCTGCATTACTTTCAATGTACTAGCATCAAATTAGTTTGTAACACTATCGCCGGGTTTTGTATGCACTGCTAAAAATACGTTTTACGGTTTTAAACTGGTTAAAATACCTGTACAATATTATTTTACATACAAGGATTGTCTTATCGGAAATACGTCTGGCAAAAAGGGCCCTAAATTTATGCACAAGCTTCAACACAATATTTCTTTTTGAAAATGGGCAATTGGCTGGGGACAAATAAACAAACTGACTTTTATTACCAATTTTGATAATGCACATGTGAATTGAAACTATAGGACTGTCTTTTATTTTACACAACCCTTATCATTGACAACCATAATAACAATAATCGCTTAAATTAACGTGTACACTATTGTTGAGTAATGCATACAGTGATAAAAATATGTTTTACAGTTAAATCAGTAAGAATGCCTATACAACAACAAATATAACCAAACATAGTAAACAGCTGCTTATAGTCACAACACATTCACTTTAGGCGTCTTGCTTATAACTGAATAATATAAAGTACTTAGAGTCTTCCAGGAATCATTAATATAAAGCAAATATTTTCTGGATTTCCCCAGGTATGTAACCACAGTAACAACCTTTCACTATAAAGTACATCTAATATATACTGTCCTTGAAAATGGAAATATAATGTTCACGTTCTTTGCGCGTGACAAAATATCCCTCCAATTAGATTACACTTATGTTTAAAAACAGACTTGTTTGTTTGTTACTTCATCTAGTGGTGCATTTTTAAACTAGCGAATATTTTCTGTAATAGAAGTTGATCGTACTCGTCTCTTCCGCCTCTCTCTCATCTCCCTCACATCTCTCGTTTCCTCGTCTCTACCGGTTCTCTCGTTTCTCTCCGCACCCTCGTCTACCTTGTTTCTCTCGTCTCTCTCCCTTACCTCGTTTTTATGGTAGCGCTTCTTTCTCACGTCTCTCTCGTATCTCCCGTCCCTTGCATCTCTCGCTTATCCGGCTTCTCCTGGCTCTATCGTTCCCTCTTACAGCCCGCCTCCTTCCTCTATCTCTCGACTCCTGCTTCTCCCTCGCCCCCTTCCATCTTTCGTTTCTTGCGTTTAGGTTAGGTCAATACACGTGTAATATTAGATTAGATCAATAAACGCGCGAGCATTGATATTAAAAATATACGTCTAGATGGCGACTCAGTTACAGAAATTAGTTTTAAAAATACACCTCTAGATACCACCATTAATTATCCTAAAATGACCGAATCCTCGTACGAAGTCCTACGAAGTCACAAAAATGGACGAAAATGACCGACACTCTCACACGACGTTCAGACGGCGAAGCCTGCACAGATGTCCCACGAAGACACAAGAATGGCCTCCGAAAACAGCCGATATCCTCGCACGAAGTTCAGATGAAGGCGTCGCACACCGGGTGCTGTTTGTCCATGCTCTCATTCCACTCTAGCTGAACCAGTAGGTTGCCAAACTAAATATTTTTTTCACTGACTTCTTATCAATGGTTTGAGATAACAAAATGCGTTTTTTTTTGTTTTCTTTAAATTAAGGTTTTACCAGCTCAACGATGTTATACATGGTAGATATAATACCAATGGACGTATTGCGATATGTAAAGTAATGTGACACACTCTGCTTGCAGAGATGACTTTTTGTTGATCAACGGGTAGAGCTGTACTAATCTGATGTAGCCTTTGTTTAACTTTTTGTTAACATGTTACTTCTTTGTTAATTGGGTGTCTAGATAAATATCTATGTATTTAACTGGTTCGTCTGAATTATTTCAGATTATAGCATAATTATTAACGTGTAATGGTAGCGGCTGATTAATTTGCCCAAGAGTATAGATTTTGGTAGCACACTTGGCGTGATTAATTGCCAGGTTCCAATTTCTAAACCACCTAGCGATTGTGTTCACAGCGTTTTGTATTGGGCGACTGCCTCAGTTAGGTTTACATGCTTGGTCAGTAGTACAGTGTCACCAGCATACAGTGTAAGGTCTGCATTGGTGTAGGTAATATCATGTAGATAGATATTAAATAAGGCAGGACCTAGTATGCCACCACGCGGTACCCTTGCTTTAATTTCTCATCTTGAAGATAGGGCTGCATGTATTTTTACTGTGAATAAGCGGTTTTCAAGATACGAGAACAGTACTTTTAGGTATTCCGACAAGTGCAGTCGAGAAATTTTGTATTTTAGACCTTCATTCCATACCTTATCAAAAGCTTAGGCTAAGTGTATGAATACTGCGGCTGTATACTGCTTGTCTTCATAACCATTCTCTATTAATTCTACAATGCGTTGCAATTGGTGACAGGTGGAGTGTCCCTGTTTATACCCAAATTGGGATTTGGGAATAAGATCCTGCCTGTTAATTTCGTCATTAAGTCTTATGCTAATTACTTTTTCAAACACCTTTGAGATGATCGTCAATAGACTTATAGGTGGATATCCATTCAGTTCCTCATTATTTTTCCCTGATTTGTGAAACGTCTGTATGATTCCGTGCTTCCATTTGTTAGGAAAATAACCAATCCTGAGGCACGAATTATAATGTGTGGATAGATATGCCAACGCCTTTCTGGTGAGATTTTTAAGTATAAAGTCGGTAATTTTGTCCTCTTCTGGTGCTTTATTTGGTGGAAGAGTTTTATTACGTTAGCCAGTTCTTTAGGAGATGTAAGTTTCATGTTATCTCCTACTCGTAGTTGATGTGTTTCAAAATGTGTATTGATTAGATTGGTGCACCCTGAGGGATGTTGTATATTCGGAGTAAAGGTGGTATTTCCTGTTATTAATAACAAAATCTAGCCTTATTTATTGTAATTATACACTGTACAATTATTTTAAGTTACCTTAGTTACCGTGCTCAGTTACTGTCATGGTTGACATCTCACAGCTAGTTTGATATATTTCTTTGAAGGAAGCAATCAAATACGAAATCGAAAACACTAAATCGAATATACCCCGTCGTTAAGGTAAACAAGCCGTGTTTTCATGAAATACGTTCGTGATTGGTTCAAATTTTGAGACTAAGCAATGCTGATTGGTGAGTGTTATTTGATACTGATCGAGCTCTTCTTTGATTCGATGGCTTAAGTAATTAAATAAATTTTTTGTTGCCTTATTTCTGATTCGTTGCCATTACCTTCGAAGTTGACTTTTTTGTTTTATCAAGTCTATTGTATACAGGGGAGGCAGCTTCGGGTTTGCATGTCTATGACTTTTCTTGATAATTGTGGCCATTTGTATTCTTTCCATTATACATATATACAATGGTTTTTAAATCGTTGGCATATTTTAGTTTTGCATCGATTGTTTCGCGAAAATATTGCCAGCCTACCGTCCCATTCCTTAGCTTCGTTCCATGGTAACGCAAATTAGGTATTGCTGTATATGATATGAAAATGGTCGGAGTTAAGCCCGGTATAGACCTTTTGGAAGATTTGCATGCGAACATTATTTTGCACAATAATATCTATTACATCGGGTTTGTCGTCTGCCCTGTATGGGGAACAGGTTCTTCTGGGGCTATAATTTGTAGAGCATACTTTTATGAGTAGGCTAGTAGTCTTGTTCCAGATGAATTATTTTTCCTACAGCACCATATAGTGTTTTTAGAATTTAAATCACCGATTAACAGCGTCGGTTTGTTTGAGTTGGTGTTTATTTGAATGTCGGTTTCGAAAAGAGGCTTAATAGGTTCGCGATACATACTAATTATTTTAATATACTTTCCTTCCTGTATTTTGATATTGATCGCAATGGTTTCCATGTTTATAATGTTCATTCCTGGTGAGTCCTGTGCATTACGATCGGTGCGACAGCAGTGATATCCCGAAATTTTAAAACGATCATGTGTAGTCAAATTCGTCTCTGTTACGAATGCTATATCGACATTATATCTTGTGAGAAAGGCTGAAACCATGGCTCACTGGGTTTCAATACCATTGGCGTTCAAATTCAGGAGTTTTAAATGATTAATGGTTTTGGTATTATTGTGATCTATTAAGATGTAATGGTATTAAATGTGTTAATACCATTTAGCTGGGAAGGTTCTTGTCTACTGCTGTCGTTTTGATATATTTTAGCGTTGTTGCTCTGTGATTTATTTCTGTCATACTTGGATCCTTGAAAATGTGAACAACTCGAAAGTTAGCCGGGTGGTTGCCTCTACAATTGACACATATCGCAGCAGCATTTTTCCTTGTCGCATGCAGAATAATGATAATTACCTAGGCATTTCACACATCTTGGGAGATTATGCTGTGCAAGTTCTTCTTGTATTTCTTTTTCCTTTAAGGAGAGGGGTACATTTATAATTACAACTGAAAGAGGCCTTTCGCTCGGGTTTTGGTGTGTATAAAAGGATATTTTATAAGATATGTAGTATTTTGCAATAGTTCTGTAGTCGTTTTCTTTATTTAGTGTGATTTTTGAAAATGTACCACTGAGAGCAGCAATGAACCTATATTTAACATCACTGAGGTCAGCAATTACCTGTGTGTGATGGAGTGGTCCGTGCAGAAATATTCGTGGTATTTTAATTTTGGGTTTCTCTTTGGCAGGTTCAAACGTTACTTATTACTTCCTCCTTGTCCTTCTGTGTTGGGGAGATTAATTTGTTGCGGCAGATTATATTTATTTTGTTCTAGTAGTATTTCATGATTCCATAAATATTTCTTCTGTAGGTCACTAATAGGTGGTGATAGGTGATCGCTATTTCTTTTGGTGATTGGCATTGTGCCACCCCCTCCACAGGGGGAGATTAAATTATAAATTGATGAATGATTCAAATTTATTTCACGTTGTAAATGAAATTAAATATAAATTGTTGGCGATAAAACTTTTATGGTCGCGATAGCACTGCGGTAAATTATTACATTCGTTCAGTACGAGCGTTGATACCGTAATCAGCGTGTTTTTTATATTCACAGTATCTTCAGTTACGAGGAGAGAACTATTAGCGAATTCTAAGGTTCACTTACACATTTACTTATTTACAATGAAGAATTTACATGTGAGAGCATCATAGAAAATTACGTAAGAGAGAGAGAGAGAGAGAGAGAGAGAGAGAGAGAAAGATAATATTGCATCTGCTATGTACAGCTTATTTTTTCAGTCACCGACACTGTATAAAAACAAACCCTTGACCAAACCAAGACAGAAGCCAGGTGTGGATTTAATTTAAGGTCATTGACTTAGTCTAGAAACGAAGGCAAAATTTATTGACCTAACCTAGCAATAAAGTTTATTGACCTGATCAAGGCAGAAACCAGGTGTTCCAAGGTGAAGAATATGCATACTTTTATACGTAGAAGCTAATGTTTTTTTACGAATCATTGACTGTTTGTTAATAAAATAACATAAAGGAAAATCGTCCACTCCACTTGTTTGCCAAACAATTATCTCTGACTAAAACAAAACGCGATAGTAATATTGAGTAGGGAATGTGTATCATACCTTTACCCAATCGCAGTGGAGCTGACTTTACGACATTACCAAACCCATTGCATTTTATTACCTCCCAAACGTGTATACTTATTTTATCTACGGTTCATTAGTTTTATGGATTGTATCATTATCTATTAGTAAGTACTTGTGATGCATTGGTTGACTATTCACATTTAGCTTTAAATCAGCCTGTCGTTATATTGCATTAAAACACGTGTAATATTTTGGATTTATTCAAGACACAACATTATATAAATGGCTTTGATTATCTAGGAAAAAAGAAAAGGTCAAGTATTTCATTCCATCCCCAAGGGTGAAGGTGGGCTGCTCGAGCTTTCCAAGCTCCTTCAGCCACAATCATAGATTCCCAGCATAGATACATACATTACGTATATACGTATATACGCAGTGACCATGCCGCTACATATGTATGAGGAAAACCCCCTGAAAAAACCTCATACAAGGTAGACGGTAACGGGAATCGAACGCGTTACCTCCCGAATGTTAAGCAGGTCGTGTCGCTGATTCTCTAAACGTACATTGTAATGGCTAAAGTATTATTTACATAACAAATCATGTTTAAAAACGTTTGGTTTTGTTGAAGACACAGCATTGCAGAAGTTGCTCTTATGGCATAAGGATACTATTTGGATAGTGAATTATCTTTAAATAGGTATTTAGAATCATTTTAGTTTAGTAATTTTTTTGCTAATGTTACTCTTCTTGAGTATTTTAAAATAAAATGTCAATTTGTAATATATTAGGATGATGCATAAGTATTGGAGTTTTTTTTTATTTAGAAGTGGGTATGAAATAACAACATTTTGATTACTCAATTTTCAGCTTGTCAGATAATTAGTAGTTCTGTCATATAGTGTGTTTGCTTTTGTATTTCGTTCTTTATTGATAAAGCTTAACCTTATTATAATGGAATGTCAAGTAGACAAAAACCAGCATTACCGACATTATCTCCTTTTTTCGAGGTGTCAAGGCCAGTGAAGCTGCTCGTGCGATTGGCGATGTTTACAGTGAAGATGCAATGCCTGTTAGGACGGCGCAAAACTGGTTTAAACGTTTCAAAAGCGAAATTTTCGACCTTGATGATATTGATCGTTCAGGACGTCCTGTTAGGTTCGATAAAGAGCGATTGAATCAACTTCTTTATGAAAATTCACGCCAACCAAGTAGGGAGTTGTCCCAGAAAATTGAATGTGACTAATCAACGATAAACTTGGCGCTTGGGTTCCTCATGCTTTGAGCGAGAACAACAAAAATCAACGTTCCATAATTCCCGCTGGATTGCTCCCTCGAAATCGTGCTACTCACAATCAGAGCTTTCTCTACCGAATCGTTACCGGTGACGAGAAATGGTGTTTGCATGTGAATATAAAGCAGATAAAGCTGTGGGTAGGTCTTAATGAGCAAGCGACGCCTAGAGCGAAACAAGATCTTCACCCTTGAAAGACAATGTTATGCGTTTGGTGGGACTGGGAAGGTATTATTCACAGTGAATTGCTGGGGCATAACCAAACAGTCAATGCAGAGCTGTACGTTGAACAAATGATTCGCCTCTACGAAGCTATTTCGGAAAAACGACCCCATCGGCAGCGTGACCTTCTTTACCACGACAACACTCGTCCTCACATTGCTAATGTTACAACGCTCGGTTGGGAGGTATTGCCCCACCCTCCATATTCTCCTGATTTGGCTCGGTCAGATTTTCACATATTTCGATCACTTTCGAACAGTTTGCGGGATGTTTCGTTCAATAATGATGTGGAATTACGTACTTGGTTGGATCATTTTTTTGAGTCAAGGCCAAACGATTTTTACCGTAGAGATATCGAGAAACTTGTTGAACGCTGGGAGGAAGTCGTTAGTAATAACGGAGAATGTTAATATGTTGTAAATTTTTGTAGTAAAATAAATATTTTTTTTAAATAAAAAACGCCATTACTTATGCATCAACCTGATTATTTATAACGCATTCACTTTTGTAATAATAATAGCATCTAATATATATATATATATATATATATATATATATATATATATATTGCTGTTTTAGTGATTACAGTTTATGACTATCATATGTTGGCTTCCATGATATATGAAGTTATTTAAATAGGCATAAAGAAATTTATTTGACTAAGTTTATAAAAATCACATAACCCACTTCGCTTGTTAACGAAAATTTTTAGTGGTTAATAAGACTATACCTAATCTATTTCTGTACATACAGAATTTTTTTCTTTTTTTTATGATTGTGGGCCTGAACAGGCTAAATGTGGCCTATCGTGTTAATGCACTCAGGAATACTTAAGAGGATGGATAGAGGGATAATGAATTGCCAATAGATGCCTGTGAACAGCTACCTTAAATTTTCTCATATCATAAGTGAGAGGAAAATAGGAACTAGGGACATCATTCCAGAGTTTAGAAGCCGTGCAGAAGAATGTGGATTGCGCCCTTTTGGTACAACAAGTGGAGATTAGTACTGCATACTGATGATGTGAATGAGTGAACCGAGTGTTTCCTGCAAAGATAGCCCGAGATGGTATCAAAGAATATAATTCAGCAGCACAATAGCCGTTGTAATAACGATAATACAAAGAAAGAACTGAAACCATCCTTATATGCTCAAGGGACTGCATGTGAGAAGTTAAGGACGGATCATTTATAAGCCTAGTCCATTAAGCTAGGTTAATGGACTTGATCGTAGGTGAAGTCAGAGCTCTTATGAAAATTATATGTACCGGGTGGTCCATTAATAATAGAGGTCGGCTGTATATGAGAAACTACACATTGTACAGTTTCGGCAAAACGTACTAATAGTAAAGGTGACTGAGACAAATTGCTGGAAATTAGTTTCAACTTTCTGCGGTGACCACCAGGGGGCGTACACATACGTTAAATTAGAAAGTCGGCTTTGGCTTAAATCAGCATCATCAAGATATGTCCAGAATAATTTTATTGTAAACTACATAAGCTTAGACACATTTTCTTTTGTTTATCTCTTCTCTATTTTGTCAAATGAGGAGAGGGGGAGAGGTAAATGTTCACTTGACAAAAAATGTCATAATTTCTTTTTAAATCAACCGATTGTAATAACCGAAGTCTCCTCTGAGGGGGGCCTCATGGATGCTCCTAATAAAGTATAAACATTGTCGGTTTAGTTTCTTGTTTGCAATTTTTGCAATTTTCTCGAAAATTTTAAATGTAAATGTACAGGTTGTCCCATTTTGGTTGTCCTCGCAGGGTATCTCAGTTATTAGCAAAGATACAGAGATGCGGTTTTCGCGAACGTTGGCTACTTTTTTGTGAAACGAAAGATGACACAAACATAATTACTCTAGCTCTTCTCATTTTTGAGATACAGGGCGTTTTTGAAAAAGTTGCATTTTGAGACAGCCCCCGTATCTCAGCTATACGATAACTTATAGAAAAAGTGAAAAGTGTTCTTTATATAATTTTTTCCGTAGAATGCAGTGCTATTTTCAGAATGAGTATACGGGGTCAGGTCAAAAGTTATCGGGATCAACTTCATTTTTTTAAATGGGACACCCTGTCTATTTTCTCATAATTAAATTTTCGTTGTTCTAAGCATTTCAAATATGTATAGCATTCATCATTTTTTTATACAAATAGCGCAGTATTTCAAATTATTAACTGGATTTGTTAGTGGCCTTTGGTACTGCAATTGTTTTACCGTGGCAACTTCATTTTTTGACATTTGTCAATATTTGCAAATTTGTTGATTGTTGAGATCCTTATTGTTAGTAAAGTTTTCAATATTCTTTTCGTTATTTTGAATTTTTACAAAGTTTCAAACCATGGCGAATAATTTAGGTACGAGAACTATGAGAAATTAGATATGATTGGGGTTTATTACCAAACAAATTTTAATGCAGAGCAAGCGAAGGAAATATATTTTGAAAGGTATTTATATTTAGTGGAATGTTAGTCATCATTTGAGTTAAATAAAATGTGAATATTATAGATTTCCGGAAAGAAGGCAACCGTGTAAAAAACATTCATTAGGTTAAAACAAAATTTGGAAAATCACGGATCGTTTGAAAGGCCACGCGCCAAAACATATAGAAAAGAAAACGAAGAAAATAATGAAATAAATGTCCTTGCAGAGGTCACTGTTAATGAAAATTATACGTCTTGCAGAAAAATAGAAGAATCGGTGGGCATTTCAAAAACGAAAGTATCAAAAATATTTCAAAAATACCATTATAAACCATATATACCTCAAGTCATCCACCACTTGCATCCGGGTGATGCTCAATTGCGTATCGATTTCTGTAGATGGTATATTCAGAAAAGTGAAGAAAATGGTAATTTTGGTCGTTTAGTTATATGGTCGGATGAAAGCCATATAAGCTCCGCCGGAATTTACAATCGTGCAACGAATCGTTTCTGGTCTAACGAAAATCGGCATGTTACCGTGATCCGTCAGCAGCAAGGCAGGTTTGGGTTCAATGTGTCCTGTTTCATTTTAGGAGGCAGATTAACATTTTACATGTTTGAAGGCAATTTGAACCATCAACGATATATGGAAATTTTGGACATTTGCCTTCCAGAATTGATGGATGATATTCCGTTAGCCCAGCTAAGAGAGGTTTATTTTCAGCAAGACGGGGCACCTTGCCACAATGCAAGACTAGTAAGAGATTACCTCAATACAATGTTTCACAACCATTGGATTGGTAACAATGGACCAGTTAATTGGCCAGCAAGGTCCCCAGACCTATCAATTTTAGATTTTTTTTTGTGGGGCTACCTTAAAAATAAAATTCATCAAAGACGGTATGAAACTCAAGAAGCTTTGATGAATGCTACAACAGAAGCCTTTGAAGAACTACGTTTAAGACCCTATTTTATTAAGATCCATTCAAGAAATTCTTCGGAGATGTAGGATTTGTCTTGACCATAATGGTCAGCAAATTGAGCAATATTTATAAAATTTTAATTCTTCTTATTTTCGTTTGTCTCTAAATTTATAAATAAATACATCCAATATTTATATGAGTTTCAAATCAACAATTCTGGAAATAAAATAAATTATTTTGCCGAAATTTGTATCTTCTTCAATGACATATAATTACATAATGATGGTTTTCTATATTAGGCACAAAAAAAACAATAGAAGATTACGAATTCAAAGCCTACTAAGAAATTCAGTTAATAATACAAAATACCACGCTATTTATCAAAATAAGTGATAATTGTTATATATATTTGAAGTGCTTAGAACAAGAGAAATTTAATTATGAGAAAATAGACAGGGTGTCCCATTTAAAAAAATGAAGTTGATCCCGATAACTTTTGACCTGACCCCGTATACTCATTCTGAAAACAGCACTGCATTCTACGGAAAAAATTATATAAAGAACACTTTTCACTTTTTCTATAAGTTATCGTATAGCTGAGATACGGGGGCTGTCTCAAAATGCAACTTTTTAAAAAACGCCCTGTATCTCAAAAATGAGAAGAGCTAGAGTAATTATGTTTGTGTCATCTTTCGTTTCACAAAAAAGTAGCCAACGTTCGCGAAAACCGCATCTCTGTATCTTTGCTAATAACTGAGATACCCTGCGAGGGCAACCAAAATGGGACAACCTGTACAATTATTTTAGCTTACGCAAAAGAGCGTGAAAAAATACATACATTGTTGAAAACCGATAGTTCCTTTCGTTAGAAAAATAAATGTAAAAATATATTTTAGTTGTTTGCATTTATTAAAATTTTTAAATTATTTACTTTTTATATATACAGGGTGTCCCCGTAAGTCGATGTCATCTCGAAAAATTGAAATGGAACACTCTGTATTTTATTACATATTTGGATGTTCCTCAAGAAAGTGAGATACTTTTATCTAAAACATTTTTTTTTAATTTTGCATAGTTTCGGAGTAAAATAAGGTTATGTTATTTTTATCACAAAATTACCGTATTAAAAAACTTAATTGCTATATACAAAAAAAATTGAAAAATGAGGTAAATTATATATATTTCACAGCACAAAGGTTGTGATAAATGATCCAAATCATTAGAAACTTCTGTTTTAATACTGGGTGTTTTTATGCAAGAGTCAATCGAAAATATTTTGTTTGAAAAAAACTTCATTTTTTAAATGAAACACCCTATATTTTATTGCATATTTAGATTCTGTATTAAAAAAATTAAAAGCGTTTCGTAATTACACTTGTTTTAAAATTTTCATTAGTTTTGGAGTAAATTCAGGTTTTGTAATTTTTATCACAATTTTTGCTCATTAATATGCTATTTAAAAATAATAACTGTCATAAATGTTAACCGTTAAATTATACTGTAAAGTTAAGTTTAAAAAAGTTGTAAAAGGAAAGTGGAAACCTTACTATACTCAATGTATTGGTGAAAATGGTGGGCATTTCGAACATTTAATGTAAAACCCCATAACTACTTATTAAATTTTTTTTCTGTTTGTTTTGTGTTATTCGTTGTTTTTTTAATTGCTCCCTTTGTCTGTTCTGTGTTAATTTCATACAATTAAAACCTTTTTTAACATCTAAATAATTTATAATATCTTTACCTCATAGTTGTTTCTGAAACAACCATTATTCCCTGAGGTAGTTCGTTCGCTCGCATGAAAATTATTGTTTCATTTTAAAATAATTTATTAATTCGGTCAGCATTACTTGCTAAAATCTCAAATAACTCCAAAACCAGTAATTTTTTTTGTAGCAAATTGTTTAAAAAATACTATTTTTGCCCAAAAAATTAAAAATATCCCCATAAAAAAAAAGTTTGGGGGAAAAATACCCCTCGTTTAGCGACGCTCCTATAAAAAATATTGAAAATTTGGAAGCACTATCTTTTATGACTTAATCAAAGTTATTTGTGGTCTAAATTTTATTTGGGTGTCTTAAACCGTTTCAGAGGTAACAAAAAGAAAGAATTTTTGGGGCCATTTTTACAGGGCCGTATCTTCTTAAGGAGGCATTTTCGGACACATGTTTATTAATCAAACTAACGTTATATTTTAATATTCTATTTACCCTAGAACGTTTTTTGAAACACCCTGTAAAAACAACAAACAATTATTTCTTAATCTATAAAATACCACACATAACTATAAAATATCATTTAATATAGCGCGAAATTTAAATTTCTCAGACACTTGTTACACTATGACCTGCATATACGAGTGATTCCCCAAGATTTCATCTTCTCTTTGGTCGTAGTCATATAGAGAATAAATTTCTATTTCATCAAATGTTAAAATAGTAGTCCGGTTTATTGATTTTGTTTGCCCTTCAGTGGCGATAATAGATAGTACATCTCCTAAAATTCCACTTCTTAAAGTGATACTTGCAACCCAGCTTTGCAACGTAGATAATCCGGGAAGTGGAAAATGTAGCTTTTCCCCTGAGTAAATATAGCACCGTTTACTAAGGTATCGTACAGTAAAGGCCCTAGACGCTTCTTCTGGAGACCATCTTGCTTTTTTCTTTTTCTTTAGAAGAATTTCGACTTGATTTGATGTTAACAAATCTTTAATGGCGAACTTCACTTTTTCTTCGAATCCAGTAGGTTGGCCTTTTAATTGAATTTTAAGATCACGAATGATTTCCTGTAGTGACCATTATGGGTTTGGAGTATTTGAATTTGATTTTTTAATTCTTGATTTTCCTTTTGCAAATTTTCGAATTGTATTTTTAAAACATCATACTCGATTTCTTTGTCGGACAATGATATATCAGTTACTTTAGCGTAAGACTCTCCCACTTTTTCTGTTTGTTCGGTCAATGTAAATATGCATTCTGATTTATTTGAAATACGATGTAATTCTTGTACCAGTATTTTTCTCTCTTTAGCATATGATCTAATTGCTCTTTAAGATTCTAGTTTTTCAGGTTGAACGTCCCTCAATCGGTGTAAGTGCAATGATGAATAATGAAAGAAAATATACGTATTATCAAACACATTAACACTTAGGTATTGCATACGTACCGGTTCTTTAAATTTTCTTGGGACGGTTCCACTAACCTAGCTTGCATTTCATCTTCACAGTCTTCTGGTCGGAAGTGGAGACTGCACAACCTCTTGTTTTGGGAGTTTAGTTTACCTTTTCGGTAACTTTTTCTAATCCACCCTTTTCTCAAAAGGGTAAGGGTAAGTAAAAAACAAAATCGGCGACCCACTTTCTTTTGATTTGTCGGTAAGGAGTTAAGGATAAATACCAAACATAAAGTGTTACATCTCTTATACAGCTACTTAAGTACTTATTTGTGTCAAAGATTAATAAAATTGAACTACAAGTGATAAGCACTTAAAAGCTTTTTGCCACAATTAACAAGCAAGGAACTCACTTATTATGAACTACACAATTAAAACAACTAAGATATAAGTAAACAAATCTTTAAATACAAAACACCTTAATCAATTCAGCCCGTGAACGGTAACATATATCACACTTGGGTATTAGTACGAACAGGGCCGTCTTGATGACGCGTAGTGTGGCCGATTATCCCCTCTCCCAAGAAGTTACTAGGCAACCTATAACTTTAGTAATCTTGGATCGTTCCAGCTTCCATTGCGCGTTTTTTTAATATTTTTGCGACACGCTCGCGGGTGCATCAGGTCACTGTCCTTAAAATTGGATTGGGCCGCATGTTTGACGTGATAGGACTAAACTGACACAAATAACTGCGTTGTTGATCAATATAAGACATATCAGAACCTTAACGTAAAATATGCAAGCATATTACAGTTTTACAAACGAAATGTGGTTCTTATGTGTATAACAAATAAAAAATCAAGATTTTATTGATTGTTATATTAAAAGGTAAATTGTACCACGGTCTAGCTCAGAAAAGCACATTGCTTATAAAACTTATTGCAATTGATAACTCATTGACTTTCAGGTGTGAGGGATGCATAGAGATATCCGCAGGTATAACCAGTAATGCATTTGTTTTGTTGGACGCCACTCAATTTATACGTTTAATAATTAAAATACAACAAAAATTGAGAAAGTTGTACCTTATTAACATAGGTAATCTGAATAAACACTAAACAACTGTATTTATATGTATATTTAATAAAGCAAAATGTCTGATTAACATCAGCATAAAATAACTAAAATGATATTTACAATTCTAAAATTACTAAATTCAACACAACTACATAAGCTTATAATCTATATTTACTTAAAATTAAAAATGCAATATGATCAACACTGTATTCAATAATAAAACGTGTATTGACGTATGTCAACAGATATTACGGTTAATGTAGATTATGAACTCAAATGTTATTATCTAAGGAATAGAAAACTGCTGTTCCTTTATAACCGTATCAAAATAACACTAACTGATACTTAAAACGTACTTTGCACAAAAGGATACGAATTACTTACATGTACTCAAAATAAATATAACTTCGTCTTAAATTGCACTGTAGTATGAGAAATTCATTTCCCATATAGGTAAGGTAACGTAATTTTCACAATATAAACGTAATAATACAACAGCTGAGCATACTTCTGTATGTCACTCATTTACCAGAGAATCAACCAATTTGAGGTTGTTGGTAATGGTCTAGTGATGTAAAAAACTTTGGTGTCAGTATCAGAGAGTGGTCATTTTTGAGAACCGACGCCATCTTTAATTTCAGTATCTTAATATACAGTGAAATTTGAAAATGCATCAGGTAGGCATGTAAGGTGTTATTTTATATGTTTTTGAGGGTGCTGAAGAGGTTACGCATAGTATAAACACTGTAAAGTGGTTACCAGTGGCGTAATCAGCACCAGAAATTAAGAGGAGCAACGGATCTATAAAAAATGTGGGTTTATTTGTGCTAGGACTTACAAATAGGGTATTCTTGTTGCATATTGACCTGAACTTGATTTTACACAACTTATACATCTTAGAATGTGTCATATGCGCTGAAAATATGAAAATTGTTTAGCTCATGTCACCCTAGGTCATCAAAATTAATCACATGCATTGTGGTTTTGGAACACTGTTAGCTAAAAATTATTACTTTTTTCACAATGTTTGTTATGTCATCTTCTCACATTTTATTAGGTCTACTGTATTATCTGATATCGAGGCAATCTCCATAGTTAGGTCTACAATAGTCTGCTGGTTACTAATCTTTAGTTTTGAGACAGACGCTGAAGACGTTTAAGGAGAATCAGTACATGCATAAAAGTAGGGGTTTCGTAGTTCGGTAATAGGACGCGTTGTGTTCATGTTACGTAGGTGAATGTATCGTAAAAAATTTAGCTCGTGAGTTTTCCGTACTAATGACTGAAATTTTTTCGTCCACCATGCTTCCCTTTGTGTCTTATATCGTACAGACGTCCCATGAAGAACGGTAGAGACATTTTTCAGAGAGGCAGCATTTTAGGTTAGATAGACTATGCAAAATAATGCTTTATAAAAGCGGACGGCTAAAACGAGCTTTACTTCCTTACAGGGTCAGACTGGACTAGCAAAGTAGGTACTAGACATGCCGGAATGGCAACTACACCCGAAGCATTTCTCACAAACTTCGGAATTCCTGCAAGTGAAGTTATAATGGAGCAGTCGATACAATTAGCAGAAGAATATCTCGTACAAGTTTTGAAAAAGGGATCTAACTGTAAAACAATGGACGCATTACTAATGTTTCTTTACACACATGGGAAAAACATTTCCATAGAAGATCTCCCACCGACCAGTGCATTAATTAGATCCCACATTTTAAGGGCCTACTACAACACACATTTGTATGTAACATGTTTAAATGATGCTATCACGCAACTTGATCCTATACAGTTTGGTTACGAAGATGTAGGTGATTGTCTACAGCCCTCACGTACAATTTCAATGTTTCCTCCCAGCAACGAACTTGTGCCCAGTTGCTCATGTCTAAAGTGTGCAAGAGATTCATTTTTGTGTTTTTCAGCTGCAATATCTTATTGTATTTACTGCCATTGCAGAAGTGTAGCCATTATATTGCTTTTTGTTATAGGTTAGTCATGTCCTATACTTAAACTACTTAGTGATGTCATTGATTTAGTCATTTTATGTTACTTCGTGTTTTATGAAACAATGTATATCTGAATAGTACCGAAATAAAAGATGTTGATTTCTATCTGTCTTACTAAATAAACTAGTAGTCACTTTTCAGTATTTATTCCACCGGGAACGTGTTTAGTAACCTAAAAAACATATAAAATGACACCTCACATGCCTATGCTGTGAATTTTCAATTCGCATCAAAGATGGCGTCCATTTTCCAAAATGGTCACTCGCACAGACTACCACCCAAGTTTTTTTCAGTCACTACACTATTACCAACAATATTCAAATAGGTGAATCTCTGGTAAATGAATGACATACAGAAGTATGCCCAGGTAATTGACTGTGTATATATTGCTTATAGCCTGCATTGCTTGTATATATATTGCGTGACATGAGCTAAACAATTTTCATATTTTCAGCGCATATGACACATTCTAAGATGTATAAGTTGTGTAAAATCAAGTTCAGGTCAATATGCAACGAGAAGACCCTATTTGTAAGTCCCAGCATAAATAAACCCACATTTTTCATAGATCCGCTGCTCCCCCTAATTTCTGGTGCTGATTACGCCACTGGTAACCACTTTCCAGTGTTTATACTATGCGTAACGTCTTCAGCACCCTCAAAAACATATGAAATAACACCTTACATGTCTACCTGATGCATTATCAAAATTTACTATATATTGAGATACTGAAATTAAAGATGGCGTCGGTTCTCCAAAATGGCCACTCTCTGAGACTGAGACCCAAGTTTTTTACCATCATTAGACCATTACCAACAACCTCCAATTGGGTGATTCTCTGGGAAATGGATGACATGTAGAACCATGCTCAGCAAATGGACTATAAAGTAAGGTACTATACTTTTCATTTGTCAATAATGGAAAAACTACAAGCGCAGGCAAACTAACAGCCAAACTAACAGCAGCCATTTTAACAGCAAGCGGTAAGGATATAAATTTATCCACGTTTTTAATTATT
>JARFJB010000512.1:6560000-6567500 GCA_036346205.1 Vesta saturnalis | reverse complement strand
CTTTTTTACTATCGCTAAATCGAATTATTAGCTCATTTTGTAACGTTTGGCCCCGCGGTACTATTATAATCGGGTACGTCGGTTTTTAGAAAATTGTCGCAAAGATCACTGGATAGGTTTCGGTGGTACCGTTGCTTGGCCAGAGAGATCACCCGATCTCACTCCCCTAGAACTTTTTTCTGTGGGGATATGTGAAATAGGAGGTGTATAGGAATTTGCCTACTACAGTAGGCAAAATGAAACTTTGAATTAGTGAGGATTTAAGAAGTATTCGAAGAAGCACCCTTCATAATATCAAAGCTAACTTTACTAGGCGGCCAACACGGTTGGTATATATATATATATATATATATATATATATATATATATATATATATATATATATATATATATATATATATACTGAGTATCTGCTAAACCAAACTTACCATAATTTTGAAAATTTGGTGACAGGGTAATGATGTTAGGGCTAACTCATCTAAAATATTTTCACGTTCGTACCACTTCCGGTTATACCGGAAATGGAATCTAAACGTTTAGATAACACTTACAGTTATCTTCGTCAGTAGTAATATCTATTAAAATTGTTAAAGACGTTGAAACAATCTTGTCAAAGTTGAAAAATTTAATTTTTCAACGTCTTTAACAATTTTAATAGATATTACTACTGACGAAGGTAAGTGGTATCGAAACGTTTAAATGGTATAATTTAAAATACACTATTAAAAACCCCAAAAAAGATAAGTTTTTATTATGTGTAATAATGTTGAAAGTTCGGATTTTCATAACCTTTAAGTTTTCCAAAAATTAATAATAATGAATAATTAATTTAAAAGTTTGATAAAACAATTAAACAGGTATTGGCATGGTAAAATATGTACGTTACAATTGTGAATAACGAAAATAATTGTTTAAGTGCTAATAACTAGCCAAGGTAATTATCGAAACAAACTTGTGTTACATGTATATAAGATCTTGATTGTTTTAAATTAATTTTTTTCAGATGAATAATTTCAAACAAAAGAGCGAAATGCGAAAAGCGTTATAATTTCACGTATTAGGTCGTTTTCTATAATGGTCACTGAGATGGTTAGCGATTCTGAAGCACCAGTGGCGTAACAGAGGAAGAGAATCTGAGACAACCACTAAACTTTGTACCTCTTGACGTGATCTTAATTATCTCTTGACGTGATCTTAATTATCTATTTGATGACAGTTTTAGACCATTACCTAGCACAAATAAAGTCTGTTTTAATCAATTTTGAATTCTGTTAATGAAATTATACACATTTTTCGTATTTGTCCACTAACTTATTAGAGCGGTGTATTTCAATTCGTTAATAAACATTGCGCATATGCAAGGGGGAGGCATGTATACCCCAGGTCAGTCTAGAAGGTACGAGCACTTTTACCAGTGGTCTCTTAATATTGGTTCGTCGATGTTTAAGCTCAGTAAGTGCTGCCAGTTATCCTCTCCTTACCCTTAATTCATACCCATCTCATTCTTCATCTCGCTCATATTGTAATATTCCTATTGAATTGAGAGAGTGTAAAAGTTAACGATAGGATGGTTCGAGTTTTTAGGTACAGAACATATAATCCTGCTCCATTTCGGATGTCCTGGTGTGCAGGACCGTAGCTATCTTTGTCATCCAAGGTGCTCACCTTCTAATATATTATCGTAACATCCCGATATCTGACCTAATCTTAATGCTGCTCATTCACATCTCGAACGATTACATTACCAGATATTTTTTTCAAATACACGTCTACCCTCAAAACTTACATTTCCGTAATACAACCTTCATTTTAATTTTCCAAAAAAATGAAAGGTATGAACGTATCTCAAGTACAACACAAGTATACACATATTGATTTTCGAACTCACAATAATCTCTGATAATCCTAACCGTACTCTTGCAGACCTATTTCTTACATCAAACCTGCTTGTTGATAAAACATTAATTTTGTCTACTCAGTCGACTGAACACTGCCTAACTTAAGCAGTCCCAAATTTCTGTTTCTATGTCATCACAACGGTGATGAAGTTTTGGGGACTACTTGAGTTAAGCTGTAAGATTTACCCCAGCACATGGAATACGATAGACCGATTATGTAACCTTCATGCCGAAACCGATAGGACGTTGATAAGGAAAAAGCAAAAAAATGAATTCGATGGTCTATCAACAAACCAAAGCAAGGGTAAACAACGCATACCACTGTAGACGCGGATAAGGTAGTGCCAAACATCTCCAAATATCAACTTGACGAAGCGTCAAGGAGCGTACTCAGTAAAAGCTTAAATTTTGAGATCGCGTCTGAACGAACTCCCGTGGAAGAAATTATATGCGGATTTAAAGCATGAATCACAAAACTCAACAGAAACGCAGCTGAATCCACACGACAAGACGTTTCTCATGTATTTTTCTTCATCTCTTGTTATTTGGATTTCAAATAAAAGTACACTTTGTTTTGATAATAAATAACGTTTGAGCAAAACCTTACATTTTATATTATTATTGTCTGTGTTACTTGCTTATCTTGTTTACCTATATGAGTTCTCTTACAGATTCGTTCCCTTTTTTCATAGCTTAGTGGTGAGTTATTTTATTCTACATGGCACTTGGAGTATTTATGGACCGCACCGCCACACAACCAATGCATCCAGTACATTAATAATCCTCAAAGGATCAGCTATATTAATAATGATAAGATGTTTGAATTAGGTGTTATAAGTAATTAAACCATACATCCTAATGAATGAGAAAGAAAAGTAATGTTAAAGCTTGTACATTCAGAACAGAATTGTTCGTGATAAACAAATTTAAAGATCTTATTGTTTCTGTTTTCAAATTTGACGAATAATAATTTATTTTGTACTAGAATATACATCTTGAATGGAAAACAGAATTTGAAGCCCAACAAATATACCTGTTTCACAATTAACAAAACAATTAAAACTAACCCCGTTCCTGTAAATGAAATGATCTATCTCTTAAAATTGCATTTTATATAATAGGAATTTGACCGTCAAATCGTTACGTTTGTGAGTAAAAATATTTATTAAAAAGAGGAACATGTCAGTATCAAGTATACTAGCATAATTTTGCTATCTGAGACTACTTTTTAGGAATAAATGTGATAATTTAGTAATTACAAACGAAATAAGTTTCATTAGATCACTTCCGATATTAACAATCAAATTTAAACATGCAATAATTTCTATAACGTTAAACAAATAACTCTAAAGAGAGTAAATGAGAGCTACTACATAGAATCAGTAATTTTTTAGGTAAGGAGTCGCTCCGTTATTTTATAAACAATAATTTTAGAATAACGAAACAAGTATCAAATCAATAGATAATTTAATTTTAATTAAAATAACTCCAGACACTCCTGCCTGAGCACGGGGAGACGCGGAATTTCCAAATGCTGCACTCCTAACATCTTGTACGTTATATAGGCAGATCGCGCGGGCGTCTCGTTATCTTTTAACGTTCTTCTTGCATTATTGCACAGTTCGAAGCTGAATTTATTGGAGAATATGAGGTAAAATAGCCATTTTAAGTTACTTAATTAACTTTAACTTAATAAATACTCGCATCCAGAATCAAATTTAAAAGTATTTAACCTGTTTTGATACTTGTAGTAAAAATTTAATTAGATTGAGAGAGCTCGTATTTATTAACAATAATTACATCGACCATGTCATTGGTGAAGGATCCTTGTTTGCAAAGGGGGATCTGTGACCTTTGTTTGCTACCGCTAGTAATTACAAACGAAATAAGTTTCATTAGATCACTTCCGATATTAACAATCAAATTTAAACATGCAATAATTTCTATAACGTTAAACAAATAACTCTAAAGAAAGTAAATGAGAGCTACTACATAGAATCAGTAATTTTTTAGGTAAGGAGTCGCTCCGTTATTTTATAAACAATAATTTTAGAATAACGAAACAAGCATCAAATCAATAGTTAATTTAATTTTAATTAAAATAACTCCAGACGCTCCTGCCTGAGCATGGGGAGACGCGGAATTTCCAAATGCTGCACTCCTAACATCTTGTACGTTATATAGGCAGATCGCGCGGGCGTCTCGTTATCTTTTAACGTTCTTCTTGCATTATTGCACAGTTCGAAGCTGAATTTATTGGAGAATATGAGGTAAAATAGCCATTTTAAGTTACTTAATTAACTTTAACTTAATAAATACTCGCATCCAGAATCAAATTTAAAAGTATTTAACCTGTTTTGATACTTGTAGTAAAAATTTAATTAGATTAAGAGAGCTCGTATTTATTAACAATAATTACATCGATCATGTCATTGGTGAAGGATCCTTGTTTGCAAAGGGGGATCTGTGACCTTTGTTTGCTACCGCATCCGTCGTTCGCCCGAATTAATTTTATTTTAGGGGCATCTTCCACTACCAGAAAACTCCCCGAATTATCCTCCGTTGAAGGACCCGAGCAGCCGTTTGGAAGCCGAGCAGGTTCAGGATTGGCCCCAAGAACCGCCTGAACGTGAGCTGATCTTTGGATGGCGCCTGAAACATTTTAACTTTTGTATTGGTGTACGTTGAGGGAAGGCTTCACTTGCCACCACCGAAAGACCTTTACACTAAGCTAGACGATATCTGTTATTTTATCAGTAAAGTACACCACCCTATGTTCAAGTATCATTTTCAGCACCGTACAGATTTTAGAAACTTAGTCTTTTTTGCATTAATTCATTTTCGATACAAGTTTACAAAATCAATCATCAGTAGGTGTGGTTCCAATAAAGCGACTGTCCTACGGTACGTCATCTACTACCCGTTGCCTAAGCTCTATTTGATCTCTACGCCTTCTGGAAAATTTTCTTTATCATGAAAGTTATAGAAGGTTCAACCTACTCCCAAAAAGGCAACAATCCCGACCCCTTTAGCTACTTATCACGTTCCAAAACTTCTAGCTGTGCAATGATCCCTATTAAAATTAAGCCGTTACGATAACTGTTTTGGAAAGCACTTTGATGAATGGGCGTGTGTTGGCGTAGAAATAGAATACAAATTTAAAAAAGGCACCACTTGGTTCGCTGCTTTATAGTCCTCAAACCAAAAAAAGGAACAAGACATTTTTTTAGTCACAACTAAAAAAAGGAATAAAGACGCTGGCCTGAAAGAAGACAGGTTAATTAAGTATGTTTGACACTAATACAGGTAAAGCAAAGAAATGGATATAAGAAATAGGCATAAAAAACAATTTTCGCTCAGGATAATTGTAGAAACAAATCGCAATACAAACTCAGTAATCACTACGAGGTCACAATAATCATAAATCCCCTACAGTATTAATAAATAGGTTAAGTACAGACAAAAATTGCGATACTCCTGGTTCTAGGAAGAGCTCTCCTTAAAACAAGCATGACCAGCTAGGCGTTCAATCCTCTCCAAGCCAGATGTCCACAAATAATGTTAAATAACTTGATAAAATAAACTAGACAGCGTACTGCATAACTATAAAGGAGCTCCAAAAGGTATGTAACTCATATGATATAGAGACAGCTAATTATTGAATGCTTAAAACAAAAACCTAAAGTATGGTAATAACCACAATGATGTATACGACAATAAACATCTAAAATTCAGCGACTGAAAAACTTGTCACCTACAGATACATACACCATGTAGTAAATCCCACGATATTATCAGTTTTGATAAATTGCATTAAAGCCTAAATTTATACACATAAACGGTAGCACAGTAACGATGTGTATTTGCTGAAGCGTACTTCGAATGTAATGACGGCAACTTGAGAGGCGTACCATGTAAAATTATCTTTAATAATAGTAAACACACGAAATAATTAGGGGCCAAGTAGTATAAGTAGGTGTACTGAATAATATGTATCAATTAGTAGGTGCGTATCGTTGCTACATGAGTCAATAAGACATGCAGAAGCAAAATAAGCAATATATTCTATATAATTAAAGATTATTATTAATTTTATTAAATACATAAATAAAAAGCTTACCTCTATTAGGACTTGAACCTACTTTCTAGAGTAGCGTTCTATCCAGCTGAGCTATCGAGATACAAGCCCCAATTGATGTAAATTTTGTCTTTATGTATTTTCATATTTTTATGTCGAAAATGATAGTCGGAAGTTAGTTAGTCAAGTTGCGTATCATAGAAGCCTTGCGGACGCCATTGCTAGAAGTTTTGAATTTTCATTAGTAGTATCCCAAGGACAGTGATAAATATGGTAACCTGCTTACCTAGTAGCAACCTGCTTGAGGAAGTTGTCATAAAATTACTTGGTATTTATCACTGTTCGAAGGGTACTCATAGGAGATGTTTTTGCAATTAGATTCCCATGTACAGTATATTTGTCAGCAATTTGCCTAGCGACCGATTGACCAAAACTGATAACTTCCTATGGGGGGTTTTCAGTGTAACCTTAATGTTACTAGTCTATTATAATCATTTTCACATAAAATGTGAGTTATTTCACGGTTATCAGTAAATAGGGTACATTTCCTACGATAAATATAGTAATAAAAGTTTTTAGGGCAAATGCAGTCGCCAGTGCCTCTCTGTCGAGTAGGCTGTAATTCATCTAAGCTCTGTTAATCACCTTGACGCGAAGGCGATAGGTTTATCTACGCCATTTATGGTATGCGGGAGTATTCCGGATATACCCATTGGCGATGCATCGCAATCTACAGTAAGTGGGAGGTCTGGATTGAATGGCGCTAAAACGCTATCGCTTGCAATTTCGATTTTTTTGTATGAATGCTTATTCCCATGTCGAAGACCAGTAGAACTTGCGATGTTTTTGTAAAAGTAATGTCAGTGGGTAAGCTAATGTTGACGTATCTAGTATAAACCTTGAGTAATAGGTAACCATTCATAAAAATCTCTGAACATCGTGTTGACTTTTCACGCTTTTCAAGGTATTTAGTGAATATCTTTCTATGTTGGCTTCACTACTTATGGAGCGTATTGACCTGGTATTGATTGTTTTCGTTTCACTGTCTTGTAAGTGAATGTTTAGGTGTCTAATCCACCAACGACCTAAGGGCAGAAGAAAACTATTTGAAACAAAGTAAAGCATTTCTTTTGATGTTTTGTTGGACTTCTACTTCAGCTATTCCAATACAAGCAAAAATGCCAGCAGTGTACGAACGAAATCGAACTTTTGTATCTATTAGTTTGTAAAATTTTGATTTATTTGAAAGTGATTGTTCCGCCCCTGAGTCCACTTCAAGTAGCCATCCTTGTTGATTCTTACTAGAATCGTAAATTTTCTGTCATGATCAGGGCTGTTGATTTTATATATTGTGAATTGATCTTGGCGGAATGAATCTTCTGTATCGATTGTCTTTACTTTTTTACCCATAAATCTTTTCAGGCGAACTTTTTCAACATGACCTAATTTTGGACAGAACCCACATTGTAAATTAGTGGCGAAAGCACTTCTGTGATACTCTCTGTCTTGCATGTTTTGACTCTC
>JARFJB010000512.1:6547500-6555000 GCA_036346205.1 Vesta saturnalis | reverse complement strand
CACGAAAACACGCAAACAGGAAAATACGCAAACGCGCAAACACGCAAATACTCAAAAACAAAACACGCAAGCACCCAAATACGAAAATACGCAAACGCGAAAACACGTAAACACGAAAACAAGGAAACACGCAAACACACAAAAGCGAAAAGACGCAATCACACAAACACGAAAACACGCAAACATCCAAATACGAAAACACGCAAACACACAAAAGCGAAAAGTCGCAATCACACAAACACGAAAACACGCACACAGGAAAACACGCAAGCACGAAAACTCGCAAACGCGCAAACACGCAAAAACGAAACACGCAAGCACCCAAATACGAAAATACGCAAACGCGAAAACACGTAAACACGAAAACAAGCACACACGCAAACATACAAAAGCGAAAAGACGCAATCACACAAACACCAAAACACGCACACATCCAAATACGAAAACACGCAAACACACAAAAGCGAAAAGTCGCAATCACACAAACACGCAAACAGGAAAACACGCAAACACGAAAACTCGCAAACGCGCAAACACGCAAACACGCAAAAACAGGAACACGCAAACACCCAAATACGAAAACACGCAAACGCGAAAACACGTAAACACGAAAACAAGCAAACACGCAAACACACAAAAGCGAAAAGACGCAATCACACAAACACGAAAACACGCAAACATCCAAATACGAAAACACGCAAACACACAAAAGCGAAAAGTCGCAATCACACAAACACGAAAACACGCACACTGCAAAACACGCAAACACGAAAACTCGCAAACGCGCAAACACGCAAACACGCAAAAACGAAACACGCAAGCACCCAAATACGAAAATACGCAAACGCGAAAACACGTAAACACGAAAACAAGCACACACGCAAACACACATAAGCGAAAAGACGCAATCACACAAACACGAAAACACGCAAACATCCAAATACGAAAACACGCAAACACACAAAAGCGAAAAGTCGTAATCACACAAACACGCAAACAGGAAAACACGCAAAACGAAAACTCGCAAACGCGCAAACACGCAAACACGCAAAGACGAAACACGCAAACACCCAAATACGAAAATACGCAAACGCGAAAACACGCAAACACAAAAACAAGCAAACACGCAAACACACAAATACGAAAACACGAAACATGCAAACGCGAAAACGTACGAAAACAAGCAAAACGAAAATACGCAAACACACAAAAGCGAAAAGACACAAACACGCAAACGCAAAACAAGCAAACGCACAAACACGGAAACACGGAAAAACACTCACGCCCGCAAACTGGAAAACAAGCAAATACAAAAACACGAAAACACGCAAACGCACAAACACTGAAACAAGTAAACACACCCACACGCGAAAAGAAGAAAACACACAAACATGAACACACGCAAAAACACAAACACAGAAACACAAAAGCACGCCATTAGATAAACACGAAATCAACCAAACACAAAAACATGCAAACACACAAACACGAAAAGACACAAACACCCAAACACGGAAACACGCAAACATGGAAAGACGCAAACGCGAATACATGCAAACACGAAAACACGCAAACAAGTAAACACGCAAATACGAAAGCACGTAAACACGAAAACACGCAACGCTAAAACACACAAATACACAAAAACTCAAACACGAAAACATGCAAACGCGAAAACACGCAAACGCGAGAACACTCAAACACACAAACACGGAAACATGTAAACACACTCACACGTGAAATGAAGCAAACACACAAACGTGAAAGCACGAAAACAAGTAAACAAAAAAACATGCAAACACACAAACACGGAAAGACATAAACACCCAAACATAGAAACTAGCAAACATAAAAACACGCAAACGCGAAACCATGCAAACACGCAAACACGAAAATGCGCAAACACGAAAATATGCAAACGCGAAAACACGCAAACACACCCACACCCGAAAAGAAGCAAACACATACATGAAAACACGCAAACACGGAAACACACAAAAGCGAAATCATGGAAACACACAAATACGAAAACACGCGAACACGAGAACAAGCAAATACACAAACAAGGAAAACACGCAAACATGAAAAGATGCAAACATGAAAACACGCGAACGCGAAAATATGCAAACACGTAAACACGCAAATACGAAAACAATTAAACACAAAAACACGTAACGCGAAAACACACAAATACCACAAACGCAAACACGCAAACATGCAAACGCGAAAAGACGCAAACCCAAAAAAAAGAAAACACAAAAGCACGAAAACACGCAAACGCGAATACACGCAAACGCACAAACACAGAAACAAGGAAACACAGTCACATGCGAAAAGAAGCAAACACAAACATGAAAACACGCAAACACACAAACACGGAAACACAAAAGCGAAAGCACGCAAACACACAAACATGGGAGCACGAAAACAAGCAGACACAAAAACATGCAAACACACAAACACGAAAAGACTCAAACACCCAAACACGGAAACTAGCAAACATAAAAACACGCAAACGCGAAAACATGCAATAACGCAAACAGGAAAACACGTAAACACGCAAAAACGTAAGTACGAATACACGCAAAGGCGAAAATACAAACAGGCAAAAACGTATACACGAAAACATGCAAACGCGAAAACACGCAAACGCGAAAACGTGAGAACACACAAACACGCAAACACACAAACACCGAAGCACACAAAAGCGAAAACACGTAAACACACACACACACACACACACACACACACACACACACACACACACACACACACACACACACACACACACACGCGCGCGCGCGCGCGTGCGAAAGGAGGCAAACACGCAAACGCGAGAACACGCAAATACGCAAACACGTAAACACCCAAACAGGAAAACATGCAAACGTAAAAACACGCAAACGCGAACACACGGGAACGGTAAACATGCAAATACGCAAACACGCAAACACGTAGACACCCAAAACACGAAAACATCAAAATACGAAAACACGCTAACGCGAAGACACGCAAACACACACACACACACACACACACACACACACACGAACGCACGTACGCACGCACGCACGCACGCACGCACGCACGCACGCACGCATGCCCGCACGCACGCACGCACACACATACACACACACACACACACACACACACACACACACACACACACACACACAACACAAACACGAAACCACACAAAACACGCAGACACGCGGGTACACCCACGCACATACGCACTGATGCACGCACGCATACACATACTCACGCAGTCGCCTCATTCGCACTCATTGTATGTATTATTCCCGTCTCTACCTATTCTACTTATAAGATCCAAATTCAACCTCATCTAGAATATAATTCTTATCTATGTATTGATGCTTTCCAATACGCTCCCAATATCCTATTTAGAAATGAGCGGTTAGACTTGTACGTTACACGTTTATAAAATTTGTCATACATACCCGTAATCATAGAAGAATAGTTTCAATCCTTTCTTTGTACTGTCAGTATTAAAACTGTGGAATAATAGTTCTAGTTCTTGATTTTCTCAGCTTTACAATATGACAAAATTTAAGGTAGGCGTTCATATACATCTCTTGTCTGCGCAAGCATCCACCGATGCATCCTCCCAAGGTAAAACTTAAACACGGTATTACATTTTTTACAAAAAAAAACATCTATTGTGATCAGAAATATAATATAAACATTTCTAAACGCAAAAACTAATAAGACATTCCATTTTCTACTTTATTGTATGCAGAAAATAAAGTTCGACAGAACTACTTTACTTCATTCCGTTTCTGTTGAAAGAATTCAGTTCTCAATAATAAAGACCTTGTTTACTAGAAAGGCAATATTTTTACAATATATTGGCTTCTACCAACGCATTGTGACTATAAAAGATTTTATCGCTATTGTGCATTCAATTTTGAAAATGCAAAAAGGATTAATAAACCATAGGTAAAATTTATTAACTGGATAGCAATGAGGTTTGAATGCATTTCAGGAAGTTACATATATGTGTGTGTGTGTGTGTGTGTGGTTTCATTAATTAGCCAAATGTAAAAACAAGCTGTATATTTCATTTCGAAAATGGTAAGCTTACGTTAGGGTTTAAAGGCCCTTTCAAGTGCTTAACTTATTTACAAGGATTATGCATTTATAATCTTTAATTAAATACAAATGGAACTAAATCCCAAATAATAAAGCAGTAAAAAGGTAATCTCGCTCATAGTAAATGTAATATTCATACTAGATCATAAATTTGTAATTTCTTTTTGTTTTTTTCCACGTCTATTTTTCTTTGAATGCTTAAAAAAGACCCAGATATGCCCAAGGGGATAAATCGGTGTAAATTAATCGAGATTTTTAGAAGAATGTGTTGAAAATGCAATAAATAAGAATAATCAAAAACAAAAAAATTTACTTTTTTTCAAAAAATGCCATAAATCTGCCCTCCTATTTATAGGACGTTGAACGTTAAACTGTTATGTATGGTAGTCACCAAGCATCTGATATGCAGCCCTTAGTCGCATTTTTGACATCTTGTCGTCGTCTTTTGGTAGCATTGCGTACATCTCGTTTGCTTCTGTTTAGGTATAACGTAATGGTCCAGTCTGTCATATATTATATCTACACCCTCGTTAGCAGATTTGTGCCCTTTTGAGGAAAATACTATTTCTTACCCCTTATGTCATTTCGATCTACCCCCCCCCCCCCCCAAAGTGTTTTCATTACAGTTCTTTACTACATGTGGTTGCGGCACCTTAGAACTTATTTATTTATACAGAAAACGTGTATATATTTTTTTCTTTTTGAGACAAACTGTTTCACAACATGAACTAGTCGGACACCAGATGATTGGAACATAATGATACAATTCTATTATCATACCATTTTACAATGACAATGTTTTTTTTCTTCAGTTTTTTATAATCAAGTGCCGGTCTTGCAGTTTTTTAATTTGTTTAGAATCGCATAGAGGATTGTTTGCACACGATTACCATGAAGAGTACCTGTGGATTGAAAGTTCATGTCAGATAATGCTTCAGGCAGTGGGATTGAAGAGAAGAAGTCGTCAAAGAAAATGTTTTATGTTAACCACTTGGTTCTTAAACGATCTGCATATTCCAATACCACTAACCCACCTGCACCATATTCAGTAATTTTGTTACTAATTTGTCTAGCAGCACCTTGATAAGGTTCAAACCAATTAAAGAACCCTTTGTTGGAAGCCTCGGCCCATAATTTGAATCCATAATGGATAGGTTTTTCATGAATAGCAACCATTCCGCCCAAAATATGGTACCATGGCATTGTCCACGGAGTGAGTTTTTGCCAGTGAATTATATTTTAGAAAACGCTCGTCCAGATTCCGAAGTAGTGGCCGTACTTTTGCAAATTTATCACTAGTATCTAAATTTGTATTGTCAGAAAAATGAATATTAGACAGAATATATACGAATTTGTCCCATGAAAGCGATTCGGATACCAAGCTGTTATGACAATCTTCCAACTACCAAGACATTCTTCTTCGTGGCAATGGAACATAACCATTCAATATAAAAATTCCAATGAAACTCCTAAGTTCAGACACTTCTATCGCAATGTTTCGATTCTTTTGTGCCCCATACTGATTAGGTTCTTTAAAATTAATTGAAGAATTTCATGAACATCAAAAAAAGGCAAAAATGTTCTAGAGAAGTTAGAAAACTGTCGTTTCACTTCCCTGCCCAGAAATTCCACTCTATATTGTTTTCTATACCTTCATCAATCCATTCACAGTTTGGTTTCCTCTTTTTAGCAACTTTTTTGGTTTGATAATGGCTTTTTGTTTGGTGGATTTTAATAAGGACCAAAGCAACTCATCTTCGGAAGAGAAATAATTGTCACTATATACAGTTGCAACACAGGCGGATTATTAATATGAAAATTACCTTCTGCTCCTGAATCTTCATCAGTCACTTCTCCAGAGAAATTTTATGACAGGAAACGTGTTATAGAGTTACAGATCGCAATTCTTCCTCATCAGCTTCTTAGACCATTGCCAGTGCTTTATTCAATTTACAGAAAATTAGCTCAAAAGCTTTTTATTCGTTTGTGAAAATATAAATCTTTTTGTGCATTTGAAAAGCAAAAATTTTACTTATCCAGAATTCCGCCAAGTTATTTTGTTATACCATCATTACAAGGACGTTTGTGTGGAAACGTTAGGATTCTGTTAACTTTAGAAGAAACTTGGTATTTTGTTCTGTGAGATCAGTTTGATTTGATCAGAAATTTTTTTTCTCTAAAACTCCTTGCTTGAGACCAATTTGTAAAATTGTGAAATTAATATGGTGCTTTTCTTGTAAAAAAAAAAACACTACTGTGTCCTCGATAGTTCAGATAATCTGTGAATACAGCGATGAACATCTTCATTGTTGGGTTTATAATTCTCATAAATTTGTAAGTGCATTGTTTGGACCTAACGAATAAACACCACCAACTGTTTAAAAAAAAAGCACTACACGTTCTAAGGACTTTCTAGACACCTACTCAACTATCGTAAGAATAGATACTTCTACACGCCAACAGTATCTCTTCTTCATTATAAATCTACCGTAGTAACTAATAGCGCATATGGTCTGAAGAATTATCGTGAGTGATCAGAATATTTTCCGCTAACCGCAAACAAACTTTCAGTAGTAGATAGATCTGCCGTCAGATTCGTCACATGTACACTCTGCGGAGTGACATCTTTCCGCCGTTGGAAGAGCCAGTAAAGCGGTTTCTTCTCTGCAGGGTGATTCCTCTTAGAAGGGCAAGAGGAAACCGAAGACAAGCTAAGAATACTGTAGTGGAGATTTCTGCTGCGCTCTCTGTAGGTGACCGACGAAACAGCAGAAGAGTCGACACCGTCGTATAGAAGCCGAAGAAGTCATCGAGGAACCACCCGGCCACGCTCACACAGGCAATCAATGCGTTGGAGGCCCTTGCAGACACCATGGGCTGCCTGGATACACTGTAAGTTGCCGTTGCTAGGGTAGGGTGCAGCCGGTAATCATCCGTGAGAAAGAATACTATGTCACCTTTACCGTGGATTACCCCGCTGAGAGATGACCTTTACACATGCGAAGGCAATCGCCGAGGGATTTAGTATCCAGTCTGCCACAACCAAGGACCCTGACAGGCTAATGCGGTGTTTAGATAGGCATGGTACACCATACCATACCTATCCGGTAAAAAGCTAAGGTACGTTCTAGGTGGTTCGACGGAGAGAGGACGATGTTCCCTTTTCTGCTGTTAAGGTACCACGAGAAGGGGACTTAAAGCAGGGAAGACTTGAGGTGAAAATCCGGTTTCGGACATTGTCACTGGTTCTTGAAGTTCTGTCACGTACAACGCTGCTGTAGAGCGGCGGCAGGTTGTGTCAAGTGCACCACTCCAACGAATGTATGAAATCCCGCATCGATCGGGCATGAACTACACAGTTGACTGTCTGTCTCGTTAAAAAACGAA
>JARFJB010000512.1:6440000-6542500 GCA_036346205.1 Vesta saturnalis | reverse complement strand
AACCTCAAGATAGCCGTTGGTTCGCCTCGTAGCTTTTGTTCTAACTGGTATGCCAGCAAAGGTATGCGGTATAGAAACCCTTCTGATATTAGCTGGTTTGTCTTGGCGGAAAAATGTTGATGGCGTTTGGCAAGAGAGACGTGAACACCCATAAAGAGAAAAAGTAACAGGGTGGCCTAAACAATAAGTTCCACACTTTTGCATTAGTTGTTACTGCAAAAACCAATTTTTAGGGATGAGGTATTTAAAACGTTTACAAGTAAAATAAGTAATTAATGTGACTTCTAAATTGTTATAAAACTCTTCCAAAAATTAAATAAACTAGTTATACAGCTTTGTGATGAACAGCAATCGTTATATTACGAAAAGTACTCTGTATAAAACCCGTGCGATAGAAAAGAGGCGTTTAAAGTGAATCTTTATATGACTAAATAAAAGTGTTCAGCATTGTAAATTGAAGTTGACAGTATTAAACATTAATATAACTGACGGTTATTAACGGTATTAAATCGATCAAGTTTATAAACGATTAAGAATTTAAATATTAAGTGAATTAGAACATACTATGACAAACATGACAAACGTTTAAGCGGACATACAAAAAACAACTGCACATTTGTTTGAATGGGTAAGGACAACCTAACGTTTAGAGCTAACCCTATGTTATCCTCGTAAAAGCCTGTTATTAGTGGCAATTTTGCAGACATACTTAAGGTTAAGGTTAGAAGTTGAGGCCCGTTAAATAACACGTTACATCTTATAAAGGAATTATATGTAACTCTAATTTATATATTTTCTTGAGTAGTGGATTTATTGAGGCGTCAGTATTGATGTTACGGACAATCAATTCCCTGTACTACTGTTTCTGTGTATATTTAGAATAAGATAGTAGAAACATTATTTGTAGTCATTGGAATGGTTTTTGTGCTTGCGTTGCTTCACAGTAGCAGTCATTATAGTCTTTTATTTAAGTTATGATAGACCTCCCTTAACAGTGTTAGTGTAAAAATTCATTAAAGTGATGGTTCGCACTAAAATTTTTAACAAAATCAATATTATATTACTATATTACGTTGTTTTCTTTTTATGTGTACAGTTACATAAGGAGTTTGCATTTAGATTTACGTCTTATATCGAATCCGCACGTCACCGTTGCCATTGGGTTGGCAATCCGCTTACCTTTGTTAGTCTTCACAACGCCTAATGCGGTTTGGTTTGATGGTGTAACAGCCGCAGGGACTAGAGGGTGAAAGTCACATTCCTGAATGTCGATCTAAAAATTAAAATCTACGTGTCCAAGCACTTTTATGAAATATTTTTGCCAACGATTTTATAGAATATTTCCGTTATTTTTTGTTTGTTTGTGATAGTTTCTTAAACAATTCTTAGGGAAAACACTAATTTTGCAGACTCATCTCGTCATTTCCATGTAATTCTGTTCTAAGCTGCTCTATAATAGTCCTTGTACTATTCTTAGATGGCCAAAATTTTCCTGTGTATTGTCGATTCTCCTTACAAGAATTATCAGCGCTTTAAAAATTACCTCAGCCAGTAAGTTGTGTTGAAATGATTTGCCTTAGATGGAGCATTAGAGTAAGCATTTACAATTTTAATGCTTCCCTACCTAGATACAGTGAGTTGATGATGAAAGGAATAAATTCGTTCACAATTCAAGTAATTATTTTGCGGAAAGACGCTCGGACACGTCGATTAGTAATTTTAGTTGCGGATTTTTTAACATAAGAAAATTGTATACAGGGTGTCTCAAGAAGAAGATATGCAGCTATCATTAATTTTTTAATTGAACACCCTGTATATGATGCCATTTTTTATTTGTATGCTAAATTCTGGACACTTTTTGTATAACATATCATATCCCTAAAATCAGCAGTTTTCGGAATAATGACGTTTGAAATGTGATAAATGGAAAAAAAAGCGAAAATATGTGTTTTGAGTACCGCCTTTGGCGCATTTGCTCGATAGCAACCCGATTCGACTTCGGCATGTGACGGTTAATTTTCCTTAACGCGCGCTACCTGTAATTAAATAATGTATGTGAAATTGAACAAATACATCTTGAACATTTTTACAATTAATCGATTCCTTGATCACTTGATGTGGTATTTTGAGGCAATAAGAAACAATCGCCGGCTTTAGTTTGTCAGTGTCATTTTGTCAGTTTTACGTTTCCTTCATGTTTCATTTTAAACATGCATTCATCTGGGAAAGAACGTATTGAAGTACTGATGACGATTGGTTTTGGAGACAGAGTGCGTACTCAACAAGAAGTGTGTAACTTATTTAATGCAATTCGTCCTAATCGACCTCCTATTACTAGATCTACTGCCAGAAAAATTGGACTAAAATTTCCACGTTAGAAATTTACCCAAAGGAAGACTAGTAAAAATATAATGAAGATTCTCAACTAGACGTTTTAGTAGAGACTGTAAATAATCCCCATGTGTTTGTTAGGACAATCTCCAGGAATTGTAATTTGTCATCGGGATCTGTGTCATAAATAATCCTTATAAGGTTCAACTAATACATGAATTATTAGAAGACGACTTTGACCGAAGAACGCAGTTTTGTGAGCAGATAATTGAGATTAATAATCAAAACTTAGACTTAACCCGAAAGATTATTTTTTCTGATGAGGCTACTTTTGCAGGTACTGGGCAGCTGAAAATCCACATAGCATCGTCAAAAAATAAATGTTTCGGCAGGTATTGTCGAAAATCGAATGCTTGTAACTGTGCCTCTTGTACCTGTTGTGGTTCCTCATCCGCAAGCTCCACATATTCCTCATAATGACGTATGGTTCCTACATGATGGGGCAACCCCTCATCTTGCAATTGCAGTTCGACAATTTCTTGGCATGACTTTCCCTAATAAATGGATTGGACGCAGGTCTTATTGAGTGGCCACCAAGGCCACCGGGTTTAACCACATTAGGTTTTTTGTTATGAGGTTGTTTGAAATCTAAAGTTTATATGAATAGACCAAATAATCTTGATAACTTGAAACAGAGAATACGCCAGGAAATAAGACTTATTCCACCAGAGGTAATTGAAAACGTTCAACGGGAAACAATCCTTCGACTACAAAAATGTATTGAAGTAAACGGAGAAACATTGAACATGATAAGGCAATTGTTATTATGTCTTTTGTATGTTTTGTTATTAAAGTTCATTAATTTTTTTTTCATTTATCACATCTCAAACGTCATTATTTTACCGCACAATTAACAAATGGCATTATATACAGGGTGTTCCATTAAAAATTTCAATAATGACTGCATATATTCTACTTGAGACACCCTGTATACAATTTTATTATGTCAAAAAATCCGAAAATACTAATAGACGTGTCCGAGCGTTTTTCCACAAAATAATTACCTGAATTGTAAACAATTTTGTTTCTTTCATCATGAACGCACTGTATACACATGAAGGTATAAAAGGTTGTGCAATCGACGTTTTTATCACTAATGCTAAATGGACTTAGTACCTCATTTTACCACGTTTGACAAAGTTTCGCCAAGGTGTGTGTGCGTGCGTGTGTGCTTGTGTGTGCGTACGTATATGTGTGTTCATGGGTGGGTGCGTGGGTGCGCGCGTGCATGTGTCTATTTGTGTGTGTGCGCGTGAGTGGGTGCATGTGTTCCTGGGCGTCTAAGTGTGCGTGTGCGTGGGAGTGTGAGTAGGTGGGTGGGTGGGTTGATTGGTTGGTTGGCAGCGAGCGGGTGTGCGTGCGATCGTGCGTGCATGTGAGCTTATGCGAGTGCGTAGATGTGGGCTACTATCAACCAGAATGATGACATGTACGTTCTTAAAGTTGCGCATTTAAGCTAGTAGTATTGTCTTGAGCTGATTAGAGCTGATTAGGATGAAATTCAAGGGCGGAGAGGGTGGCTTTCTTAGGAATGGTTTTTGGTTTTTATCAAATATTTCTGAAGTAACCGTCATACATACCTTAACATACAGACGAATTATGTTCTGTGCAATTTTTTTTTATACGACGCGTAATTTAGCGGAAAAACATTCATAAATTCAATGTTTAAACTGTATTATAGAAATTTATAGAAGCGGCATTTTTTTTAAATTTAGCATTTATATTTGTATTAACCTCCAGCTGAAGTGAAGATTTAAACGTCTAACTGGCATAGATTATTGTTGTTGTTTTTATAGTGTTGCCTGAAACAAATTACGATTATTAACATTATTTCATTTCTTTTAATTTCCAGTGTGTAGGTGGGAAGGTCGTGTGTTGTTCCTGAAGATGACTGTCGCAAATGCTGATGAAACGTTCAAAAGTTTAAAAGTTCAGTTACAAATAAGAAATATACACATTTGATAAAGCCAAACCACAAGTATTTTATTGATATATTTTAATTGTCACTTTGCATAAATTTGGATGTTAAGAATGGCGGTGGCGTAATACAAGGATCGTGGGAATAGTTTAATGAAAGTGCACTTCGAAAAAGTAGATTAATACAATCTTTGTTCTTGCTTAATTGCACAAACTTCATAAAATTTATTAGTTTAATATTAGAGTAGATCCAAAAGACGTTTGTAAGAATACATTCCAAGCTTTGAGGACAATTTTAGTGGTTATCTGTTCCTTCTTATTTTATTGGGTGGTCTTACATGGAATAATATTTTCTAACGTTTAAAATTATGCAAATTTCGACATTTAAGAATATGCACATATTAAGCGCATGTGTCTGCTTCGTTTTAAAGACAAAAATTTTGTTTTCGCGCTTGCGTTTTATGCAATGTTCCTAAAGACATCTAGTGATAGTCAGTATTTGTATGGATAGCACCACGTGTAGTGTTTATTGGAAAAATTTTCCAATGTTTACATCGTAGATTTTCAATGTCACTGTCAAATTTCCCTGTAGTAATTATTTAGCAGCAGTTTTCTATATTACCCTATTTATTCCCTTTGCTTGGGCAAATTTTCAGCTTCCCTTTTATGAAAATTTCCGCTTTAACTACAATTGGTTTCCAAATGTTTGTATAATGTAAATAATGGCTGTAATTAATTACTAATATTGGCTAAGTGCCCAAACGTTCCTTAATTATTATTCGGGTGCGTATTATTTAATTATCATTTATTTAAAATTTATGACTTTTTCCTTTACGGATGCTTTGGATTTGTGCCAATAAAACGAAAAGATATTGTTCGCGTAATTGAAAAATAAAGAGAATGAACTGTAGACTAAAATTTAAATGCAGATGTACTTTTAAGTGATTAAAGTTAATGGTGATGAACCATAATTGGTAGTGAGCAAGTTTTGTGAATTTGAATTAAGGTAAGTAAACTTTTACTTGCAGTTTTGTTCAAAAACAAACTCATAAAAGATTTATTAGCAATTCTTAGATTACATTTCCATTGTAGTGATTTTATTTTACCTTTATCTGTTTTCCTAGGTTATGGTTATTTCTTTTGTAAGCTTCATTGACAATTGGGTTTTGTTACAGCAATTCCTTTACCGTTAACCTTAATATAACATTTTTTGTTTTTTTTTTATCTAGCATTACTCATTTATGTTTAATGAAAACTTCAATCTAAATATCGTTCGTACAATCATAAAATGAGAGTATGGATAAGGGTTTTCCAATTGTGGAAAATCTCCACATATCATGTTCACCAAAGAATAATTGTCTACTCAACATTCTTGTTGGTATCAACTTCTGTATTTTTTTTTACAAATATTCTCATTTTTTTATTAATGTATTGTAACAATGGACAAAACTTCTACATTGTAACGGTGCAAATTAGAAAGTTCGTTGGTTAAGATAAACGAATGTCTCGATTATAAGTGGAACTAAGAAATTAGTGAAATAGTTGTACAATGTGCACATTTATAATTTGTCTTTAAGCAAATTACGAGACTTTATTTTCTTATCAAAATAGAATTAGATTGACTTTCTTTATTGCCTTTATTTTAAAGTAAGGAAGTTTAGAAAAGATTATATATATATATATATATATATATATATATATATATATATATATATATATATATATATATATATATATATATATATATATATATATATATATATATATATATACATACAATGTGTCCCAAATTCGATTCTCTATAAAAGGATCTAGGCTTCTGTTAGCTATACTTACGGCAAAGGTTAAATGGGGAAAGTTTTAGAGGAAGCTTAGAGCATTCGATATCCGGTTTCAGATTTACGATCGGTCAATTGGTTTTGAAAATATCGGCGAAAAGCCGAAAATGGCGGATTTTCGCCAGTAAATCCGAAATGGTTAAGTTGATAGCTGTCACAATGTGAGATTATTCGGACACTTTTTTAAGACGAATAAGATGGCGTGTATGACATGTCACAATCGTCTTTTGTTATCCCACAATCTGCCTCAACCTTCATTTTTCTTATTGCCGCCATATTGGATTTTTCGATTGTTTGAAAGAGCGCAATATTTCCAGTTTAGTGATGTCTCACAAGTGCATAAAAGATTAGAGTTTCATCAAAATATCACACTTTCTAAAGTTAGGTCTTTATTATTATTAATAGGACATGATTTATTTGTCAGTAAAATTGGGTTTCATTTTTTCCATTTAAGGTGGCTCTGACTTTGACGTTAAATAATTCAAAGTAGTGTTTTCATAAGTAGTACGCTTTTATGTCATTAAAACCATAAACGTGACACACCAATTGTAAAAGCCTGTTGAAAATGGCAGGTATTCCCTATTCAAATGAAGAAAAGTTTGACATGTTAGCGCTTTACTTCAAGTCAAACAAAAACGCCGACATTACCTCAGCGAGGTATTTGGAGATATACCCCGAACGACGGCAGCCTCATAAAACCCACTTCAGAAAAATTGTAATTAATTTAATTAACTATGGGGCCTTCGAACAACCTAAAAGCGGATACAATATTGATAATGAAAATCGTGACAGAAACATTTTACAAGCTGTCAACGAAAACCCCAGTGCCTCGGTAAGAACGGTAGAACGGGAAATTCGTGTGCCAAAATCAACGGTACAAAGAGTGTTAAAAAAGAATAACTACTATCCATACAAACCCACAATAGTTCAAGGACTTAAGGAAACTGATTTTCCAAGACGAATACGCTCTGCGAGTAGTATACTAGAATGTGTAATGAAAATCCCGATTTTGTTAATCATGTCTTGTGGTCTGCTGAGAGTAGGTTTACGAATTGTGGAGTTTTTAATAAGCACAACATTCACCTAGAGCTTTTGCGAAACCAGGTTGTGCCGGCTTTACGACCTACTCTCACCGAAGATGAGTTCAGAAGAACCTGGTTTCAACAGGATGGATGTCCGGCACACAACACCATTCAAGTCAGGAACTTCTTAAGGGAGCAGTTTGATGAAAGAATTATTGCATTAAATGGTCCAATATCTTGGTCTCCTAGATCCACTGACCTTTCGCACTTGGATTTCTACCTCTGGGGTCACACAAAGAATGAGGTCTACGAGTTTGATCCTCCTGCGACCATAGAAATCCTGAGACCGAGAGTTTTGGATACATTTAGAAATAGTGTTAACGGAAATACACTTGCTAGGGTTGTACGAAAAACAGTCACCAATTGTCAAAAATGTCTCGATGTAAATGGACGTTATTTTACAAATCTACAAATTAATTGTAATTGTAATTTTATTGTAGGTTGTTCAAAGATTCAAGTATTAATTAAATTAATGACGATTTTTCTTGCTTTATTTTTAACACACTCATAGCTGGGAATTTGTCCCAAAACATCTGTCTTGTTGAGAGGTCGTTATTTAATTTCATGTTTTATTGAAATTTCAAAGAATTTTATACATTATTTATTAATGTTATTTTGCGACATATAAATCATGCCCTATTAATAATAAATAAGACCTAACTTTAGAAAGTGTGATATTTCGATGAAACTCTAATCTTTTAGGCACTTGTGAGACGTTACTGAACTGGAAATATTACGCTCTTTCCAAAAATCGTAAAATCCAATATGGCGGCCATAAGAAAAATGAAAGTTGAGGCAGATTGTGGGATAACAAAAGACGATTGTGACATGTCATACACGCCATCTTATTCGTCTTAAAAAATTGTCCGGATAATGTCACATTATGACAGCTGTCAAATTAACCATTTCGAATTTACTGGCGAAAAACAGAATACGCCGTTTTCGGTTTTTCGTCGATATTTTCAAAACCAATCGACCGATCGTAAATCTGAAACCGGATATCTAATCTTCCTCTAAAACTTTCCCTATTTAATCTTTGCCGTAAGTATAACAGAAACAGAGATCCCTTTGTAGAGAAGCGAATTTGGGACACATTGTATATATATATATATATATATATATATATATATATATATATATATATATATATATATATATATATATATATATATATATATATATATATATATATGGGGAAAAGGTACAGGCGGGCTGCAGATGTGCAGCTTTTATTACGAAGAGAATGGGGTAATAGTTCGCTTATACGAATTTTCTATCACGTTTCCGATACTGCATAATTGTTCTGTAAATTAAGTTTTACTAATACCATAATCTTAACTAAGATCCTAATTATTAGTAATACACTTGCAATTATTATATTTCTCTTGAATTCTAACCAACCTCAAAGTTATTTCAATCAAATTCATTCGATAAATGCCTTTTATACCAAAAATGAGAATAACAGCGTGGCTAGCAACTCAGTTCGAGTTACCAAGCGCAGAACACGGAGACATGGAAATGGCAGATGAGATTCTGCCGAAATGTCGCCAGTTCAACACCGGCTCTCGTAATAATCGCGGAGGACAATCTACGGGAGATCGAACCCGGAAGAACACTGACTTCATATCCAGCACTAGCGAAAACTTGAAAACCAATATATATATATATATATATATATATATATATATATATATATATATATATATATATTGTATATATATATATATATATATATATATATATATATATATATATATATATGCGTCCATGTAAATTTTTTTATTTAGAATTTACGTTTTAAACAAAATAGTATTTTCGAAACCGTTCGAAACTTAATTTTGACTTTACCTGTACAATAAAGGTACAATAAATTCCAGTTAAGTTTCAAAAAATGCCTTTCTATGAGGTAGTTAGGGTGTCTAAATTTCATACTAATGAAAGAAGCGGTTTAAAAATTATAATTGAAATTCAGTTTTTAACTTCTGACTTCGAAGGCCGATAACTACAAACGAAGACACATAGGAAAAAATTCAAATAAAGACTAGGGTTATTTTGAGCCCTGTATACGTCGTAGCAGTTTTGACCACACATTTCTGGACACCCTACATATATAATATATATATATATATATATATATATATATATATATATATATATATATATATATATATATATATATATATATATATATATATATATATATATATATATATATATATATATATATATATATATATATATATATATATAGGATCCGGCAACAAGAGCGCCTTCTTCTATATCTTCCGTTTTATATAAGATAGATTAATAAAATTTGGAATGCAGTTATAGTTTAGTTGTGTGCATATTTTAAAATTATTCACGCGAATACAGGTTGTTTATTTAGAGGACCAAATTATTATAAAAAAATTTAAATAGAACACCCTGTATATTATAACTTTTTTGAATTCTACACATTGTTCCTAACAAATTCGCAATATATTTCCCTATCCCTAAATATAGCCGCTTTTGAGTTATTTCGATTTTTCTAAAAAAAATTGAAATCACAGAGTTTGCTATGAAAATGTACTTCCTGTTGAAGAATAAAAGTTATGTAATTTATATGAGAATAAGTACACAGATAGAGCTTCATTTTAATGTGAAGAAAATTACATAATTGCATACAGGGTGCTTATAATTGACTTGCCAATCAATCATTATCCGAACTAGTAAAAGTTTACTTTTTCAAATAAAACACCCTGTATATTATTACATTTTTGGTTTCTACATATTAACCCTTATCAGTTCGCCATACAACTCCCCATCCTTAAATATAGCCGTTTCCGAATTATTTTCAATTTTTCAAAATGTATAAGATTATTGAGACATTTTTAAATCTATGGCCTCGTATAGATAAAAAAGAACATCATAAAACAATTGCATTATACATTAAAAAACGCACGAGAAACTAATGTATTATGATAGAAGACTAATTGCAATTTTTGTACTGGTGGCATTGCATGTTAACAAGAATTTGGCAAATATTTACTTCAATTTCAAGTAAAATTCTAAAATCAAGTGTGCTGTTTATAAAAATTGAATGTTTGACGTAAATAAATAAAACTGTAGTTAACCATTTACGAGTGTTACTGTTAGTAATCAAGATTTCTATAAAATGAATTTTACACAAAATGAGTTAGTTGATATGATATTCGTGTTGGGTGCTGCAGAAAGAAACTGTTTATTGGCCAGCAGAATTTATGCTGAAAGATTTGCAGATAGAAGACATTCAAACGCAAGATCGTTTCAGAAAGTTATGAGTAGATTTACTGCAACTTCGTGTGCCAATTACTCCAAACATGAACGTGTTAAATCTTCTACAAATGAAGATAGTGAATTGAGGCTTCTTCTTGCCATCGAAGACGATCATCACAGAAGACAAAAGGACATAAGTGAAATAGTTGGTATAAGTGATAGATCAGTAGGCCGTCTTTTAAAGAAGAATCGCTTACATCCCTATCATATTCAGTTACACTAAGAATTGAGCGATGCAGATTTCGATCATCGAGTAAGATTTTGTAACTGGGCCAGAGAAAAAATTACTCAAAACCCAAATTTTTTTTATAATATTTTATGGACAGACGAATCAACATTTCATAATAATGGATTTGTTAATACACATAATTTTCATTATTATTCCTCAGAAAATCCACATTTATTAAGACTTGTTGATAATCAACATAAGTGGTCTTTAAGTGTTTGGGGTGCCATCGTTGGGGATTATGTCAACGGTCCATTCTTTTTTTGTGGACACTTGAATGGTGAGAAGTACCTTTACTTTTTGCGTACCGATTTACCGGGCTTATTAGAAAATATTACTCTTGATATTAGAGCCACAATGTGGTATCAACACGATGGCGTTCCTGCTCACTACTCTGTTGATGTAAGAGATTATCTCAATAGAGTCTTTCCAAATAAATGTATTGGGCGAAATGGACCTGTGAGGTGGCCAGCTAGGTCCCCCGATCTGACAAGAATAGATTTCTTTTTATACATAAAAAGTATTGTCTATAGGGAACTATCAACCACTGCCGAAGATATGCGTAATCGTATAACATTCTCATAGCATTACTCCTGAGTTGTTGCGTAGAGTTGAAGAATCTTTTAAAGATCGACTTCAGGTCTGCATCCGAGAAAACGGACAATATTTTGAACAATTATTTAAATTATTTTTTTTTTATTTTATTAGTTTTGTATTTTTAGAAATAATTTTAATAATTATAGTGTATTAGTTTCTGTTGCGTTTTTTAATTTGCAATACAATTGTTTTCCACTGTTTTTTTTCTATTTATACGAGGCCACGGATTTAAAAAAAATGTTCCAATAGTCTTATACGTTTTGAAAAATTGAAAATAATTCGGAAACGGCTATATTTAGGGATAGGGAATTGTATATCGAATTGATAAGGGTTAATATGTAGAAACCAAAAACGGAATAATATACAGGGTGTTCTATTTGAAAAAGTAAACTTTTACTAGTTGAAATAATGTCTGATTGGCAAGTCAATTGTAAACACCCTGTATGCAATTATGACATTTTCTTTGCATTGTAAGAAAGATCTATTTGTGTACTTGTTCTGATATAAATTAGATAACTTTTGTTTTTCAACGGTTAAGGAGGTACATTTTCAAAGCTATCTCTGTAATTTCAATTTTTTTTATAAAAATCGATGTAACTCAAAAACGGCTATATTTAGAGATAGGGAAATACATTGCGAATTTGTTAGGAATAATGAGTAGAATTCAAAAAAGTAATAATATACAGGGTGTTTTATTTAAATTTCTATTATAGTTTGGTCATCTTTAAATAAACAACCTGTATACACGTGAATAATTTTAAAATATGCACACAACTAAACTATAACCCTATCCCAAATTTTATTAATCTAGCTTATATGAAACGGAAAATATAAAAGAAGGCACTCTTGTTGCCGGACCCTGTATATATATATATATATATATATATATATATATATATATATAATCTTAGTTTGCTCTATAGATTATATCCTAAATGTTCGTTAAAGAAATACAGGGTATTTTGTAAAAATTGAATGTTTGTAGGTGTTGCCCACTTCAACCAACTAATGTTTTGTGATAAAAATGTAATCTTTAGTCTCAACAGTGGCGTGCGTACGGACGCTACTTTGAATATTCTTAAAGAAAACAAAAACGCCCGGAACTGCTTTTTCTCGAAATAGAAAAATCAGATTTATAATCTCCATTCAATTCCGAATAAAAAAGATATGTTTTTTTTTCGAGAAACACACCGTTTGACAGATAAAAAATAAAAATCGTCCCAGTATTTAAGCAGCTCTTTTTTTTCAGTAGTTCTCTAAATGATGATGTCCAGGTAATTTTCGTTTTTTTTAAACAAAATAAATAAAGAACTACTAATTAACAAATTGGTAACCATTATTAAATTTTATAACAACTGCTCGAAGTGTGATCCTTCCTGTTGATGCATTTTTGAACGGCGGGCACGTGGAATTCACTGCCGCACCAAGTTGATACTGATCGTTACAGATTATTTCACAAGCCTCTTCAATTCCCAGTATAAGATTTTTTCGTGTATTTACTGGAATACCATACACTCTCTCCTCCAGAAACACCCAGACAAAAAATCTAATACTGCGAGGTCGGGGGACCTTGGTGGCCATGCAGCTGACCTCTTGCAGGTAAGTGATTATGATTTTCATTGTTACTCAATCGACCAATCCAGCGCTCAGGATAAATTTTGTCACACCAGCGATAATCACTTATACCATAATGTGCCGGTGCTCCGTCCCTTAAATTATCCCCCAGCACCCCTAGCTAAACGTTGACGCTAAATTCTTGTTGAAAATTTTCCGGTCTAATTATATGAGGATTTTCGTGCGCCAAAACGTGTTGATTGTGGAAACTTACCACTACTCGTCTTGTAAATGTCGCTTCATCGGTAAATAAAATTTTTCTTAAGAATTGAACATCTATCTCTAGTGACCTTAGGAACCAATTGCAAAATTTTACACGTTTGACTCCATCTTCTGGCTTTGGTTCTTGGACAGCTTGTAAGTTAAGCTTTTCTGCCATTTCTTCGCTAAACGCGGCGTACCTTGTCTTTTGAAGCTCTTATGTTTCAGATTACTAATTCTCTAGAAGCTTTTCGACAACTTAAAGTAAGAATGTTATCAAACAGTCCTAGTATGTCTTCTTCCAATCTTTCGTTCCCCTGAGATTCTTATTGTAAGCCAAAATTTCTAAAACTATGATGAACATTCATGAAAACCTGCTTATCGGGATGTCTCCTATTTGGGAATCTCCTAGCATACTCTCGACACGTTCCTTAAGCGTTTCCGTTAGAGTACACATAAATGAAATGAATGTCTGCGTACTCTTAGTTTGTAAATAAATTAAGAAGAAATTAAGAATTAAACAATTAAACAAGGCAACAATTAATGGAACAGTTATAAACAATCAAACTTAAACCACTAAACAAGAGAACAATTACAACAAGTATGAACAATTACAATTAAAGAATTAAACAAGCCAAGAATTTTTGAATACATAGGTAAATGACAAAATGTCAAATTGATAAATTGAACGTTGGAAAAAAAAACGCCAACTATTTTTTTAAATTTTGATGTTTCAAATTTTGGGGATCTTACTTATCTGTCTTCAGATTATTTTAGTATTTAATGATTTGCTTTATAATTCCGTTTTTATTTATTAATTCAGAGTATGCAGACACTCATTTCATTTATAGGTACTGTAACGGAAACGCCCAAGGAGCATGTCGAGAATATGCTAGGAGATTCCCAAATAGGAGACATCCCGATAAGCAGATTTTCATGAGTGTTCATCATAGTTTTAGACATTATCATTTAGAGAACAAGTAAAAGAAAAGAGCTACTTAAGCACTAGGACGATTTTTATCATTTATCTCTCAAACGGTTGTTTCTCAAAAAAAAGACAAGATATCTTTTTTATTCAGAATTGTAGGGAGATTACAAATATGATCGCTATTTCGAGAAAAAGCTGTGCCGCACGTTTTTTTTTCTTTAAAAATATTCAAAGTGGTGTTCGTACGGACGCCTCTGTTGAGACTACAAATTATATTTTTATCACAAAACATTATATGGTTGATTAATATACATATATATATATATATATATATATATATATATATATATATATATATATATATATATATATATATATGTATGTATATATAAAGTTTCTATCAAATGGAATTCATAACCCCTATAGCTCAGTGGGTAAAGCACTCGTCTAGATATTTTGAACTAAATCGCGAAAATTCCATACGAGATTGCATGAGACATTGTAAATTATGTTTCGGAACTATACGGAATATATTGAAAAAGCATAAATACGTACCGTACAAATACAAGCCTACCAGGCGATCGAGAAATAATAATTTTTTTTGCTAATGGTTTGTAACTACAAATAACGCAAACCCTGATTTCGAAATGCTAATTCTCTGGAGCGATGAATCTAATTTCAACAAAAGAGGCATGTATAATAGGAAAAATCATCATTACTGTTCCGTGTAATCCACAGAGACGCATTAGTTTAGATGTATAGTGTATTCTTTTTGGCTCAAAAATCGCCGGACCAGTGTTTTACGGAGGCGCTTTAACAAACGATCGCTACTTAAATTCTCTCCGAACCATTTTAGAAGAGTTTTCTGATGACGTTAATTTAGCTGGTTTTTCAGCAAGATGGTGCGCCTTCACGTAATACTCTAAACGTCAATAATTTGATAAGTGATCGCATTATTGCTACCGGGGGACCAGTTCGTTGGTCTCCAACATCTCCATGCACTACACCAATGGATTTTATTTCTGGGGAAAAACGAAGTCTACCAAAATCGTTACAATAATATCGAAGGTTTTCAGATAGTGGTAACTAATATCTTATGCAGCTTAGATGGACGTACGGATTTAAAGGCTACAAGATCAATCAATTGATTCGCTTTGTTTTGTTTTTATTTCAAAGCTTATTTCTCTCATCAAAATAATGCAAAAGGTTCATATAAACATGGGTCCGGAAATGATTCGTTAGCGAGTTATACAGGATGAAAGGTTTTGCCAGAAACTGTTTTCGTTATTTTGATGAGAGTAATAAGCTTGTGCAGTATGGCAGATTTTTTCTGAAACACCCTGTATATGTACCGGGTCCGCGATAGCTCTGGAATTCCTTTTTAGCATCTTTATTATTTGTTGTAAAGAAAAAGTATACAAACGAGCTTTGCCTAATTTTTAGAGCTCTATAACCTAACAATATTTTCATGTATACTTTTGCTATACAGCATCTACTCTTTTATTTTAAATGGAACATCCTGTATATTATTACGTTTTTGAATTTCCTGTTGAAATTGAGGGGCACTTTGTTAAGCATACATGTCATCTACAGTCCACCGTTTCGGCGTTATCTTACGTTTTCTGAAAAAAAAATGACGTCTGCGGCATACTCAAAAATGACTAATATATCGCAAAGTAAGATAGATAGGGACATGCGGTTTTTACAATTCCATAGAGCATGAAAAAGTCAATAAAAACTTTTCGAAAAATTTTCGAAAAATTGAACCATGAATAACTTGATTTTTTTAAACAGAAATTTATATATTTTTTACATAGACAGACGCGGATGTTTTTCCTCTTTCGATTTTGTTTATACACATATGAGATAAAATGGAATGCTAAAGCGACGGCGGTCCCGGTATATACAGGGTTCACCTTTTGAAATTATTTTCGAGTACACACGGTACTCCAAAAAGGCGGCGCAGTAAAAATTTTATATGTTTTAAATGACACACTCTGTACATTTTTACATATTTTAATTCATCATAAAATTCTGTATTTAGCACCGAAATTTGTGTAGCATGTTTTGGCAATGTTGCCAATCAGATTGAAAAATTCCTTAAATTTTTGAAAAGACCAATGAAATTTGGCATATTTTTTAACTTATAATAAGTGGAAACAAACCGGAAAAAGGCATGAAGACAGAAATCCCCTAAGATAACACAGATTAATTAATTTAAACAGGGTGTTTCATGTGACCATGTCAACATTGCGAACTTTAAACCTAATTTTCAAAAGTTTTTTAAATGGAACACCGTGTATTTTGTAACTTGAGTTTGTAGGGATTTTAATTCTCTTTAACTTTTGTAAAGGTCTTCCTATGCCTATCTTTACTAACTTTGGTGGTATTCCTATGTTTACTTAAACTCTAGTGAAAGACTAAATGTTTTTCACCATTGTCGTTTTTCTAATCACATATGCCATAAAATAAAAAAATATATACCATTTTAAATGAAAGGTCAGTATGGTATTTTTTTCTATTGAATTAACAATTGTGTGACAATTAAAGTGATTTAGTGCGTTTTTCTTCAAAAATTATTAAAAATGAATATTTCAAATGCCGAATTGGTGGATATGGTTTTTGTAATAGGAGCTAGCGACAAAAACTGCTTGTTAGCGACAAGGATATATCAGAGAGATATCCGAGCCGACTACAACCCAATAGAAAGACGTTTGAGATGGTAATGGAACGATTTCAAACAACTGGTAATGTAACTTATCAGAAAAATGAAAGAACAAAACGTGTTGTAACAGAAAAAAATTAATTAAAGTGCTTTTAACAGTAACTGAAAATCCACCATTGACCAAAGAGATATTTCTAATCAATCAGATATTAGAGGATCATAGAATCAGAATATACTGGAAGCAAACAAAATGCATCCTTATCATGTTCAGTTATTGCAAGAATTAAATGAAGAAGACTTCCAGAGGCGAATGAATTTTTGTGCATGGGTGCATCAGAAAGTGAAAGAATAACCAAATTTTGCACATTTAATATTCTTTTGTAATGAAGCAACATTTCACAAAGATGGAACGTGACTAGGCGTAATTTTCGTTATTGTGCTACAAGCAATCCCCATTTCATAAGAACTCATTAACAAAACAGATGGTCTTTAAATGTTTGGGGAGGGGTTGTAGGAGGCTAAGTTATTGAACCGTATTTTTTTAGGGAAGAGTAACTGCACAAGTATATTTGGATTTCTTACAATATAATTTACGGCGATTAATGTTTCAGATACCAACGTCTTTGGTTCTTACATGATAGAGCCCCTGTGCATTATACAGGGTCTATTACTAACTTTTTAAGTGAAACATATGGGCAGCAGTGGTTTGCAAGAGGAGCACCAGTACCATCGCCGGCTAGATCACCAGATCTAACAAGAATGGATTTCAGTATATGGGGATTTATAAAATACCTCCCAATACAAGAGATGAATGAAAATTCGTATTAGAACGGTTTTCAAACTGTTACTCGGGAAATGTGTAGAAACATGACTTATACTTTTGAAAAACGAATTGAATGCTGTATTCAAGTTAACGGGGACCACTTTAAACAAATAATTATGTAATAATTTACTTTAAGAATCGTCCGCAAGCTTGAATCGCCAAAATATCCGATCATCAATAAAAAAAGTCATCAAGTTGGTTTTGGATCTATGTTGACAGAAGACAGATACATCGAAAAAAGTTTGTGTATTCTTATTTCATTTGAACTTGAGCTTTGACAGAACTAAAGTGTGACATGACAGCCGACAACTTGATGACATTTTCTAATGAACACCCGATGTTTTTGTGGCATATCTTCCACTATGGATGCAACATTTTCATGTTTATATTGATAAACAAAGAACCAAACTGACCTTTTATTTAAAATGATAATATTTTGTTTTTATTTTATGTCGTATGTGACTATAAAAACAACAATGGGGAAAAACATTCAGTTTTTTGTTAGAGCTTAAATAAAAATTGAAATACCACAAAGTTTGTAAAGATAGGCATAGGGAGACCTTTACAAAAGTTAAAAGAGGATTAAATTCCCTATAAACCCAAGTATAAAATACAGGATGTTTCACTTAGAAAACTTTTGAAAATTAGGTTTAAGGTTCGCAATGTTGGGACGACACCCTGTAGAAAAACGTTAATCTATGTTATCTTAGGGGCTTCTGTCATCATTCCTCTTTCCGTTTTCGTTTCTGTTTTGTTTCCAGTTATAAGTTAAAAAATACTCCAAATTTCAATGACCCATATTTTTTCACAAAGTTAAGGAATTTTTCAATTAAATTGGCAACGTTGCAAAAATATGCTATACAAACTGCGGTACTAAACACACTTAAGGTGAAATAAAATATGTAAAAATACACAGGGGTGTCCCATTAACTTAAATTAACTAAATGTTTTTACCGCGACGCCTTTTTGGAGTACTCTGTATATTCGAAAGGAGTGAATCTCTTAAACCTTAATCACTACTGAAAATTTTTTTTGCTGTCTTTGATGGTACAGGGAATATTAACATTCCTATATATATATATATATATATATATATATATATATATATATATATATATATATATATGTATATATGTATAGGGTGACCCAAACTCGATGGCCAAAACGAAAACAGGTGATTCCTCTGGCCAAAAGGAACAAAAAATTGTTAATACAGGGTGTGTCTATTGTTGATGGTTTCCAAGATGTTAACGTCTTTTTAATTCTTTCTATTTCGTGGACTTATTGTTTAAATCACGCTGTATTTTCCAAACTAGAAGAGTTACAAGAAAACACATTAGGAGAAATTTGTAGAAGACGAAATTGTCTTAAAGAATATTGAATTTATTCGAAACAAACTCGTCATTCAACATTTTAATGACATAATGAATTCAGAAATGATTTTTTTTCAAATCCCAAGACAAATTTCCAAGAGCAATGTGTTTCCAATAGAGATGGATTTGATACATGGCCGATAAAGGAAAAACTTCCTTTTTTCATAAGCTTCACAACGATATAAAAAAAACTTATGCTTGACGTACTAATTATTTTTAATGGCATAATGAATTCACAAATGAGTTTTTTTTCAAATTTCAAGATTTAATCGAGGTACCACAATCAAATCCATTAATAGATAATAACAATGTTGAGTGACCAGGACTCGATGGTGAAATTGAAATTACTGATTCCTGTGGCCAAAATTAAGTACTTTCGAACCTTTTATTCAATTGTCAAGAGTTGCTTCAAAATGACTGCCGCTTGCTGCTATACACTGGACACACCGTCTTCGTATTGAAGCTGTCGCTGAAGCAATTTGTCTCTGTGTTATCAGCCGACTTGCTCTATGAATTGCTTCAATAAGCTCTTCCCCGGTTGTTGGTTGAGTGCTGTAGCCCAATTCCTTGAGAGATCCCCAGAGGAAGAAATCCAGAGGGGTGAGATCTGGAGATCTTGGAGGCCACGCCACTGTACCACCTCTTCCAATCCAACTTTGGGGATAATGTTCGTTTAGCCAATCTCTCACACCTCTTCCGTAGTGGGCAGGACAACCATCAAGTTGAACCCACATATCTGCTCTTGTTGCCAATGAAACCTCCTCCATCAATTCAGGGAAGTTTTCTTGAAGGGAATTCAAAAAATTCACTGAATTGACTCTATCTGGCAGAATATATGGACCAATAAGTTGATTGTTGAGTAAACCAACCCAAACATTAACTTTGAACTGGTGTTGAAAGCTATTTGGTCTCATAGTATGTGGGTTCTCATGTGCCCAGACGTGCGTGTTATGGGTATTGAAGATGCCTGACCTTGTAAAGGTGGCCTCATCCGTCCACAAGATTGCTTTTTGGAAATCTCGATCATTCCTAACTGAATTGAGAAACCATTCGCAAAACTCAATCCGCCGACCTAGATCTCCATCTAAAAGTTCTTGAACTCCCGTCACGTGATACGCACGTCTTTCGTCAGCCTTAAGAGTTCTCCGTATTGTTTCTCGTGGCATCTGCAATACATTGGATGACCGCCGCAAGCTAGTCTCAGGATTTGCTTCGAAATGCTGGATTACGTCGTCAATCCTATCAACATTATGAAATTCCTCTTGATCTCTTAGGATCCTAAAAGATCTTCTCTCTCTTAGAGCAGTGTGTACTCTAGAGAAAACTCTCCCTTCTGGATAAATTCTTCTTGGGAAAGCAGCCGCACAGTCTAGCAGCCTCACTGTCTAGCAGCCTCACTCGCATTCCCTTGGGCAACACCATAATAATAATGAATATCGGCATATTTTTCATTTGAAAACATGACTCAGGAAGGAAAACACGAACACGAACAAGACCAATAATACTAACAAGAACAAGAACGACTCAAAAACTAAATTACAATATCACTACAACAGAAAGAACTCGTATTGAAATCAGCAAAACTGTAATAGCAAACAAATTTTGACAACTAACTTACTAATTTCAAGTCGTTGCTACGGTGATGAAAAGATATCCGTAAAGGAGATGTATTTCTTGTCGTAAATGTACAGATTGATTGTAAATTGAGGGACAAATCGTCAATTCTCAACTACTCTACCATATCTTTGAAGGTAATTTTATGCTCTAAAAGTTTTTCCTGAGGTGTATTCCTGTAACAATTCAGTAATTAGTACGTCAACTATAAGTTTTTTTCATATCGTTGTGAAGCTTATGAAAAAAGGAAGTTTTTCCTTTATCGGCCATGTATCAAATCCATCTCTATTGGAAAAATATTCCTCTTGGAAATTTGTCTTGGAATTTGAAAAAAAATCATTTCTGAATTCATTATGTCATTAAAAATGTTGAATGATGAGTTTGTCTCGAATGAATTCAATATTCTTTAAGGCAATTTCATCTTCTACAAATTTCTCCTAATGTGCTTTCTTGTAACTCTTCTAGTTTGGAAGATACAGCGTGATTTAAAAAATAAGTCCACGAAATAGAAAAAATTAAAGAAAAGTTAACATCTTGGAAACCATCAACAATAGACATACCCTGTACAAACAATTTTTTGTTCCTTTTGGCCAGAGGAATCAGCTGTTTCCGTTTTAGCCATCGAGTTTGGGTCACCCTGCATATATATATATATATATATATATATATATATATATATATATATATATATATATATATATATATATATATATATATATATATACACACATAGATGAAGGAGATGCTGCTACTGTTCTCGCCGTTCATTCAGAAGTTTCAAGGTTGTGCGTGCGTGCGTGCGTGCGTGCGTGCGTGCGTGCGGCGTGCGCGCGTGCGCGCGTGCGCGTGTGCGCGTGCGCGTGTGCGGGTGCGTGGGTGCGTGGGTGCGTGGGTGCGTGTGGTGCGTGCGTGCGTGCGTGCGTGCGTGCGTGCGTGCGTGCGTGCGTGCGTGCGTGCGTGCGTGCGGCGGCGGCGTGCTGCGCGTGTGCGCGTGTGCGCGTGTGCGCGTGTGCGCGTGTGCGCGGTGCGCGTGTGCGCGTGTGCGCGTGTGCGCGTGTGCGTGGGTGCGTGGTGCGTGCGTGCGTGCGGTGCGTGCGTGCGTGCGTGCGTGCGTGCGTGCGCGTGCGTGCGGCGTGCGTGCGTGCGTGCGTGCGTGCGTGCGCGTGCGCGTGTGCGTGCGTGGTGCGTGCGTGCGCGTGTGCGGTGCGTGGTCGCGTGGTGCGCGTGGCGCGTGGCGCGTGGTGCGCGTGCTGCGTGGCGTGCGTGCGGTGCGGCGGTGCCGTGTGGGCGTGCGCGTGCGTGCGCGCGTGCGCGTGCGCGTGTGCGTCGTGGCGTGGTCGCGTGGTGCGTGGTGCGTGTGCGCGTGCTGTGCGTGTGCGTGGGGTGCGCGTGTGCGTGTGTGCGTGGTGCGTGCTGTGCGTGCGTGCGTGCGTGCGTGCGTGCGTGCGTGCGCGCGTGCGTGCGTGCGTGCGTGCGTGCGGCGTGCGTGCGTGGCGTGCGTGCGTGCGTGCGCGTCGGCGTTCGCGCGTGCGCGTGCGCGTGCGTCGCGCGTCGCGCGTGCTGCGCGTGCGTGTCGTGCGTGCGTGCGTGTTCGAGCGTCCGTGGCGCGATATGGTTTCGACGCTGTGAATCCGAGGTTGGGATGCCAACTCGTGTTTTAATTCTTAGGTACTGTGAGTATCGCAAGGTTAGCCGTAAACCAATGTAGTAACTATTTGAAGCAAGTACATATGTTATACAGAAAATGCTTAACTACGTTGAAAATAAATTTAACAGCTTTAAAGGTTTGTTAAATTAAAATAATACTTCTTTGGTTCGAACAGCAATTAAAATCAAAGTGACGCGCCCGATCGATTGTTTTAATTTAGTAATCAATATTCAATTCAACAATTTCAAATTTTATTAGTACTTTTAACAACAATAATGTTATCCATGACTACATTATATTTGAAACAATGTACGTATTGGATGCTTGTTCGTTTTGTTAAAAGCAATTTTCTAAAGGTACTATAAATATATCACTACCATCTTTAAAACTTAGTTTTTGTTATATGTATGGAGTGTTTGCAATTACCACTTTGTTTTAACATGAAAGTTAGATTCACCTTTTTTACTTAATCCCCATCTTTATTGTAATAAATAAAATGCGTTGTTATTACGACGAAGTTTTCAAATGGTGTATCATTTAGTCGTTAAAGTTAAAAAGTGTTAAATGTCACGTGTTGCTACGTTTTCGATTATTTAAACTTTCCGTATATGTCGATATTTTCTTTACAATTTTTTGTCATTTTTGAACGTATATAACTCAAACAAACAAGGGAACAATATTACGCTAACAGTAAGGAAAAAACATCGAACAAGTTTGATAAGACTGCAAGGATAACCTCAACAGGTATATATATATATATATATATATATATATATATATATATATATATATATATACAACCACTTTATAAGGGTAGGGAACTAGAGTGATTGCAAGAACGACAGAGGAGTAAGTTTGCTTAGTGTACCTGGTAAAGTATTTGGAGGAATACTGATTGCTAGAGTACGAGAAACTACACAAACTAAGATTTGGAATGTGCAGGGTCGCTTCATACCAGGGAGAGGATGTGTTGATCAGATGGTTGCCCTTCAGCAGGTGATCGAAAAGTGTAAAAAGGAAGCTGTACTGTACGTTTGTAGATCTGGAGAAAGCATATGACAGAGTGAATAGGGAGAAGCCTGGGAAACGTTAAATGAATATGACGTAAGTAGAGGTCTCATAAACGGAACAAGAGCAGTATACAAAGGTAGCCGACCATTTCTTAGGGTGAGAGGAGGTGTAAATGAATACTTTAATACTGATCGAGAAGGACGACAAGGCTGTGTGATTTCGCCGTGGTTGTTCAATGTCTACATGGATAAATGTGCTAGGCAAGTATGTACTGTTATAAATAGTGTAATGGTTGGTGAGGTAAATGTAATAGTTATGGTGTATGCAGATAACAGTCTCATTTAGTGACAGTGCAGATGAGCTACAAACTGCCCTGAGGAAATTTGATACAGTCTGTTAGATCATGGACCTAAAGCAAGACGTAACCAAAGCTAAAATTGTGATGTTCAATAGGGAAGGTGAAAACAATAATTGCGTAGAGTATTTACTCTGCAAAATGAAATTGTGCAACAAGTGGACGAGATGGTATATCTGGGTAGAATGTTTACAGCAGACGGTACAATGGATGGTGAGATTGGACGAAGGATCAACGCTGGAAACAAAGTGATTGGAAGTATGTGGACTATAATGAGAAACGAAAGCATGAGCTGGAAGCGAGTAATCTATAGTAGCGTGTTCGTCCAGTCAGTACTTTATGGAAATGAGACGATGATGGATAGGTATGAAAGTAGTACACTACGTTGGTTTGGTCACTTTGAGAGAATGGACAACGCAAGATTAACGAAGCAAATATATGTGGGTGAGATTGGCGGTAAGGCCGGCCTCGTGGATCGCGTAAGCATTGGCTGAATGTAGTAGAATGTATGATGAAAGAAAGGTAAGGAATATAAAGGACATATATATATATATGTATATATATATATATATATATATATATATATATATATATATATATATATATATATATATATATATATATATACGTAACTTCGGGAAATGAAAGATCTAATCATTTTAACACAAAACTTTTGTATAAACTTAAATAAAATAGTGCTTTGTTTTAGAGATACACGGTGTCAAACTTGCAACAAAAAAAGTTGATTTTGAAATACTTCCAAAACGAAAAAAGGTATTTTTCTCATTCTTGGTATAATAAATAGAAATATAAATTGCATTAGTTTTAACTTATTAATACGTTTTTATTACGTACAGTGGCGTAGAACGAAAGGGGTAGTGGACCTTTTAACCTAACTTCTACGCTCACGGATTAAATTGTTTTTTTTTGTTAAAATACGAATCCTTGATGTTTTTCAGATAAAAAGGGTACATTTTGTCTATATCGATAACTTTAACAGTTTCTAATATGTCTGAATTTTCAGGTATCTATTACCACCTGATTAGGCGGTTATTAACTTTTGCCACCCTCTATCTCGAAAACGAAGCACTATTATGTAAGTTTTGTGTTAAAATGATTAGGCCTATCATTTCTTTAGTTACGTGTATTCTTCCAGAAACACTGGTTTTCACGTTTAAAATGGCGCTGAATACTTAACAAACCTTTCTGCCAAATCAAACAGACGGTACACCTAAACTATTATATAATAAGAGGGTGATATTAGATAGTCACTCCAAAAGAACTAGCAATTGAAACTAAAGACAAATTTTATATTAAGAAGTCGCTTAGAATTAATTTAATTGCCAAAGAGGCATTGAAACAACTCCACAGGAAGACTGTAATAAAACTATGTCCCAAAACCCAAAATATGGAAAGTATCTGAAATTATGGTGACTATTAAGCCAGAAAAAATACCAAAGAAGGTGTCGTCTTACAGGCCCATATGTTTATTCCAGTAATTCAAGAATTATATAATACTGGCAAGTACACCAAACTCTTGAAATCGTGCAGTACGGTTAAGGTCAAACAAAGAAAAAGCATATTCAGAGTTAAAAAAAAAACACACGAGTACTTCGAATCGATTGATGTTGTAGGTGTTTTGTCCACTAGTGGTATTCCTGAATTACAACGTCACGTTCCTAAAAATCACATCCAGGTACCACACGGAAATACAACTAAACACCTGGTAACCTCAGATGCTGTCGTGGGAAGCCCATGTAGGTATAAGAAATGTATTGATCATCAGAAAGACAATCCACCTTGTTACCTATAATAAAATAATTTTATATAAACAAATTCTAAAGTTCGCATATGGCAGAGAGCTGTGAGTATGTGGCTTTACGAGTATTGTCCATGGATTCGGTACTTTGTAAACAGTGACGTTATGACACTGTTAAAAAGACTGTTGAATGATTTACTAATGGTCACGAGCAACAACTTCCTTAACACGTTAATGTAGAGGCGATCCAGAGCCTGAATCAGGTGAACTTTGTCTGAAGACTCAAGAGAAAAAGCTGTGTAAGTTAGTCTACCGAACAGTGAAAAGTAAGGTGTAACGGAATGTCAGAATCTGAGGTACCCTATTAAGTTTGACCTTAGTCAAGTTTTTGCGGTATCAGTGAAGCACCTCCAGAACGAAGCTTTTAGGTGCTTTCTTCCCTGAATTTCAACTCCTTTGTGTTTCCTTCAGGCAGAAAAATATGATTAGTCATGCAAGATGGATTGTTAAATACCAGTTACATTTGCGTACTTGGGTGTCTTTAAAAAGCTGAACTAAGAGATACTTTTCTAGTCCACAACGTTCCTTATACTATGTTCACTATTACGACCACTACCAAAATTAAGTTTTTCATACAGAAATCATTGCTTTGAGCATTACAACTGAATGATATAAAAAACTTCTTTAATATTTATTATTGCAAGTTACTAACGGTGGAAAAAGTGATAATAAATTTTTTTTATAGCAATAAAACAAACAACACAATAAACAACAGAAAAATGACAGAACAATAATAAGTGTTCGAAATGACAGCGCAAGCCTCTATTCTCCATCTTATTGATTCACATATGTATTTGCCGTTCTGGCCATTTTTGTCAATGGCTCCTTTTACAATACCACAGAACGATTGTGACTGGTAGGATTTAACCCGGCACAATCTGACAGGTATAACCAGACAATTAGAGAAACTTTGGACGATTGAACAGAAGATTTATTATTTGCGCTAGTCTAGTATAAATGTTGCAAAGCATAAGCCTTTTGGTCATTAATTTTCTAAAATACAGGTCTAAAAATTAAAAAGAGAGTAAATAGAGAGAGAGAGAGAGGAGATGAAAAAGAATGTTTTCATTAGCTCATATACATAGGCAAAGACAAACAAGAAATTAAGTGTCTATCTAGTAAATAATAATTCGATTATTTAATGAACATAAAGAAATAATCACGCAAATTAATGTTTTATTCAACAAGAAAAAAGTTATAGTGCTACTAGGAATATTAATTTAGCGAACAAGGTATCGAAAGTAAATAAATTATCGAAATATTCAATTCTGCAGAAACCAGTAACACATCAAAGTAACCGTTGAGTTCAAGTGTATAGGTATTAAAGTAATTAAAGAATTAGTATTTTACCTTAAACAAACCGATGTTTATGTGAAACTGTCTAAAAATCTAAAATTAATGATAAAGAAAAAATGGTCGTGACACAAAGTCCCAATTCTAAATAGAAGATAAATACAAATGCTTATGCAGATATAGAATAGAATTTACATTGAATTTAAAAATTATTATTAATTTTATTAAATACATAAATAAAAAGTTTACCTCGGGTAGGATTTGAACCTACGACGTAGAGTACTGCCCTAACCATCTGTGCCATAGAGATTCAAGCCCCAATCGATGCAAATTTTGTCTTTATGTACGTAGAACTGATGTAAATTCTAAACATAATAATAATATAATAATAACAAAACTTATAATAAATTACATTGAACTTCTTCATACATAAATATAACTAAAGTTGAGTCACCTAAAACACTTTCCAAATTTACCGGTACAAGAGCCACAAACAGTCATATAAGGTCACTCACTCTGAGCCTAATTTTAAGGAAAGGTTGTTGTGTATGTTAAAAAGTAAGTCAAGGTTAAATAAATGGTTCTTGTATTGACTAAATTGATTCAAGGTCAGGGTAGTTGTCTAAATTAAAAGTTGAGTATTTAACAAGGTGAGTGTTCAAGCCAAGGACACATTTCTCTTGTACAAACCGCAGTGTAGGGCGTTGAAGTCAGTCAGTTAGCAAGTTGTAATTATTACACATGGAATTAGCAGAGTTAAATAAAGGACTTATTGCAAACCCTTTAAAAGTGAGTGTCACCTCGAGATATCTAAAAAATACAAAGCGATAGATGTGGCTTTAATTAACACTAGGTATGTTAAAAGTATAGTGATGGAAACAGCTGATTTTAAATGTGTACTACTTCAGCGCTTTTATGAGTATTTTAGAAAAAACCCGTATTGAAGTATTTAAACGGTTACTAAACACGAAAGATGTGTCTATAAGTAATTTAGGTGCAGCTGGAAAAACCAAAAATATAACATTTTGTTTTTAATAGTAATGCTACAACCCCACCATATGTAAATTAGGCATGTTTTAACCTGAATCATTTTTAAACAGTGTTTAGTCGTAGTGTAATTGTGAGCAAGTAAAGTCGTTATTTAATTATAATGCGAGCAGCAATAAATTCATTTCTGAAACGATCAAAACTCAGAAGTTTGCCGTTATATGTGGATATCCCAACTGTTGTTCTTGCATATTTGATGCTCATAGAGTAGAAGAATTGTATAATTTAAAAGATACAAGCTTTCAATGGGAATTTCTTGAATTTTACAGTCTGGCGTGTTTCTATGAAAAGTTTATACAAAGAGTGGTTAACTATCGTCGTTTTCGTGAGAAAGAATTCGATGGTAGTTATGATGACATTTACAAAGACATTAAAGACGTTATAAATGCTAAGTATACTCTTAATTCACATACCACTGTATGCTTAATGGAAATATTGTATTGTCGTCCTGCTCATGTAATGTATAGCATTTACTAACTAAAGAAATACTAATAACTATGATTTGTTTTTGTAGTCTCGATTTAAGTATAAATACACTGCTTTATCCCTCTAGGTCAACAATGTTACCTAAGAAGTGAAAGAGTGAAGGTGGTTTATGAATACTCTAATCAATAAATTTCCGGATGAATTGCATTTAACCTGGATACCAATATTATGGTTCTGGTACAAATTTAGAGAATGGACTCGCACGAGTTGACCCCAGTATTAATAAATTAGATGCTTAATGCAAAATTCATGATATTAGTTACGGAGATTACCGAGATTTAGAAAGTAGACATAAAGCAAATCAAATTTTAGAAGAAAAAGCTTGGGAACGCTTTAAATCATCAGACGCAACATTATGTGAACGAACCGCAGCTTTAGCAGTCGGTACCATCATGAAAGCACACAGAAAATTAGGACCGTTATACAATAGTGTAAATTGTTCGCATTTACTAAAAATAATAACTTAAAAAATTAAACTTAACGTAAATTTCACAGGCACAATAAAGTTGGAGCTTTCAACAGCAAAACGCGTGTTAAAAAGTTTAGGAAGAAATAACACGTTGACGTTCCTAGAGTAATTCTCATACCTAAACAAGGAGGGTTTTTACCATTTCTTATTCCGTTATTCGCAGGTAATTCCTCTCTACGTTACCAAACACACGGGCCCATATGGCAGGACATATGCCTGCGCGTATATAATTACTTTGGACAGAATTCGATCTAGACCTGTTGCTTTCTTTCTCAGTATTTATAATGTATCTGGTTGCTTTGTGATTTCTGCAACTAGTGGTCTCTTCTTCTGAGACTATATTTAGTCTCAAGTAAATTTGAAGAGTGCCTGGAATTCTTGCTCCACAATTTCTTCTGGAGATCCCCCATTTAGCAGATTTTATTGAAGTTTTTCATGACAACACAATAAGTTTTGCCCCATACGTGTCGGTCCAGGTCAACATATAAAGTCTACTATAATTATGGCCACTTTGCAAGACATATTTGGCGTATTGTTCTTAATTTACATTTCCATGCATAGTAACTATGATCTCATATAGCCTATAGCTGTATATGACTATCGTAACCTGACCTAATTTTCTCACACGCGATATTGGTAGTTCATACGTTTTTAACCCCCTTCTCCCATCCGTCCCTTTTCTCTACGTTCTCATGCTCTGTCATTCTTTTAACCATAATGTGAGATCTATCATTGACAATTGGTTACTTCTCGTGAGATCGGGTCATTAGGCTAGGCCAGTTATGCTTAATTATTCTCCAGCCCGTTTCTCTAACATGATTTTGGATATGGTATCTATCAATACAGTAAAATGGCATAATTATAAGCTCTACACCTGTACACGAAGCGATGCAGACTGTCCGTATCCTTTAATACACTTGTAAGGTCTTTCCGTATAATACTGTATCATTCATGTCAACCTCTTTCTACCAAGTGAGATTCTTTCAGTAGCCTCACAAGCGTATGCTCCATCTTCCAACACTTGAAGCTTCTGTCATGATTCTTTGTTCTATTAGTGTAGCGCCTGCAATAAATTGCCAACGTTACACAAATTAAATCCTTGAAAGTAATACTTTTTTTTATAAAAAAATATATTTGATTGTACAGGGTGTCCCAACGATAGAGTAAAGTAAGTTTATACTTAACTAGAATTATTTGTGTAAATATTGTATGGACCATGGGGTAGAGGTAAGAAGTGTGCATTTTTTTAAAATATTGGAAGTTATACAGGGTGTGCCAGAAAAGCAGGACGTGAAAAAGTATAATTTTTTTAAATAGAACACCCCGTATTTGATTTTAGTTTTTAATTTTACGTGTCCATGCAAACATATTTTGCCATACAAAAGATTGGCTGAAAGTTTTTAGTTCTTGAGATATTCGCGTTTAAAGATTATTATGGTCATTTTCGTGGGGTTGATGAATGGGCAATTGTTCCGTTATTTCACAATAAAAAAAATTGATATTTCGTGTGAAAAATGAGTGATATTATACTAACGTTTAGACCGAGTAGTATTTCTAATTTTCTCAACAGGGTGTTTGTTATAACCATTCAAATTTGAAAATTCTCAAATTAAAAAAAATCAGTTTTTTTTAATTGCACACCCTATATATTTTTATTTCATTTTATTCGGGATTAAAAAATTTATCATTTTTGTCAAATATATCTTATATCTATCTTTGATAGTTTTCGAGTAATTTCGATTTTTCTCACTAGCTACGTTACATACGATACTATAACATTATTGTGGATCGTGGTAGCCATGGAAAACAATTGCGACGAAATAAACAAACCACCTAAGCGAGAATATTAAGCCTTTTTCTCATGTTCTGTCTCACGTCGGATAACATAAGAGGGGTCACTGTGCGACAAGCTTCGCGAATTCTATTTTTCATGTCCTCCCTTGTTGTAGGTTTAATAATATACACCCGATCTTTTATGTATCCCCATAGGAAAAAATCCAGTGGAGTTAAATCGCATGACCTGGGTGGCCATAATATAAAGCCATTACGTCCTATCCATTTCTCCGGGTATTGCTGGTTCAAGAATTCCCTTACGTCCCGATAAAAATGTGGAGGTGCACCATCCTGTTGCAACCACATATTTAGTCGTCCTTCTAAATTGATATCCTCAAGTAACACAGGCAATTCTTCACGTAAGAAATGCAAATAGCTGCGGCCCGTTAATGGATCATCAAAAAAATAGGGACCGATAATTTGGTCATTAAGTATACCACACCACACATTTAGTGACCAATGATTTTGGTTTTGAACTTCTCGTAGCCAAAATGGATTATCAATGGCGTAATAGTGCATATTAGGCCGATTTACAGCCCCATTACTTTTAAACGTCGCCTCATCGGAAAACATTATGGAGCACAAAAAGTTGTTATTTAATTGCAGCCGTTGATTAATGATATTGCAGAATTCAATTCGTCTTGCAAAATCCTCTTCTCGTAATTCTTGATGAAGCTCAATGTGATAGGGATGGTACTTATACTTCAGCGTTGTTCGATTCACGTTTGATTTGGAGGTATCACATATCGTCGCTAATGTTCTAGAACTCACTTGGGGATTTTCTTGAATATTTAATAATATTTCAAGTTCTTTTTCTTCATTAGCTGCCCTTTTATTAACAACTTTACGTTTGAAGTATTTAACACTACCGCTAGAATCAAATCTATCCATTAAATTTTCCAAGCCAACAGTAGTAGGTATTCGACGTTCAGGATATTTCATTTTGTAGATTCGTTGTGCCAATAAAGGGTTTCTTTCAGCCTCGCCCAACACGTATATCATATCAATTAATTCATTTGTCGAATAATCCATAATTGATACAAGAATTGATAACAAGTTAAATGCGAAAACGACAAATTTAATATGTGTTTATTTTGACAAGTAGGAAACCTTTGTATCTTAGTAACGCAATTATTATTTTCCATGGCTACCAAGATCCATGCAATGCAATGTTATCGAAAATAAAGTAGCTAGTGTGAAAAAATCGAAATTACTCGAAAACTATCAAAGATAGATATAGGATATATTTGACAAAAATGATAGATTTTTTAATCCCGAAATAAAAATGTATAGGGTGTGCAATAAAAAAAACTGATTTTTTTTAATTTGAGAATTTTCAAATTTGAATGGTTATAACAAACACCCTGTTGAGAAAATTAGAAATACTACTCGGTCTAAACGTTAGTATAATATCACTCATTTTTCACATGAAATATCATTTTTTTTTTATTGTGAAATAACGGAACAATTGCCCATTCATCAACCCCACGAAAATGACTATAATAATCTTTAAACGCGAATATCTCAAGAACTAAAAATTTTCAGCCAATCTTTTGTATGACAAAATATGATTGTATGGACACGTAGAATTAAAAACTAAAATCAAATACGGGGTGTTCTATTAAAAAAAATTATACTTTTTCACGTCCTGCTTTTCTGGCACACCCTGTATAACTTCCAATATTTTAAAAAAATGCACACTTCTTACCTCTACCCCATGGTCCATACAATATTTACACAAATAATTCTAGTTAAGCATAAACTTACTTTACTCTATCGTTGGGACACCCTGTACTTGATTAAAAATGTTCGCAAATACGTGTCCTACATTTCGATAAATAACTACGAATACATGTATTCTTTCCCCAAGACAGCAGCAGAATTCTCAAGCACCATACGATCTGGTTTGTTGTTGGGCCAAATCTGAACCACCACGGATTACAGACACTTGCACCAGGTCATGAAGCTAGACAGACGACTATTCAGTGGCAATACATTTCCATCACTAATCTCAATTTACTTCTCAAAAGTAATATTTAAACAGGTATACCTCATAATATATAACTGGGTTCAATACGCTGCAAGTGCAAACGAAATAAGATGGCCAAATACTGTATGGTGGTATACAGAACCAAGGTATACAATAGGGAAATAGGGAGTGGAGAGATTATGACATCCAATAGCCTACTTATACGTAAAAAGAAAATTAGTTATTGGTATTCTAAGTATATAAACATGCTACGCTCTCAAGCCAGAATGATTAGTAGAAAACAGTATCGTTTTGCATCTAAACATTTTCATAATGATTCAATTAGTGATTTTGATTAATGTTATAAAACCGGATTGAGCAACGAAGAATTTGATAATTGCTGGTAAATGTGGTAAAATTCTTGAACTCAATTATGAAAACGCTTCGTGTACACACAATGGTTTCTTGATTAAACAGATACATTTATTGATAAATTGTATTACAATGCGATATGGAAGATAATTTTAAAATTTAATTAGATTGATTAATGTTAGTCATTGAAGAAATTCTCTTTAACGAACAATTTGGTTAATCACGATTGGCGGAATATAACGTTTTTTCTGGCTTAAGAACAGAAACGGCGATTATTTCTACTTACGTTCACAATATCTGTACGTAACTTTATACAACTATACTACTATAATATATATATATATATATATATATATATATATATATATATATATATATATATATATATATATATATATATATATATCAAATAAGGGCCACCCTGTAACTTTTGAACGGGTCGTTAGATTTTGTTAGGTTTGGATGGGTTATATTAGAGCCAGCTTGGGATTCTTTTACATAAAATACAATATGACCGACTTCACACACAAGCTGAAAATTTAAATGGGACAGCCTGTATACTTTTACATGTTTGGATTCTACGGGTTTAAATACATACAGTTCATCTGCCAAATGTCAACTCAAGCGCCATTTCACTTTGACGGAGTCGGTTTCAGGAGCATGTTATGTTAATAAAAATTAGAAAATTAAAAATTAATGCTTTATTTAGGAAGTAAAGAAATTACTATGCATATCGTTTTATTAGTACTTGGAAAAGCTATTTAATGTACAAGGTGCCCATGTAAGTTTTTATTGGGAACAGTGAGTTTTAGTTAAAAAACCGTAATTTTTTAATTTGATCGTTAACAAACTTCACAAAAATTAATTATTAGGAAAAATAGTATTGTGGGGGAAATTGTACGACAATTATCTATAACTCAGATTACGTCATAATCTAAAATTAAAAACATATTTAAAAAAATAGCATTAAAATGACGCTTGAGTTGACATTTGACAGATGAACTGTGTATTTGATGCCATAGAATCTAAATATGTGAAAATATACAGGGTGTTCCATTTAAATTTTCAGCTTTCGTGCCATTTCCGGTGAAACCGTAAGCCGGTCATTGTTTTTTATGTAAAAAATCCCAAACTGGTACTAGTATAACTCGTCAAAATTTGAACAAAATCTAACGACCCGTTCAAAAGTTACAGGGGTGGTCCCTATTTGATTTACACCCGGTATATACAAGGTGGCTATATAGTGAGACAAAGGTCAATATATCCTGCACCATCAAAGATGGTGGAGTTATTAAGGGTTAAGAGATTCATCTACTAAAATTATTTTCGGGTATACAGGGTACTCAAAAATTTTTTTTTAATTTTTTAAACGGGACACTCTGTATATTTATTTTTTACATATTAAAATTCACCCTAAAATTCTGTATTTAGCACCGAAATTTGTATAGCATATTTTTTTCAACGTTGCCAATTAAATCGAAAAATTCCTTAAATTTGTGAAAAAACATGGGTCAATGAAATTTGTAATATTTTTTAACATATAATAACTGGAAACAAAACGGAACTGGAAATGGAAAGAGGAATGACGACAGAAGTCCCCTAATGTAATATTAATGTTTTACACAGGGTGTTTTATATGGTCATGCCAACATTGCCAAATTTAAAACTAGTTTTCGAAAGTTTTTTTAATGGAACACCCTGTATCTCATTACTTGGGGTTATAGAAAATTTAACCCTATTTAACCTTTGTAAAGGTCTTACCATGCCTATCTTTACTAACTTTGGTGGTATTTCAATTTTTATTTAAACTCTAGCAAAATTCTGAATGTTTTTCACCATTGTCGTTTTTCTAGTCACCTATGATATAAAATAAAAGCAAAATTTTGTTACTTTAAATAGAACGTGAGTTTGGTACTTTGTTTATTAATTACCATCAATATAAACATGAAAACAATGTATCCATAGTGGAAGATATGTCACAAATACATCGGGTGTTTATTAGAAAACGTCATCAAGTTGTCGGCTGTCATGTTACATTTTAGTTCTGTCAAAGCTCAAGTTCTAATAAAATAAGAATACGAAAACTTTTTTCGGTGTATCTGTCTTCTTTCAACATAAATCCAAAGCCAACTTGATAGCTTTTTCTAATGAGGATCCGATGTTCTAGGGATTCAAGCTTGCAGACAATTCTTAAAGTAAAGTATTACATAATTATTTGTTCAAAGCGGCCCACGTTAACTTGAATACATAATTCAATATTTTTTCAAAAGGATAAGTCGTGTTTCTACATATTCTCCGAGTAGCCGTTTGAAAACAGTTCGAAATACAAATTTTCATATCATCTACCGTAGTCGGGGGTATTTTATATATCTGATCTGTACTGGTGCTTCTCTTCCAATCCACTCCTGCCCATATGTTTTGTTTAAAAAGTTTGTAATAAGCCCTATATAATGCACAGGGGCTCCATCATCTAAGAACCAAAGACGTTCACGAACTTCATTTGGTATCTAAGCCATTAATCACGGTAAATTATATTGTAAGAAATCCAAATATACTTATCTAGTTACGCTTCCCTCAAAAAAATACGGTCCAATAGCATAGTCTCCTACAACCTCTCCCCAAACATTTAAAGACCATCTGTTTTGTGAATGGGTTCTTATGAAATGGGGATTGCTTGTAGCATAATAATGAAAATTATGACTATTCACGTTTCCATTTTTATAAAATGTTGTTTCATTACAAAAGAATATTAAATGTGCAAAATTTGGTTGTTCTCCTCTTTCTGCTACACCCATGCACAAAGTTTCATTCGCTTCTGGAAGTCTACTTCATTTATTTCTTGCAATAACTCAACATGATAAAGAAGCATTTTGTTTGCTGTCAGTATATTCTGAATCGATGATCGTCTAATTGATTAGAAATGTCTCTTGGGTCAATATGTGGATTTTCAGTTACTGTTAAAAGCGCATTTAATTGATTTTCTTCGGTTAAAACACGTTTTGTTCTTTCATTTTTCTGATAAGTTACACTTCAAGTTGTTTGAAATCGTTCCAGTACCTTCTCAAACGCCTTTCTATTATGTTGTCTTCAGTTCGGATATTTATCGTGATATATTCTCGTCGCTAACAAGCAGATTTTGTCGCTAGCTCTAGTACAGGAACCATATCCAACAATTCGGCATTTGAAAAACTACTTTTTAATAATTTTTGAATAAACGACACACTAAATCACTTTAATTATCACAAAATTGTTAATACAATAGAAAAAATACTAAACTGAGGTTATATTTAAAATGATAGTATTTTTTTTTTATTTTACGACATAGGTGACTAGAAAAACGACAACGGTGAAAAACATTTAATTTTTTGCTAGAGTTTAAATAAAAATTGAAATACCACCAAAGTTAGTAAAGATAGGCATACGAAGACTCTTGCAAAAGTTAAGGAGGATTGAATTGTCTACAAACCCAAGTAATACAATACAGGGTGTTCTGTTTAAAAACCTTTCAGAAATTAGGTTTAAGTTTTGCAATGTTGGCATGACCATATAAGACACCATGTAGAAAAACATTAATCTGCGTTAGCTTAGGGGTCTTCTGTTACCATTTCTCTTTCCGTTTTGTTTTCAGTTATTATACGTTAAAAAATATTACAAATTTCATCGACCCATGTTTTCTCACAAATTTACGGAATTTTTCAATTTAATTGGCAATGTTGGAAACATGCTATACGAATTTCGGTGCTAAATACAGAATTTTAGGGTGAATTCAAATATGTAAAAATAAACAGGGCGTCCAATTTAAAAAATATAAACTTTTTACTGCGCTGCTCTTTTGAAGTATCCTGTATACTCGAAAATAATTTTAGAAGATGAATCTCTTAACCCTTAATAACTCCTGAAAATTTTTTCGCTACTTTCATGGACAGGATATATATATATATATATATATATATATATATATATATATATATATATATATATATATGTATATATTACATATATTACGCAACACCTGATGGGGAATTTACTCATATAGTAGAGCTTCGTTTCGTGTGTTACGTATATAGTAGAAAATAATTGTAATGCATCATTCTCAACTATTAACTCTGGATTTATAAACCTGCAATGGTAAGAAATTTTTATCTGCATTTAAATTTATACCAATGAAAGAATAGTTTTGTGTAGGTACAAATCGGTTATTATATAAACTACGTTATCGAGATATGGCTATTATTGTCTATTTAATACAGTAGTCAACTTACCTGTTACGTAAGCCACAATAACAAGTTCTCATAGCATAGTTACCGTTTCATAATATCGTAGTTACCATAATACGCGAATTTGTGTGGAAAGTGCCGATTTTCTTTGCCGTAACCAAGAGTAAAATAGTTGCTGACTAGTTTTGCCGTAACCCAGTATACAATTTTACAAATATTATCAACCATGCTATGATTCAATAAAACCTTGCATTTAATACGGATATTATGGTAGTTACAAAAACTCGGGTTTCTACGCAACATTTTGGTATGTTACTCATAAAAACATCGTTGTTTACACTTAATATATTGAATGTATTTATTTATATACAAAATCATGTAGGATAACATGGTCAATAGTGGATCGGTATCTTCGAAGTTTACAGCCCGAATGACCCCAAATTCTACCAATTTTTTACTAATAGGTTAGGTAACCAAGTTATATTGAATTTAACATCGTTGACAGTTTTAAAAACACCACCAAATTTGTTTAAAAAAAAATTAAAATGATCCACTGTGTACCTCGCTTGGTATTCACTGACTCAGTCACGGGTCAACACTGGATCAAGAAGGTGGAGATAAAATTAAATTAGTAAATGACACCATAAGTAACATATTTTAATGTAGCACAGATAAAATGCTGTATAACATGTATTCAAATACTTTAAACAAAACAAAGTTCTCAAAACGAAAATTAAACTAAACTACAAACACCAAAAGAAAATTAATTAGCGCAAATTTAAATACTACATATTGAAAGGGAATCTATAACGATGTTTTTGCCTTGCAGTACTTCTGCTAACTGCAGGTTTAGGTAATATCATGGTCTCTAACATATGATAAATCAGGTATGTTTGGAATGTGCAGCTTTTCATCAGTTTTTTGTCTTAAAAAGCTAAAGTACACTTCCATTGAAGCATTGCTGCTTTCTAATACATTAGTTATGTAATACATTTTTTGTAATGAATCCGACAATGTCCTTCAGCCGGTGGTCGCAAAAGTGGATTTCGTAAGCAGTCCTCAGTTAATATAGTTTGGTCATATTCATTTTTGTTCTCCTCTTCAAACCAATTCAAACACAACTTCCTCCTCGTCTTCTCAATCGCTTTGCAGTTTTTTACACATACTTCCTTTTTTATCCTTAATTCCTTTTCTTCTTTCAGCAGCCTCTCTTTCCATCGGAATTGCAGTATTTTCTGGTGTATCTGTAGATATTAACCTTTTAGCTAACTTTCTTGGTTTTCTTTTTCAACTTCTTGGTTTTGCTTTTAAAGGAGGTCGAAATTGATCAGGTGTTAATATTGCGCAATTTTCTGCTAGGCCTAACGATGTCGAGGGTAGATTAATGTCTTCAGGCTGTTCTAGAGATATGCTTCAGCAGATTGATTTTGTTCTACGGATATTTCAGTAGATTCTATATTTGTATTTAGCAAGTGTGTTACGTACTACGCAAAAAATCATCGTCATTAAACTTGTGTCCGTCGAAGGGTACTTTTCCAGTTTTATTAAAGTCTTGTAGTACATTGGATGGTGTCATTGATTTTTCAAATGTGAGCCAAATTAACTGTCCAATATCATAAATAGTAATCTGTTGTCCCAGGTTACGCATTAACCATGAACCCATGGCAGAATTACTGTGTTTGATGTAGTGTTTCATAACATCGACAAATAAATCACTATCCATCCACCCAGATTTTGCGGCTAAAATCAAAGTTCCTGGTGGCGTACCAATACCCATTCTGGAATTAATCTTCTTGCTTGGGACAATAGTTACTGGACGAAGAGCTTGCCCCCATCCCCAGCGCTTATGATGCAACATGTGCACAAAACTCCTTTTCCACCACTGGTAATCTAGGAAAGATTTTTATGACTCTTCGGTACCAGCACTTTATGAGGTTTCTGTACGCTGGCGGTATCCGTCTCATTGTGGTTAAATATTCTGTTACGGTATAAACTGGCAGTAAGACGACGTAACAGACAAGCTTGGCTTTCGTACGACTAGCCAGTGGTTGGGTGTGAGTCAGATGTTAATTAATTTGTACACCGAAGGATAGCATACCAGACATAAGTCAAATTAGGTAGAAATCGTCATAAAATTGGAAATGAGCGCCAGGATATTTGAAATGTCACAATAGGGAATGAAACGCCTAATTACGTTAGTTCACAGGTCGCCCAAAATAACAAAATAACTTGCTTACCTATACGTACCCTCCACAGGTGGCCCCAGAATCTTTGGTAAACCTGAAAGACTTCAAAATCAATATTTGCACACCCAAATAAACTAGTAGCGTGCCGCAAAAAGATCAATCACTTCTGTGATAAACAAGCACTAATCTCTTGTCACGTTACGTTAATCCAAATTCTCAAGGTGTAAACTTCACCTGGCCAAACAAAAATATAGTGATATAATAATAATAAAGAGACGCTTTAACTGTATAAACTATCGTTTGAAATCGAATTCCTCAAATTACGTTTGATTAGACTCAATTCATAAACAAGACAAGAAAGAAAAATGCAAAATTCGCCGCTCTAAATGTACGTTACAGTTAAATCAACCTTTAAAAACCTTCGGTCGTGTTTATTTCACTAAAACCAACTCGATATAGTTACGTTAATTTAATGAGCAAATTAAACAATAAATACGTAAATTCTTTGTCCTTCGACGCTGTGTAATCATAGTTTCACAAAACAAAAATAACACAAGTCCAATAAGCTAAATAAATATAATGTACATAAAATAAATAATAGTAGAAGAGCAGAAGAAATTCGGAGGCAATGACACGCAATTCGTTCATTTAACTTTATTTGCTTTAACTATGCTTAGGAAAGCGCGAGCACTAGGTACTTAACACATAACCTTAAGGACTAACTGAACGTCACTATAGATTGGCGTCGTAAAGGTTGAACAATTATATGATCTCTTAATGGAATATTGGAAGATCAAGCGCACCTTTTAACGGGAGTTTTTTCTACACGAGCCTAGTCAACGTTGTTTCGCGGTACCACCTACGTCACCGTAAAAAAACTGTACGCCTCGACGCCTGTATTACTACTGCTAACATAAAAACTTCACTTTCGGACACATTAGTTTTTCAACCACCTCCACTCTAATTTGTCCAAAAAACTTAAATATACCACTCGAAAATTAACGGAAGGATTGCCTTATCAGCAAGCCTGCTTCTACTCGAAATCTTATCTGAGAAATTTGATATTTGATGAATTGGAATTTTTATTCAAAGTAGCATTTAATGCTATGTACCTAAAGTCAATTTATTTATGTTAAAACCAAATTCTTATCAATAGAAATGATGCCTGTCTGGCGGCTAACTAGAACTTTTGCAAAAGATGTACCTTACAATGTAATACCCGAATACGTTTTTTTCATTAAATTTTTTATATGACGCAATCTCAACTTGATTTAACCAAATTAAAATACGAAATTTATTTCTACAGAGCTATATCTGTTTACAAATACACTAACGAATGTTTCCTAGTGAGAGGGTTTCTCCAAATATCAATACCTAAACGTAAATCACATTTTCCTTTTTGAAAATACAAAAAACATTCATAAATCTTTAAAAATTACGTAAACGACAAAAGAAAACGTTGCAATCGAACAGCTTCTCCCATCATTAATGCGTTAATACATCCCATTACGAGAATCTATACCCCATTCAAAATGTTCGGTACTAATGATTTTACAAATTCGAAATTTACCAGCGAATCTTGATGAAATCATGGATACAATTCTGCAGCCATCGGCAAATGCTAGATTTCGTTTAATTACATTTTCAAGATTATCATATCTTTTTATTAAATTAAGTACTTCTTGCAAGATTACACACTTCTGGCCTTCTGAGTGAAAGTTCCCACGACGCTGGAATTTTAATATCATTATATCTTGCCATTTCCAAAGCTACGCGATGACAGTCTTTGGTAGTTAGGCCGTAAAATAGTAATGCACATTTTTTACAGTAGTGCTTAAGCATATTTTTTGAGCTGCAGAAAAAATTGTATTTACATCATAGTTTGGTTTTAACTGTGTCACCTTGAAACTCGGTTCTTTGAACTTTGCGTAATTCCTTTGTAAGGTAATAAAAGGGATGTGTTTTTCTGAAGAAACCTGTCGCATACTCTGCCCCTTATTGATAGCATTAAGAGCGACTTGCATTTCCTCTTTGGTATGAGCATCGATTTTTCTTTTATCTGGTTTATTACGTGACATTCTGTAACGAAAACAGATTGAATTCGTAAATAGTATTGGTAATTCCTCCTTATTAATCACCCGGTAGACAGTGGATCTTAGTCGACTATGTATCACTAGCTTCTGATCCACTGAGTACCACCTGATTTATTTATTTTTAAATGACATTTACTGCTTACAAAATATCACTGTAAAACTATTTTGCTAGGTAACATGCACAGAAATAAACCATTTATACATCTTAATTTAAAGTAATTGTTAAAGCTCAATAAGGAAATGATGATTGACAAAATCGTACATACGTACTTTTTTTATGGACTATTTCAAACACAACTTAACGTACTAGCACACCTCATTATCATGACTGCCAATCACTCTCCAAATAGAAAGAAAGGTAGGTTGAGTTTTAACGAATCTTTGAAGTGGGATACGACATCAATACATAGATGGTGGTAGGGATGATCCACTGTGTACTACTGATCAACTGTTGACCACGTTACCCTAACCAATTTGAGGTGTTATGTCAAAACCCCTTATTTTCTACTTCGGCCAAGTGTTTCTGCCAACTAATAGCTTGATTACTTTAACTTATTTCATCTTATACCCTTTTATTTTCGGGAAACTGTTATTTGCCGATGTACATCTATGTATTAATTGTATTAATTTTACGTAACGGAAAAATGGGATATTTCATTCTTTTTTCTATGATTATGGTTGATATAGTGCCAGTGATTACTTTGACGACCTACTGATTACTGTGAACTTCAAGATATTTTGGATTTAACATCTGTCTTTATTTGTGTGTCTCATTAATCTCACTGAATAGTCGTAGAGTTACTGTAATGAACTTAAAGTTGTCGACAGTTAATGTTACGTTGGCTATATTTGTCAACGCTTACTGAAATGTCTCCAATAACTGTTTAACAAATTATCTCAACTCGGACACTTTCGATGCCTACGGCTCATAACTTCTTAGACCATTTCTGTAGTCGATGCGTTCTAAAATTATATTCCATTCTCTCTATCTCATATTCCTTTTCATCCTCTTTCTTTCTGTATACGCTTTGTACGTCGATGATGAAATCGTGGCCCTGCAATCAAACTTCTCTACCCGTCTTACTCGTACCCGTAACCTTATAGTCATTATGCGTAGTACCAACTGTAACCTGTAAAGTTTTCCTTAGTGATGTTGTCTATATGTCGTTGACAGAAGTTTTGAGCTGAATTTTCGAATTGCTGCCATATCTTCCCTTTAAAATAACAACCTAATCTATTTTAATCTAGTGGAAAGTAAATACACCCACGTATCACACAAATAAAATCAATATCACCAAATGTATTATAATATCAATTGCTAAGCTATCATCAGCGGTCGACTAGGACGAACTACAAAAAAAATTAAATTTTTATTATTAGCATTAAGTTAAGAATAGTCTGAAGCTCCTCGATCATCATTATTTATTGAACTTTATTTGTTTCTAAAGATCTCTAAACTTCTATAGCAATCATGTTCGTGATTATTATTATTATTAACATGTTTGATTAAATATACCTTATGTAATACATGACCGTTAGGCATATGTAGGGCTGCGACAGACTTGTCCCAACTAATGTGATTTAAAACGAATTCTTATGGATCGTTTAGTTTGTCTTACATATACACGTTCACAATTTTTACAATAGATTTTACAAATTCCAGACCTATCCCGCTTATCTACCTGATCTTTTGGATTGACTGAAACAGTTTTCAAACTATTTTCTGATGTTCCAACTGCTTTTAAATTAACTTTGGAAAGGATTTCATATACAGGTTTTGTATAAGCAGGATAGTTTGGAAATGTGAAAGAGTTTATTTCCGTTTGCTCTCTAGCGCTATTTAATGTAGTTACATTTTTAACTCTCATACTGGGTGTCTGTGTCCTAATATTCACAACCATTTCTTCTAAAGACCCATTACATACAGCAATTTCGTTAATTGTGAGTAATTATTATAATTTTGAACTGAAAAGAAAAAATTATGTAACGCATGAACCAAATATTACAAACCACGAGTTAAGTTGTCTGCAATGGTTAGAACCATTGGTTATCAATCGCTTACTACTTATGATTCATATCTGTGGCTCGACGGTCCTTATGACTCTTCTGTTATATTTAGAAAGAAACGCTCGGAACGTCAGTAACGAAAATTCTGTTTTTTTTTTATTTTTACTTTTTTTTAATTTTTTTTTTTAGGTTAGTATGCTCATGCTTTTGGTTAGTATGTTTATATTTTATGCTTATATGCTTATTCGTAGACTGTTCAGGATTCCTCCTCTTCAGCCCTGGTCATTTCATTATTGTTGGTGTTGCGATGTTTTTTGTAATTGTGTGGTTTACAATCATGAGTTTATTATTTTTGGTGTGAAAAAAAAAGAAAATTAATTTGTTGAGGGTTTATTATTTGGTGTAAAAAAATAGGTTAGAGGTCTGATTTATTCATGTTGTGAGTATTTAGGTTTATGTGTGCATGTGGTTGAGTGTGCTGAGGGGTGCAGACGATTCGTTAGCCGGTATCCTTGCGTGGTCGTTATCCAGTTGACGGTGGGATGCGGAGTGCATAAGGGATGTTATCGAGGGTCTCTTCTATCTCCTCTGGGATGTCGTCTAATAACTGGGTTAAGATCGCGGGGGGGGGGGGGGTGTTTAAATTTAAGTTTGGGTTTTTTACGGGGGAATTTGGGAGGTTGGTAGGTGTAGGAAGTTGTGATAATTTCTTTGGTAGGGATGGTATCGCCGAAAATCCTGTTCAAACCTGCTGCCAACACTTACAAGCGTATCTGTAGCTATTCTTCTACATTCATCAGTAATTCGGTTTCGAAGATCTTCAATTGAGTCTGGTTTCGTTTCATAAATTCTACTTTTTAAATGTCTATAAGGAAAAAGTCCACACGACTAAATTTCGGGGACCTCGGTGGCCACTCAATTGGACCTTGTCTACCAATCCACTGACCAGGAAAGTGAGTGTTCAAGAACTGCTTTACAGGTGGTACGTAGTGGGATGGTGCTCGTTTATGTTACAAGTGGACAATGTATTCGTTATGGTTATTGCCGTTTTCCATGTTTTCCCTAAATAACGGGTCTACTCTATTTTCCAACATGTTCAACCGTCAGGTTTCAAGGGATAAAAAGGGGTCCTACCAATATTAACATGCCTGCCCAAACATATAACTTGTGAGGATGTTGCGAGTAGATCTCTCTAAATAAATGAGAGTTATTTCAATAAAACAATTTCTTTATAGCACCGTGTTCATTCGGCCGAAAAACAAAATATTTATCAGCAAATTTCGATTGTTAATTAACCATTGGTTCATTTCTTCGCAGAACTACAACATTCTATCATAATCGCCTTCATTAAGTTGTTGTACAAGTCTTATCTTGTAAGGATGAAATTTATGACCTCTTAATATCCTTTCGATTAATGCGTGAGAAACTAAAACATAGTCAGTTGGCGTGTGCTTTGGGTATTGTCAACCGCTACGTGTCACAAAAACGATTATCTATGGCATTGTTTCTCGCCAATCGATTTGGATGGTGTTGAATATGAAATACAGATCCAGTGTCTTCAAATCTCCTCATTAATCTTCCTACATGCGTATCGTTAATAGTTCTGTCCGGATGTAACTGATTAAGCAAGCTAGTGGTAACCCTGGCCGGACTTCCATTTTCAATAAAGTTTTGTTTTTTCTGTCATTCTAGAATGGAAAATTTCATAGTAATGATTGCAGATCGACTTGAATTCAAAGAAAGGGCAAGCTTATACTGACTAACCTTGACAGTGACTGTAAACGATGATTACTAGTTCGAAGGTATTCATAGGAACGATAATGTACAAAGTTTCCAAAAGTCTCAACGGACCCATAATATAATGCTATCTGAGCTATGAAAACGCACACAAAATTAAAACAGTTTTAGATAGGAAGGACATGTTAGTCCCAATTTACTACAAATTTCAGGAATGAGCAAAAAACGACATAAACCATTTAAAAATCAAAAGTATAACGGAGTATCTTCTTTGAGAATCACCCTGTATAATGGAGTTTTAGTGGACAAGATGTCCCCTTAAAAACTATTGTTCGAGCGTTCTTTTCTAAATCTAACGGGAGAGTCATAAGGAGGGGTGCGACCTTCTCGTTGGGCCTCCCCATGTATCCAGTTTACTAACATTTCATGTTACCAGAGTATCAAAAATCAGGAGATTGTCATTTGCCTGTATCTGATAGGTAAAAGTGGTTGTCGGAAACTTAGAAGTTTCTACAAGGTCCTAAAGCATACATATTTTAATATTATAGATAGCAAACATATAATTCTCGCATCTAACCAAAGAAAAGAAGAGATTGGCCATAGACGGAAATTTATACACTGTAGTACCACATTCTTGTTTGGAGAATTGATTATTAGTTTTAAAAAAATGTTTGTTTCGTACAAAGCTCTGATAATCTAATAAACTATTCTATTTCTGTATCATCCAAGTGGTCCAAACAGATGACAGTTATGAATGTAACTGCATTAGGTAGCGCAGAAAAGTGTAAAATTACCAATATAGTCTGTTTATGTAAAAGCTCTGTCTAAACTTCTTTCAAAAGTTAATTTAAAAATAGTCCGCATTTCAAAAAAATAGCTATCAAACTCTGTTGGGCAATCCAAAAGGCAAGTAGTTAAACAGAGTTGGTTTGGAATGTGTAGAATTGATTGTAAAAATTTGGAACGATGACTTTTCTCTCGGTATCAGTGTTTTCCGGAAAACACTGATACCGAGATAAAGGTAGTCTAGATGTTCGAAGATGTACGAACTGCCCAAAATACACAAGGACGGTGCCCCACTGCGACCGATTGTTAGTTCTGTTGGATCACCGCCACAAGCGCTAGCGAAGGCAGTACAGCCACTCACTAGCACGGCTACATCTTACGTGAATGACGCGGACCACTTCATTGAGATTCTGTAACAGCACACGATTAAAGCAGGAAAACTCCTAGTAAGCTTCGATATAAAATCACTATTCGCAATATACCAGTCGACAAGGCATTTGAGACAATTCAAAGGAGATATAAACCGGCTGACCATATAATGCGTTTAGCTAGAAACTGTCTAATTAATACCTATTTATTTACAATGAACACCGTTGCAAGCAGAAAGCAGGAGCACCAATGGGGTCACATTTATTTTCAGTCATTACACTCAGTAGCATATAAACCTACGCTATGGTTGAGATACGTAGATGGTACATTTGTTATCAGGAGCCACAGACAGGAAAAACTTTGGAACACCTCGACCACATCCACACAAACATTATGTTTACAATGGAAATAAAACAAAATGATCAGTTAACGTTTCTGGACGTGCTAGTTGAGAAGAATAAAGATGGGCGCCTAGGCCACACGGTCTACAGGAAACCTACACACACGGCAAGTATATCAACGCTAAATCTCATCATCACCCAAGTCAGCTTAAATCTGCCATCAAGACGCTGATCAATCGATCGCAGAAATTAGCGGACGTCAACAACATCAAAAAAGAGATGACAAAAATAAGAGATGATTTGATTAAAAATGGATTCCACCAGCACGACATACAAAGGACTTTGAGGCCTTAGTAGAGAAGACAAAGAACCGGCTGATCCTGAAACTGTCGAGGCATACCTACCATACATAAAAGTGACAACGAACACGGTTAGCCGTATTTTTAAAAAACAAAATCGATACAACTTTTACGGCGTATTGAAAAATTCATTCGATCTTAAGAAATCCTAAGAACAAGATCTCGTTGGAGAGTGAACGAGTGTACCAGATTCCATGTGGAGGCAGCGGGCTATCGTACATTGGACAGACCAACAGAAAAATAAGCGCAAGGGTAGAATAACACAAAAACGCGGTTAATAACACGTTATCATCCTTGACGCAACACGTAACCACAACAGGACACAAAAACTATTGCAAGCATCGAGCAGTTTACAGCTACAGAGATTGAGAAACACCCAAACAATCTCAACACAAGAGACGATGCTCTGAGACTACCATCAATATGGAAAACATTATTAATCCCTAGACAACTAAAATTCATAACAATTAAAAGAGAATCAACAAAAGAAGTGAAAACAGGGAAGCAAACAGTGAAATCAGTAAAAGTATTAAAAGCAGTGAAAGCAGTAAAAGCAGTAAAGCAGTGAAAGCAGTGAAAGCAGTGAAAGCAGCGAAAGCAGTGAAAGCAGTGAAAGCAGTGAAAGCAGTGAAAGCAGTGAAAGCAGTGAAAGCAGTGAAAGCAGTGAACGCAGTGAAAGCAGTGAAAGCAGTGCAAGTAGTGCAAGCAGTGAAAGCAGTGAAAGCAGTGAAAACAGTGAAAGTAGTGAAAGCAGTAAAATCAGTGAAATCAGTGAAAGTGGTGATATCAGTGACAGCAGTGAAAGTAGTAGAAGCAGTCAAAGCAATAGGGTACGTAAGCAGCAGCACACACAGCAGGAAGTTAGTTCAGTTTTGAGTAACTGGACGCAGAAGGAGACAATTAGCAACCTGAGGATGGCAAATAAGACTACGCCGAATCGTCTTTTTGATAACAAACGGACTTTTAAAGTCCAGAAGAGCTACGCGGATCAACACCCGAGAAACCAGCACCTGAAGATCAATATCATAAACAGCGTGTCTAGAATCTACCCATGTTCTGTGGCTATCTTTGTTATTATAAGAGATACAGAGTCGGTTAAATTAGCAAAGTTGGACAACATTACATGTTGCCAACTTTCTAGGATATCCTCCAAATATTCAATCGGTTATATCTTTCTTAATATTCAAAATACGAAAAAGTTATAAGAGAGACTTTTGATAGCTATTTTTACGAAGAATGGGAAAATATGAATAAACATTTTTTTAGTAATTATTTTTCGAGCTACAACCCAAACATACATTTTTTAAAATGGCAACTATAGGTGGTTATGGAATGATTCGATGGCTTATTTTTTTCTTTTCAAAAATGTATAGCTTTGCATGTTTCGTATTATTAGTTAACTACCGATTTTCAAAAAATTGTAATTTTAGTATTTACTAAACAAATGCAATGTTTGCCGTGGTGTGCTGTAACAGTTAAAAACAAAACTCTGCGTTGATTGACTGTCAAATAGCAGATATTGAATTACTTGTTGCAACCAGTTGTAGTTCATACTTAAATAGTGAATAATTAATTATTCTTCTGAAGAAAGAAATATTCTTTTTTGCTATAACGTGTCTAATAGAGATGCAAATGCTGCTTCGGAAAGGAGACAACTTGATGTGAGATTATTTGTCAAACTCGAATCGAATTTAAAAAAATATGGGGCTTTTACTAAAATTTTAAAATTAATATTAACACAGAAACAGAAGAACGTGTTTTGGTTACGTCAAATTTAAATCTACTACATCCCTTCGTGAAATTGCAAACGAGTGCAACACTTCCAAAGATGAAACCCACGTTATTTTGAAACAAAATAATTTTAAGCCACATCATTTTAATATAGGAAATACATTGTATGTTGAAGATTATCAGAAAAGATTACGCTTTGCTACATGGTTGGTTAATGAAAGTCGAGCAAACAATCAATTCTCAAAAACCATTATTTTTGCCGACGAAGTAAAATTTACAAACAACGGCATCTTCAATAGAAAAAATCATATCCAATGGTCCCAAGAAAATCTTCATATTAATGTTGAGAGGAGAGATCAATACGATTTTTCAGTAAACGTTTGGTGCGGTATTATTGGTACCAAAATCCTTGGACCGTTTTTTATGAATACAATTTAAATCCCGAAAGATATCTAACTTTTTTACGAAACGAATTTTAAGAAATTTTGGACGACCTTCCGCTGAACGTAATTCAAAATTTGAATTATTTTCAACACCACAGGGCACCAGCAGACAATGAATTACTTGTGTGTAACTATTTACAGGAACGTTTTAATAATTGGATAGGAAATCGAGGTCCAATAGCTTGGCCGCCGCGATCTCTAGACTTAACTTTTGAAATCAGAAAAAATAAGCCATCGAATGAGTCGATTGCCACCTATAGTTACCATTCAAAAAAATGTATGTTTGGGTTGTAGCCCGAAAAATAATTACTAAAACAATTTTTTATTCGCATTTTCCCATTTTGCGTAAATATAGCTATCTACAGTCTTTCGTATAACTTTTTCGTGTGTGTGTGTGTGTGTGTGTGTGTGTAGGGCAAATTCAACGTACCATAAAAATTCACTTTGAAGAATATTGACCTCATATCAAATAGAAAAGTCTACAGTAGCCATACATATGTTAGATAACAATCATGTAGTAGATAAAGTACGCTAAATGAAACACCTTAATCGTAAGTACGAATTTAATTACTATGAAACTATAGATTATGATAACAGGTTAACTATTGAAACTTGTTCGGTGTTTTTATTTAAATAAATCTGGTTCAATACTGTATCTTTATTGTTATAGGTCCTGCTACGGATCTAGTATATCAGATGTGTAACATAAAATAATCAATATCCTACTCTTTTCCGGCTTCAATATATTGTAGGATTTAAAGTTTCTGAGATGTGGCCAATCCGTTTATAGCTGTTTATAACTTAAGAATAACTAATCAACATTCAATGAGTTCTTGTTTAAATTATAATCGAGTAAAATGAAATCTGGGTAGCGCGTGGCCTGAGTTGTGGTGTGCCTGATCCAAATTCAGCTGTGACCAAACTTATTGTATTATGAGTAATGCGAAGATGCAACATTGTGTATAAACCATATCTCATTTTAATCATCTATGAAATTACTGACGCATTCCATAAATATGAAATTTTACGTTATTACTTCGCTATTACAGTTAAACCATTGTGAAGTATTTTATCATTTTTAATACATTTCTGCATTCGCTTTGGAAAGTATGAATTTTTGTCCCATTTATAAGAACCAAAATTTCCATCTTTTCAAAGAATATCTCGGAAACAAAATTAAATAAAAAAGTACTATGCAATAAATATGTTAATTTTAAAACTATTGAAATGAAGTCTGTTAAAAATTCCTCCATTGGAGAGTGGAGAAGTGTTATTACTGTGCGCGAAGCGGATTTTAAATTGCTGACATTTTCATGGAATACAATTGCAATTGAATGCATAAAGAGAATAATTTTTGTTAAAGTACACTTAAAAGCAAAGTAACAATTTACAATACCAATATTTACGAATAGGTACTTGTTGAAAGCTGTTCATTGTGGATAATTCAAATGCAAGCACTTTCGTTCCGGTATTAACTTGTTTAGGCTTAAACGTTAATTTTAAAGGGACTAAAGACTAAGCCATGTAAATCAAGGAAATTCCATTCGAGAACAGAATTATCCCGAACAAATACATTTCTGTCATTTTAACATAATTTTCAAAGTTTATACAAACAAAGTTGAACTGTGAACGTTGACCATAATACTTCGCTAAATTGAAATAACGATTCCAGAAGTTTTCCCAATGTATTTTGTTATTCATGTGCGCTTCAAAGTTGGAACAATGCCCACTATATATTCATTATCATTTTTACATAACCTCCTGACACTACCAAAATCTATCTGAAAACGGAAAATTGCGGAGAAAACGAATTTTTGTACAGAATTTTAAACAGCTGAAGCTTTACTCAATGCAAAATATTTACAAAACACACAAATTTAAAATTTAAATCTAAAGGTGTTGTTCTTTCATTAGGATTAAAATCTGGCTCGTTACGTCACTCCATCTTGTCCCGTTTTGTAAATTTTGTGTGTATTAAAATAGATTTAACGTAAAAGAAAAGGAAAAAAAAACACTTAGAAGGTTTTTATATCGTACAACACAAAAAGACCAAATTAAAAAGAAAGAAGAGAAGAATGAGTGGGGTAATTTTAAAATGAATGGATAATATAAACCAACTGATCCTCTTTATGTTAATCAGATTACGAATTAAGTAAGGATACGAAATAAAGTGCAGTTTGATTGGTGCCCAGGATTTTACTGAAATTTACATTCAAGTTAGTGGCTTCGGTTTCCAACACTAAAGTTATTTTAATTTTATTCTGGATTAGTAAGGCAATTATGAATTTGCATGGATGATGTAAACGCAAACTTCTATAATTTATATTCTTATAACTTCAATTACAAACTTTTATCTTTTAAAGGAGAAGCTAAAAATCGTATCTTCATTTTCATTTATGTTTTCTCTGAATCGTATTAGATTGTTACCTTCCAACCTACATATAAATATGTAGGTATAGAAGGTTATGTAATCGACTTTTTTTGCACTATCGGCTCATTTTACAACTTTTGGCCAAGTTTCGCAAAAGATCGGCCATCATGTCTGGATGTCTGTGTGTATATTGTGTACATATACAGGGTCCGCCTTTGGAAGCTGATCATATGAGTATCTGCTAAACCAAACTTACTATAATTTTGAAAATTTGGTGACAGGGTAATGATGTTAGGGCTAACTCATCTAAAATATTTTCACGTTCGTACCACTTCCGGTTATACCGGAAGTCGGTACTTAGTCGCTTATTTTAAATGGTATATTAATATATTTTTGTATTCTATGTCGAATTTTAAGGTAAGTTTGTTAAATAAACTAGATACGAAATTTCAGTCGTTTAAAAAAACATTTTTCTAAAAAATTGGCAGAAGCGGTCTTAGTAATAACTCGTTAATTGTTCTGTTCCTGTCAAACAATTTGAATAAAACTTTGAGGTGTTGTAGGAAAAGGTTTATTGCAACAGTATGCAAAAATGACATTTGTATTTTTCATAAAAATAAAATTATGAATGTCTAAACTTGACTATCAAAAATGCAAGTTACTCAAAAAATCAAATAGAAATCCTATTTTTTACTACTCAGATCGATTTAACGTCAACAATTAAGGTAAGTTTGTTTAAAACTTTATTTGCCTAAACGTAGCAGTTTCATACTTATTATCAAAAAGTCCCAATTTTAAAATTTGTGATAAAATGAGCTACATCCTTAAATCTAGTATTCCTTGTTCGTGGTCACCATGGAAACCAAATAATTGAGAATTGAAATAAAGAAAAATATTTGAAAAAGTTACTGCAAAAATTATAAAATTGATATTTTGTGATTCAAATGTCATTTTGCCAAATAGAAATTTTCTAAGTAATTTTTTCAAATTCGATATACAACATTAGTGTAAAAATTTAATACTTTATGAGTAAATCGAAAATACTTTTTACTGCGGAGGTAATACATACTTATCAGGGCATCATTACACGATAAGGATACTTATTTATTTTGTTTTTCCTTTGTAGTCAATAATTTAATAAAATTGTTGACAGTTTGTGTTTTCTTGATGAAATGGCTCGACTTGAATATTCTAATACAGATTATTTGAATTTAATTTTAATTCACGGATAATGTCATAGAGTTGTAAAACGAACAGTAAGAATATTTATCGAACGCTATCCTGAGCGCCCCGACCATCAGCAGATACAATAAGACGTGTGGTTCAAAATTTGGAACAGTTTGGCACATTTAAATACTCTGCGCCTCGTAAAAAAGCTGCTATTGATAACGAACACAATGAAGTTATAACTTTAGGATATTTCCGTGCCTATCCTTGTAATTCCATAAATGACGCAAAAACAGATATTGGCTTAACACCAACAACTATCAGAAGAATTCTTAAGAAACATAAGTTTAGACCATACAGTTTACAATTAGTTCAACATTTGAAAGAAGCGGATTTCTTGAAACGTATCGAATTTTGTGAAACAATTTTGCTCAAAATACAAGAAATTCCTAATTTTTTGACTAATATCATATGGACGGACGAATCTAAATTTACGAAAAATGGCATATTTAATAAATTACTGGAAATAACGAAAATAGCAATCCAATTCGCGAATGCCATTTTCAGGAAATTTGTAATTTTAACGTATTTTGTGCTATTCGGAATAACGAAATCTTTGACGTGTATTTTTACAACGAAAATTTGAGAGGTTTAAAATAGTTGATTGTTGCGATTTATGATTACAAATTTAATTTCTAGGAGAACATTATCTTGAGATATTAAACACTCCAATTCAACCCCGATTAAATCTAGAAAGAGAAAATTTATGGTACCAACAAAACGGTGCGCCCCCTCACAATACCAACGCTGTTTCCATGAAACTTTATGAAATTTTTGAAGATCGCTGGTTTGCCAATAATGGTCCCTTTCCATGGCCACCTAGGTCACCTGATCTTACGCCAATGGATTTTTGTCTTTGGGGTCGAATTAAAAATATTTTATGCTACACTACTAACGACTAAAGAAGATTGCATTGCAAGAGTGCAAAATGCCTTCAATTCTCTTTCTCGACAAGAAATTCAAAGGGATGCAAATGAAGCCGTTATAAGACGGGTTCAACAATGTCTTGCGTCTAATGGGCAACATATTGAATATTTATTGTAAATTAATTTACATTTGATCACGAGCAAGAAATACTAAATAAGCAACTTTATCGTGTAAGAATGCACTGGTAAGTATGTAGTTACTACCTCCGCAGTAAAAAGTAGTTTTTTCGATTTACTCATAAAGTATTAAATTTTTACACTAATGTTGTATATCGAATTTGAAAAAATCATTTAGAAAATTTCTATTTGACAAAATGACTTTTGAGTCACAAAATTATCAATTTTTATAATTTTTGCAGTAACTTATTAAAATATTTCTTTATTTCAATTCTCAATTATTTGGTTTCCATGCTGACCACGAACAAGGAATACTAGATTTAAGTATGTAGCCCATTTTTATCACAAATTTTAAAATTGGGACTTTTTGATAATAAGTATGAAACTGCTACGTTCAGGTAAATAAAGTTTTAAACAAATTTACCTTAATTGTTGACGTTAAATCGATCTGAGTAATAAAAATAGGGTTTCCATTTGATTTTTTGAGTAACTTGCATTTTTGATAGTCAAGTTTGGAAATTCATAATTTTATTTTTATGAAAATACAAATGCCATTTTTTGCAGAGTGTTGCAATAAACATTTGCCTACAACACCTCAAAGTTTTATTCAAATTGTTTGACAGGAACAGAACAATTAACGAGTTATTACTAAGACCGCATCTGTCAACTTTTTAGAAAAATGGTTTTTTTAAAACGACTGAAATTTCGTATCTAGTTTATTTAACAAACTTACCTTAAAATTCGACATAGAATCCAAAATGTATTAATATACGGGTGTTCCATTTAAAATAAGCGACTAAGTACCGATTTCCGGTACAACCAGAAGTGGTACGAACGTGAAAATATTTTAGATGAGTTAGCCCTAACATCATTACCCTGTCACCAAATTTTCAAAATTATAGTAAGTTTGGTTTAGCAGATACTCATAGGATCAGCTCCGAAAGGCGGACCCTGTATGTTAGTATCCACTCCAGAACAAAAACATATACGTACTAAAAATGTTATATTTAAGCTCTTTTTCATTTGGCTTACAGTTGATTAGATTTTAGGAGAAATCCAGCTGCATATTTCAATGGTATAAAAATACGTAGATATAGACCTTAAACATTGATTAATTATGTTCTATGCAATTTTTTGATGTGACGCGTGATTTAGCGGTAAAAAAATTCCAAAGGTAGTATTTAAGTGTTTTTTCATTATCTGAATAACCATTAACTTTATAAGAAAAAGTGTAGGCATATTTTTTAAACAAAATTTAGTTCTACATAAATTTCCTTTATAAAGTTTTTTAGACTAAAGCCAAATAAATGTAAACATTAAATAAATATGATTGAACAACAAAAATGCAATGAACTAGCTACATCTGCTTTGGTCAGTCGTAAATTTTAATCAAAGCCATCAGTAAAAACATTGGTACATCCTCATTTCCCCCCTTGACACCCTTTAGCGGATCTGTAGTTACTGATTCTGTAGGCAAAGCCAAGCTTCTTGTGGATTTATTTGCATCAAATTCGTGTCCTAATGATTCTGGAAAAAACGTGCCCCCAGTCACTTCTTTCTCATACACTATGAAACCAAATGATTTTATGTACCGGGTGGGCAGATAAGAATGCGAAGTGCTGGGTCTCGGAAACTATTCGTCGTAGAGAGTTTCGGTAAAAATTTTATTACTAAAGTGGCCAAAAAAAGACCGTGGAAAATATTTTCAAATTTGCAAGATGACCGTCAGGGGGCGTAACCGCCATCCTAAACTTTTAAAGTGATTTTTTACTGAAATCCACCTAGTAAATGTACCAAAAGATTATATGCTTTTTAAAGCTCAACTCTACTCGAGTAATTTTTGTTTGACGTATCTATTGAAATAAAGTGGTTGTTGGAAGGAGGGGAATCAGTGATTTATTAAATAAACAGCTGTAACTCCTAAATGACTGAACTGATTTTAATAAACTTAGTCTCGTTGGAAAGAGCATTTGTTGCTCCATCAAATCCATCTTACGTGTAATTATGCTAATTTATAGTGATGCCGCTATAGCGCGTTTTTTGATATAATATCAGAAAATTAAAAATTCTTTAAAAAATTAAATGCAACAGTATGATTTTTTTTTTCACAAAAATAAGATGAAATCATCCCTAAATAGGTTTGTGAAAACCGCATCTCGATATCTTATTCATACCCTAAAATATCGAAGAAAGAAAACTTAGTTATTATAAAATTTGAAAAATACACCTTTATTTATTCTCTATTTGTCTTTTTTCAAGATTCAGTGAAAAATTTCATCATTTTATAATTTTTAAATAATAAAAGTTTTCATAATTTCAAAAATTAAAGAAAAAACATGTAGGCATAATAATCAATACATAGAATATGCAAGAGCAGAATGGGCAGATATTAGGAGTAGGCCATTCAGAAAAAACAAATACCTAAAATCAACTTGCAAACAAGTATTAAAATTTAGTGGACAGTGTAATTTATGTTTGTTGCACAAGTAAGTCCTTATAACTACGTATAATGTCTTTTACAAATGATGAAGCTGTTGATATGATTGTGGTATATTTTGAATGTCTTCAAAATGCGGCATTGGCTAAGAGAGTATACTCAGCTCGATATACAGATCGGCGGCTACGCGATGCGAAAATTTTTCCGCGTTTAGTGCAAAATTTGCGTACTAGTGGAAGCTTTCGACCAAAGTTGCGAAGAGACTCGGTTAGAAGAATGGAAGACAATATTGTTAATGTCTTAGTATACGTGTCATTGGATATGTCACGAACTACTGTTCAAAACATTTAAAAGATCATAGGTATGTTCTTGTCACTGAAAATACTACTTTACATGTTTCACAATGTGTTTGTAATTTGAAATTTATAGAATGCACTCGTATCATACGGTTTTACATCAAACCTTACATGACGAAAACTTTGACCGACGGATAGATTACTGTCACTGGATGTTGGGCATGATCAGGGAAAACAGAGGATTTTTATCCGAAATTATTTGGACGGATGAGGCTACTTTTAAAAGTAATGGAAACGTTAATTTGCATAATATGCGTTATTGGTTTGACACCAATCCTCACTGGTTGCACGAGGTCCAACATCAAGGTCGGTGGAGTGTTAATGTGTGGTGTGGTATCCTTGACGGAACTATAATAGGTCCCTATTTCTTTGATGAAACACTAAATGGTGCCGTGTTTCTTGATTTTCTAGTAAACCAATTGCCTATTTTATTAGAAGATGTGCTCTTGCAATTACGGCAAAATATGTTTTTCATTAAATGTGCGAGGACACTTAAATTTAATATATCACAGAGGTGGATTAGACGAGGAAGTCTAATTCCTTGGCCATCCCGATCCCCAGACTTAACCTGTTTGTACTTTTATCTATGGGGTCAGTTAAAAGATATTGTTTACGAAACTCCACCAACAACGAGAGACGACATGAAAGTACGAATTGGAGAGGCTATCAAGAGAAGAAGTTGAAGCTACTGTAATGTCCACGTATGAGCGGTTCCAACAATGTATCGAGGTCGATGAGACCATTCGAGCATTTAAGTAGGCATTAAGTAGATTCTTGATGCCTACTTAATACCTACTTCAGTAAGCATTATTGCACAATCGGTCATAAATAAAATTAGTAAAAAGAATTCCGCAAATTTGGAACACCTTTCAAAAATCTATATTATCATATTACATTTAATTTTTGAAATTATGAAAACTTTTATTATTCAAAAACTGAATCTTGAAAAAAAACAAATAAATAAGAATAAATACCGGTGATATATCGACTTTTTCAAATTTTACAGTAACTAAATTTTCTATCTTTGATATTTTAGGGTCTGAATGAGATATAGAGATGCGGTTTTCACTAACCCATTTAGAGATTATTTCATCTCATTTTTATGAAAAAAAGTCACATTGTTGCATTTAATTTTTAGAGAGTTTTGCAATTTTCTGATATTATATCAAAAAACCCGCTCTAGCGGCATCACTAAAAATTAGACATATTACAGGTAAGAAGGATTTGATGGAGCAATAAATGCTCTTCCCAACGAGACTAAATTTATTAAAATCAGCTCAGTCGTTTAGGAGTTACAGCTGCTTATTTAAAAAATCACTGAATCACCCCCACTTTAATTTAATAGATACATCAAACAAAATTACTCGAATAAATCTAAGCTCTAAAAAGCATATAGCTTTTTGGTACATTTACTAGGTGGATTTCAGTAAAAAATCACTTTAAAAGTTTAGGATGGCGGTAACGCCCCCTGGCGGTCATCTTGAAAATTTGAAAATATTTTCTACGGTCATTTTTGGCCACTTTAGTAATAAAATTTTTACCGCAACGCTCTACAATGAATAGTTTCCGAGAAACAGCACTTTGCATTCTTATCTGGCCACCCGGTACAAGCTGCTAGAATCGATCATCAGTAGGCTTCATCTCAATAAGCCGACTGGCCAAGACAGTATCCCAGGTATTGTCTTAAATAAATGCTTCCCCCAACTAGCACTAGCCCTATCTAAACCTTATTAGATCTCTATGCCTTCCGGGGAACTTCCGTCATCGTGAAAGGCGATAAGACCGATCCCTCGAACTACCGACTAATTGCCATCACTTCCATTTTGTCTAAAATCATGGAAAAAGCCATCACTCAGCAACTGCTCTCGTTTCTTGAAACTAACAAACTCCTTAGTGACCACCAATATGGATTTGGGCAGAGTAATTCAACAGGTGATCTTATTTCACATGTGATTCAAGTTTGGAATAATACATTGGAACAATCCGGTGAAACAGTTGCAGTCGCTTTAGATATCTCAAAGGAATTTGACCAAGTTTGGCGTGAGTGTTTACTTGCCAAACTCACCTCGTTTGTGTTAAATGCTGCTCTCATTAACTGGGTTTCTAGTTTCCTGGATAAAAGACGAACACGTGTTATTATTGATGCCTGTTTTTCAAAAGAAGTTAGTATTAACGCGGGCGTGCTACAGAGATCAGTTATAGCGCCTACACTTTTCATGCTATACATAAATGACTTTATTTCTTCAACAACTAATCCGATCCATTGCTTTGCTGATGACAGTGCTCTTCATTGTAGTTCATCTCAGCCAACTCATAATGATAATCTACCTTCTATGACTCAAGACATTAAAGCTGAAATGGCAAATTCAACCAACAAAGACATTCAATGTATTCTCGAATGGGGAAGCAATAATCTGGTTAATTTTAATGCTAACAAAACTCAGTGTTGCCGTGTACCCGCCAAAAAAGATAGATCATTTGCCGTTGTAAGTATGAATGACTCAGATCTTAAGTTTTCAGACTCTATTAGCCTGTTGGGAACCACTATATCTTCAAATCTGTCATGGGTTGACCATCTGCTGGCAGCTACCAAAACAGCTGCTCGTAAAATAGGCTTGTTGTACAGATCTAAGCAGTACTTTACCTCCCGACAGTTTTTTCTGTTGTATAAGGCCCCTAATTCGGCATCATCTAGGATATAATTCTCACCTCTGGGTTGCTGCTCCGTATTACGCTCTCGATATCGTTGATCGTATTAAAAAAAGAGCGGTTAGGCTTATTAATGACCTGTGATTAACTTCTTATATACGATCCCTTGTGCATATAAGAACATTTTCGGTTCTTTCTTTGTGTTATGGACTATGGTTATTACAATGTCTATTGTGCTGCTGAATTACATTCTTTGATACTATCTCGAGACACCTTTGGTAGAAGTACTCTATTCGGTAATTCACATCTTCAATATGTACAGTGGAATTTACATTCAGATGGCATTACACGGCTATAGGATAACTGCGTTGCTACGTCTCTTTCATATGAGTCGGAGCTGAACGTACGATTAAAAACTCTGGCAACATTCCTATGTTATCCTCGCCTTTAAAAAGCATTGCGATATCTCTCTAACGTTGCCATCTGAATGTGAATTGCACTATAGTACAAATATTAACTAGACGCACCAAACGGGCGCAATCCACATTTTGTTCTACACGGCTTCTAAACTCTGGAATGATCCTCTCTGTTCCTGTCTTCCTCTAGCTTATGATATGAAAAAAATTGAGGTATCTTTTCATTGGCAATTCAATATCCAGCTGTCCATCATTGTAAGTGTTCCTGAGTGCTTTAGCACGGGTAAGCCAAAATTAGCCTATTCAGGACAGCCATTAAAAAATTGTCGTATCAGTACGCTTTTTTAAACTAATATTGGTAAATACACCTCAGTCATATACTAATTTAGGACATTTTGTAGATTGGCCTATTTGTTGTTACGGCTTATGAGTTTAACAATAAGTATTTTATTCAAAATTTGTTAAAAATGCAGATACGCCCTTTTCAGCTAACTCGGCAGCATACCAGCATAAACAAAATTAATTTTTGTTTCATAAAGTCGAATGTTAAAATACTCGTTTGTCATAAAGTACGTATTATTATAAACGCAAAATCTCACTATTGACTAGTTTCGTTGCCTTATCGTCAATAATAAATATATTGGGTTATCATAAAGTAAGGAATATATTTTAACTTTTTATATATTTTTAACAAAGTAAAAAGTAAATGGAATCTAGTTGGTAACATAATGGTATTTTAGTGTATCTATGGAAAACAAAAGAAATGTCGTGACAACTGTTGACACAGGTGTCAAACAAAAGTATTGTAATTTAGAGAATTGTTCTGAAAATAAAACTAGCGTAAACGTAAATTATAATGATTTGAACATGGATTTGGAAACAAGAAATGGTTTAATGCAAAGTTATTATGAATGCGGTAAAAATTACACCGTTGGATCACGAAGATTTCGTACAAACATGGGTTTAAAAGCAGGGCCGGGCCAAATGAAGGCATACCGTAATTTGATTAGCAAATTTGAAAGAACAGGGTCTGTAACTGACCTTCCGAGATCAGGAAGACCTAGGATGAGTGATGTTCAAGTTGCAAAAGTTCTTCAGGAAAATCAAAACGTAGCCAATACTAATCTGCTAGGAATCAGCAGTGTGAATGCGATATCAAAACGCTTGCAAATGCCACACATCACGGTTTGCATAATTTTACGAAAAATCCTAAAAATGTATCCCTATAAGCTGCAAGTGCTATTTGAATTAAAGGAAGCAGGTTTGGCTGTTATTTGTAACTGTTATTGGTGAACGATACCGGCGAATTTTAAGGGATTATACAATTTCACAGTTGCGAAACGAGTACGAAGGAATTGAAAACATGATTTTTATGCAGAATGGTGCACCTCCGCATATTTACCGACCAGTTAAAGAATTGACCACCAAGGTCGCCTGATCAGCGGATTACTGACTGTAGGGTTATTTAACCCTAGAACGGTATCGTGTTTTATAGGTTGGTTAATGGTATCGCCACGTAAGTATTACGTGATTCTAGAATTACAATACTTTTTTGATTTTTGGGCGAAAATTATTTTTTGATTGCATGGTTTCTATCACAGAAAGGTCAAACAAATAAAAAAAATGTTATTTTGAACTATTTTTATTAGAAAAAAACTTAAAACAAATTTATAAAAAATACTGAAAATAAGTAGGTAACACAAACATAAAGTTAAACTACTGACAACAATCTGAACAAATTTTTTTTGCACTTTAGGCAATATGTGGTTGTCATTCTTTTTTTGCGCTAGGACATATTCTACAACAGGTTCTTACACCCTTTTGTTCTCTCTCCCCGGTTGATTTTCTCCTTGATCTTGTCCTGTAACATCAGAAATTATATTCTTCAACTCTCGACTAAGATTGACCCCACGATTTAGACGTTGAACCTGCCAGTTACATGTAAGACGCTTATGCAGTTCAAACATGAACACATTTCTAGATATAGGCTTTCCATGATAGGATGTGACGTTATGGGAATATAAAATGTAAGCATTGATACATGCCATATTTATTATGTTGTAGAAGACACACATAGGCCACCTTTTGTTTTACGGTTGCAACTCAAATTTGCACACATTCGATCAAAGGTATCCACTGCCCCCTTTGTTGAGTTATAATTATTAATCATTTCTGGTTTGTGATTGGATTCATTTACAGAATTAGTTTGATGCATAGATGATAACAAGAGCACCAATTTTTGGGGCTTTGGCTTGTATGATAGCAGGGATAAATTGCTGCTACTATATCCAAATAAAGACGTACCCGCTTGTCGTTCTTTGTTATTTTCAATAAAACTGGATGGCACTTCAGCTTTATTTTTTTTTAACGTTCCAAGTACAGTTAGCTTATAAGGAGTTTGAAGTGATTTTTCTGCCAAAGGGATGCTGGAAAACCAATTATCCATTGTCACGTTTCTGTTAGAGCCATGGATAGATTTCGTCAAAGTTTCCACGCAGTACGCCGCCAGTGGTTGTCCAAAAGTATTATTGGATTTTCCAACATATGGAAGTGCATCAATGAGATACTTCGTTGAACTATCACAGAGTAAAATAAATTTAATGCCGTACTTGGCCGGCTTACTAGGTAAATACATGCGAAAAGGACTCCGTCCCCGAAATCCCACCAATTGTTCATCTATTGTTACGTATGAGCTTGGTTTATAAGATATTTTGCATATTTCAATAAACTCTTCCCAAATTTCGGATATTGGTGCAAACTTAGTTACTTCTCTTCTTTTCCCTCTAGTGCTTTTATCGTCAAATCGTAAGCAAGAAGAGAGAAAATCAAATCTCTTTTTACTCATAGTGGCCCTGTATCGTGTACCGCAATATGTATTATCAAACATGATCTCAGATGAAAGATGGTTATATTTTAGGGCAGCAGCGAGTATATACAATCCTAGTAGTGCTTTAAATTCATCTAAATTAGTTTCAGATTGAGTTCCAGATTGAGCTTTATAGCGCTGTTGAGCTAATTCTATCTGCTCGTTTATGTGAGCGACTACTTTATTTAGGATAGATTCCGGTAAGAACACTTGGAAAGCATGTAAAGGATCTATGATGTTCCGCAAAAGTGCAATAGGTCCAGGTTTTATGTGAACAATGTTACGTGAAGGAGTTTTACCTGTCGACGATGGAGGAGTTGTTTTCCATTGGTATCCATTTTTACCTTCCAATACAGCTTCATCAGGAACAATTAGGTAACTATTAATGGAAGCAGACGAACTTGTACCTGGGACTGGTATCTAAAAAAACCTCAAATTATTTTCAACGAATAGAAATAACATAGAATGACCTACCTGATCTACATGATTTTGTTGAGAAACATTTTCTTTATGGTTTTCTTGGGAAACATCTTCTTCAGTTTTTTTGGTAACTTTTCGTTTTTTTCAACCTTTAGAGACGAAAACTTCCTGTTCCTTTCTGTTTTTTTTCCACACTTCATCTAGATGTTTCTCAAATTCACCTTCAGGTAGCAATTCGTGGTCAGATCTATTACCGGAATCATCGGAATCTTCACCATTTTCTTGAATCTCTAAATTATTTTCCAGTTCACTGTCACTACTTTCATACAAAAATCGTTCCAGTTCTTCGATAGATAAACCTCGTGAGGATGAAGCCATAATGTCAGCTAAATTCTATTACAATTATAAGATACCGGCAGAGTAAGATTTATATGCAAACGGAATTGTCACGTCAAATGTACACTAAAGGTTTATGGCTTAATGGTATCGCCACGTAAGTTTTACGACTTGACTTTTGCTGCGACGCTTCCCACTCAGCAACTGACTGAAACTAATCGACGTGATTTCATGACGTAATATGTAATAGACCCAGAGAAGCACTGCTGGAAGGGGAAGACAAAATCTTTACAAACACGGGCGTACTATCAGAAATTGATGGACGTTACGTAAATTTTACGAACGATACCATTCTAGGGTTAAAAGATTTGGTGTTTAGAATACGCCCAAAAAACGCTGGAGGAATTAAAGGACAGTATTAAAGAGAAAAATTCATGAAATTCAACCAGAAATTTTGCATAGTGCTGTATACACTTTGGAGGAACGGTTAGTCATTTTACAACAACAAAATGGAGGCCATATCGAACAATTGCGGTAACCAGTGTTTGACATCAGTAATCCCATTATTTAAGCAGCTAGATTCCATTTACTTTTTGTTATTAATTTTATTTGTTAAAAATATATAATAAGTTGAAATATATCCCTTACTTTATGATAACGCGTTATTAAAAATAATTAAATTTGCAATTTAGAAGGTTTTTTGTAATAATTTCTTAATTTATGAACGAGGTTTAATTTAGCAAGTCTCATTTTCCAAGTTTATAATTTCTTACAACTTCCTCAATTGTTTAAATTTAAGAGTTTTTGTGTTATAAGCGAGAAAATTATTTCGCCATATTAATTGTTTATTTAAAAATATCAGTAACATTTAATCTATAGATTAGAGATTGTTTCTTTCACCCCAAAGAATGGTTATCAACATACTTTACATACTTATTACGTATACTTAAAAATAGAAAAAACCCAGCGCAAGTGGCTTATAAACGCATTTTTTAACTTAGTGCATAAAAAAGTGATCGGAAGCGATTGAAAATGTTGTTGTGGGTTGTGCTAATCGATCCGCACAAAAAAGTTTAGGTGAACGAAGCACGGAACCGGGAAAAATACCTTGTTCCACGCGTAAGTACAGTACAGTATTGGTTTATTTTTATCTGATTAATTGTAATAAATACCGGTTAGCGTAGATAAATGTGTTCTAGTCTTCGACTACATTAAAAAGTTAATTTAATATAATATTTCTGCATAATATTAAAAGAAATTAAATTAAATATTTTACTCGGTGTTAAGTACTATTTTAAATAAATTTGATTGATTTATTTCCATTACTTCTAATTCACATTAGTTGTATTAATAATTAAAGTGTACATTAAGCAAAATAATTTACTTCAAAGTTATTTCAAAGTCATTACGCTCTTCTCTAAATTTACGAAAATAAAATTTGACATCATTTAATTGTATCTCCCCCAAAAATATTTATTACCTGTCGTACTAAAATCATTAAGTTTGTCGCATAGCGTTGTAATATACTTCTACTTACGTATCTAATACAATTATTTCATCAATATGTAAAATTTATATTAAAACACAAATTCATTATGTGTGTAAAATGAATATTCAAAGTTCATATTCAAACCGGATGCTTTATAATAAATTTGATATATTTTCGGGTCACTATGTATGTACGTATGTACGATGTGTTTTTCTAAATAAAATTGTTGCAAAATTATGTATTTACGATGTATCTTTATATATTCATAAAATGTTACTAAAAATTTATGATTTTGATGTTATATAATAGCATTACAAAAAAAATCTTTGATGAATTTAATTTGCTTCAATTGTTACGAAAAATATGCCTAGTCCTAACTCTATAAGTAAAGAAATTATTCTTGTAAAATGTGTTAAACCTATCGTATCAGTTAAGGCAGAAAATTGAAAGAATCGACGCGATATTAAATCACATTAGAGCATATGGTAATTTCATGTTTTGGTCAACGCGTTTCACTGGTTGCATAAATTCTCGCGTTCCCCCCTTCCGTCTGTGTTTCCAATTTGCGCACCTACCAATAAAATATGACTCAAAATGAAGATCCTCATGGTATCTCCACTCCATTTCGAATTTGATCGTCTTAGTACCAGAGAGTTCAAGATTATCAGCGTTTATAAAAGTACATGTTTTGTAAAAAAAAATCGAAATTAATTTATATCTCTTAAACGGTAATAGATAGGTATATGGAAATAGTACGTGAAGTTGTTGACAAAGTAATAGGAAATCATAATATGATGTTATATACAGAGTGTTCCATTAAAAAAATCAAAGTAGTCGCTACTTTATAGTAGAAGTGGCAACGCCGTATCATCTAAAATATTTTAGGCGTGTAGATCATATTAATTTATGCATACTGTCAAATTTTCAGGATGATCCGTTTTCTGGTTTGCCAGAAACGTCTAATTAACGCTCATCGTGAAAAGCCCTGTATAGTAAGTGTTTGTTAGTTATCATTTTACTCTGTAATCTATGAGGCGGTAAACAATGGAACATAGGAAGACATAGTATGTGCTGCCGATGACAAGTTGTTATGTAGATAAGGCATGCGGCCTTATCTACATAAATAGGTATTTTTATAAATGGTTTAAATATCACTTTCAATGTCAAACTGCTAAGGCGCTGGTGGTACAGCGGTAGCAGTCGTCTCCCACGCTGTTGGTGTAGTGGTAGGAGTCGCCTTCCACGCTGTTCGTGCGGGTTCGATTTCCGGCTCATGCACTTTTTTTTTCTTAGGTTACAGTAGCTTTGTTTATTTAATATAATTATGTTAGGTTACAGTAGTTTTGTTTTTCTCATCTAAAATAGATACTTCCTAGCACATCGGCACATCCTATGTCTTCCTATGTTTCTGTGTTTACCGTCTTCTGTAAATCTCGTTGTAAGCATGATGTAATCATTATTAGGTATAATTTTGTATTATACGTATATTAAAATTTTTTAAATTCTGTTTGCATTTTTCGTCACAGTGTGACTAACTCTGCATTTGAATATAACGCTACATTCTGGATAAAAATTTGATTGGCTCTCGTCTATTCTTTGGCCGGCCATTATGCGCCATGCAACACCTGGTACGAGTGTCTCGCGACAGTAAAATTTTTGGCTAAAAGTTTTACTGTCGCGATACACTCGTCACCTGGTCTTTATACATTATGGTTGTAAGCACTGTAAATAATCACATGTTTCATGCGTACACACGTTGGTAAAGGTCTTATCAATCCATGTGATATTTCTTAATACACGGGTTTTCCATTACAAGCACATGACGTATTTTAGTTTCTGTAATAGTCTATTATTTGTTAGTCATTTTACATTTTAAAATGGCTTGTAATAGATAAATGGTAACGCTTATAGTAAAAAAGGTACTTATAACAGTTAAATTTTAGACTTAAAGCATATTGAAAGGTAAGTTTGTACCATAGCTTAATTCATGGGATTCACATTACCTAAGTACTTGAGATATTTACTGTAGATTGAGAACTCTTTTTTTTATGATCAGGTCGTAAGGGAATGTAGAGATAATATCTAAAACTAGAAATGTCTCAGATGCTACTGATTTTTTAGGTTAAACAATTAAAATATTGCAATAAATGAGAAAGTTGTACTTTAACCCAAGAATACTAACCCTATAAAAACACACGTAGATACTAACCTATGTAAAATTTACGTATTTTATGTTTTTCGGTGTTTTTGTGTAAATGTTACTGTGTGTGTTCTGTGAGTGTGTCTGTATGTTGTGTGAGTGTTTTTAGTTGTGTACAAGCGTGCGAGTATGTGTAAATAGTACTGAAAGAAATTTTGTTCCTCAACACTTTTATTTATACAAAATACTAATCAATATTTCCAACAGCATATATTTTTATATTTTAAGAAATAATGCTAATTTTTGACAATTGTAAGAGTACGTTGTTGTCGTCCTTTTCTTGGCAATCGGGCGTAGGCTGCAATATGTTCTCCTTCCAGAGGATTTTTTCTCTAGATCTCCACTGGTTGGATTGTTTTCCAAAAGAGAAAAAAGAGATTGTTTCACGTGACTGGGCATTGAAGAAATCTGTAGTCTCGTTTGTTGCCATGGTTTGGTCAACTCTTCGTGAAGCTGAAGCATGTACTCTAGTCTATTTTTAGGTTTCCTGCCAGATACAATTACATTGTGAAGGTAAAGAATGTATGAATTCAGAGCAGCGATATTCATCATGCTGTAGAACACAAAAAGTGGCCAACGTCTGGTCTTTCTGTTGCAGCACTTATTTTGGGCCATCTGGACAAAAGCGTGTACAGCTACTTTTGTTATATAAAGTGTATCCCAGGATGGAGTTGACAAGATAAGAAAAATGTTGATTATTGATTTTAGGGAAAAAATCCTGCTTGTCAAAAAAATGAGGTTACCATAGCAAAATCTTGATTCAGATGAACAGGGTGTTGATAAATTAAGGAAATATGAAAATGCATAAAGAGACAACTACCATTATTGATTATTCTTGTCATAATGTTCATAAATAGAAGTTTTTCCTAATGAAAAATAAAGCCCAAGTACAAAATTTGAAACGTCATTTTATAATTTGAATTTAATTTAATTTTATCTGAACGATTTTATAATACGGAATTTACGATTAGCTTGCTGCTACGATTAGCTTGCTGCTAAACAAACCATAAAAATCAATATTAATAATTAGTGCAAATATGTAAACACGTATTATTCTACATATCCCTCTCCAACTTCTACACATTTCTCCATCCTATGAATAAATTCACCACCGACTTCCCGAATCGTTGCTGGTTTCGTTGGCCGGGGCCTGTATTCCTACTTTGAGGATATCTCCATCATGTGCCAGGCCATCGGAATATACTTTTTCTTTTAAAAGACCCAACAAGAAAAAGTCCATTGGTGTCAGGTTGGGAGATAGTGCACGAAAATTAATAGGATCATATCTTCCTATCCGAAGTGATTTGTCAACCACAGCCGTACCAAAAGTGTGGAATGAGCAGGGCATCCATCATGCTGCCATACAATATTACGCCGTATTTCTGGTTGCAAAGAGTTATAAAAGATAATCCATTTGTCTCTAAAAGGTACATATAAACTTGTTGATTTAAATTTTGGGTAATAAAAAATGGGCTACAGTTCTATCATAAAAAATTCCACACCAAACATTAACTTTTTCATATCGTTGACTTCGTTTATGAATAACGTTATTGCGATTTTCCATAGCCCAATAACGACTATGTTGTGAGGAAACGTGACCGTTGGTACGGTACAAAAGGTTGCTTCGTCAGTAAAAAGAGCACATTCTGTGAAAGCTTCTGCTATCAACATAATTCTCACCAACCCACAAACAAAACTCCAATCGCTTCTGCTCATCTCCATCTTCAAGTGTATCTCTGAACTTTGTTCTAAATGGTCGCCCATTATTTTCCTTATAAATTCTTTGTAAATGCGATTTACTTAATCCTACCCCTAGTGAGAATTTCCGCAAAGAAAATTTAGGGGTGTCTATCACGCAGTTCATGGCCAAAAGTGTCGCCGTATCATCCTCATTGTAATTTGTCTTAGGTTTTTTTGACATCCCAATGTTTCACGCGATACCGCTCCATTAGGGAATTTTTTACCGAACCGATCAATTGCATAATCGTATGACACATCACCAATTCCACAACGTTTAATTAAATAAATTCGTTCTTCATTGGTTAACATTTTTTTTACAAAAATATAGGAACAATACGTACAAACAATAATAAAACCATACAAAATGTCACAATGACTATCCAACCGCTGATAGCGTAGCTATAGAAACAAGTACGGTGTTTTTTAATTTTGTGTGGTACGTTGGTGTATTTTGTATGTTGCAGATCCCGCCATAGTTCCAGTGTTCCAGATTTTTCAAGTACTTGTCTTCATTGATTTTATCAGGAATATAATCTTTATCGACTATACTACCATGGCTGTCGAAATCGGATTCAATTTATCCACTACTATCTTCCGAACCGCTTACATCGCTAAAGTCACTTCCAATAATTATTTTGTCAAAATTAGTGTTAGTCAATGCCAAAAAATCCTTTTTGCACTCATATTTTCTCAAAAATACAGCAAAATACAAAATAAATCACTAAAGTCCGTTAAAAGAAATACTATTACGTACGGAAGTGCACTCTACTAAGTATGGCAGATGCATAACGACTGGAAGTTAAATAACAAAGGTGGCGCCTGCTCTTACTGGTAGTGGGGGAAGCAATTTAAGCGGCCTGTATCTCATATTTGGGTACCGAGCAGGTAGCGTAGTGGTGACACGATATGCTTAGCATTCGGGAGGTAATGGGTTCGATTCCCGTTACCGTCTATCTTGTATGAGGTTTTTTCAGGGGGTTTTCCTCATACACATGTAGCGGCATGGTCACTGCGTATATGCACACCATGTGTGGCTACTTAGGCTAATGATGGGGTAGCATTTCCCCCTCAGAACCCTAACTCCGTTCCGTCCGATCCTATCCTGACCACACCATCCTTAATCCCACCATGTATATGTATGTATGCTGGGAATCCATGATTGTGGCTGAAGGAGCTCGGAAAGCTCGAGCAGCCCGCCCTCCTCCTTGGGATAGAATAAAATACGTGGCCTTTTCCTTTTTTTTTCATATTTGGGTCATGGCAGCTTATTAAAAAAACCACACGTAAAATTAGGTGTTGTGATGTTTTATAGATATACAAGATCGTTCTATAATTACAGCAAGGACAGAAAGGAAATCTATCACTGCAGGCGGTGTGATAATTAATATAAACTCTAAGATTTACCTCAATTGGGTCTTAAACTGATGAAGCGGGCATGGTTACCTAGGCGGGTGGACCCAGGAAGACGGAACGGCAGGAACTAACTAGGTCAGGATGGACTCGCTGGCAACTACCTGAAGCGCTGGTAGGAACTACACTAAGTACTCGCTAAAGAGCGGGCAGGAACTAACTGATTTCACATCTTGCTACCGTTTATATATATACCGCGGTTCTACGTGATTGGATTATTAATTATTAATGCAATTAATAAAAATTAATTTGCGAGTTTATGTAATGATTTTTCTGGATCTTTACAACAACATATTGTGTCCTCTAACATGCCATACACGTTATGTTAAACATGTGGCGTCTTCCACCCAGCCTAGCTCCTTCAATATTCAAATCAGGTCATATATATATATATATATATATATATTGTTAAAATTTTCTCAACGTAGCGGAGGAATTTCCCTTATGCTGGGAAATAAACTTAAAGCGTTCACTGCGTTACCAGTCACATATATCTGGTAAATGACTTTCCGCTGAAGCGGCTCACAAATTTGTGATTATCGTCCATCGGACAGAAGACACGAAATTTTCATTAGTTGTGATACAGCTTTATTACAGGTACCTATGTGATTCTTACGAACGGCGCTTGATCAACTTATTATTATCAGATGCAGGTAACCGGTAATGTACCGGAGAGATAATTATTCCGTTAACTAACCTATCAAACGCGTATCTGGTAAGATTATTATGTGAATTTACAAAACCTTCTCACTGTTTAAATGTGAAAAATAATGACTTCTTGAGGTAAAATAATGCTGTAGCTGGTATACGAACAGCAAAAGAATTAAGCAGGAACAAAGGATAGCAGTTTGGAGCTAAAATAATATTCAAGATGTTAATTATGGTTATTATGAAAATAGAAATGATCGATTTATCTCTCTACAAAAAATTTAATTAAATATAAATGTGAAATCTAATTTACCGACTTGGAAAATTATGTTTTGATCGACAGGAAAGCTCAAATAATAATATTCCTAGTACTTCGGGACAGGAATAATAGTAAATATAATGACCTCTCAAATCTGAAGTTGAAGATGATGCCGACGACACTTCCAGTTCTGATGTTGGATCTCTGTTTGAAGAAGCAAATGATGCTGAAAATGGCAATTCAGAAGAAGAAAGTAAAAATGTAAACGGTATGTTTATAGTTCATTCGATTAATTTTGTATTATACAGGGTGGCCGATAAGGTTTTGGCCAGTATATGTCTCGAACACTATCTGAACTACGAAATTGAAATTTGGTAGCTATAAACAGCGCGTAGTATTACCCATTTTTAGCAAGGAGCCACTTTGTTGCAACGTCACATTTTCGGGTCATGTGGTATCATTTTCGAAATGTCTAATGGCACACCCCGTATTGATCTGTAAGAGCTATTCTTATGCTTATTCGGCGATATCTATTTGTCTTTTGTTTTTGGTTTTGTAGGTACTTATCAGTGATATTTGTATTGCTTTAGCACCGTCTGGATAGTAGATTTATTTATTCCTAATTCTTGCTGAAGATACCGAGTTAAAATGTGGGGATTGACTTGGATATAAGCAAGAATGTTAATAACATTATCTGCAGTAATAGGCTTACGTCGAGTATTTTGATGTTTCCCAGTTGGAGTTGTTCGGCCGGGGAAACGATTTCTGTATAAATTTCTAGCAGTCTGCTGTTTCTTCCACATTCTCCATAAATGATCAGCATATCGACATACTCGTCGTAAGTGAACCGTAAAGTCATAATAAGTGTTAAGTCAAATCACTTTTAACAACAGTAATACAGTGAACGATTGTTTACTAGCACTGACAGCTTTTGGCAACTACTACTCTTTACTACTACTCTTTGCTATTAAAATAAAAAACCGTCATAAAAACTTATTTATCACTGCTAAGTACCTAGAAAAACAAAAGACAAATAGATATCGCTAAATTAGCATTAGAGTAACATTTATAGAAGTGGAAAAATATACAGAGTGTCCCATAAAAAATTTTGAAAAGTATACCACTTGATCCGAAATATGACGTTGTAACAAAGTGGCGGCTTGGTTAAATTGGGTAATACTACCCCCTGTTTATAATCACCAAATTTCAATCGTAGTTCAGATGGTTTTCGATGTATATACTGACCGAAACCTCAAGGGACACCCTGTATTAATATATATTATGCTTAAATACACAGTGTGTCTACTAAGTTGGAACTATATGGAATACTTTTTTATTATAAATTTTCGAAAAAATTCTGTATTTGTCAGAAAACTCGTATGTGACCGAAAAAATTATGTTTAATGATTGTATTTTAGGTTTTAAACTGTGTAGACAAAATGAGATTCTAGAAGATATTGTATTAGATACCAATAGATACGATCAACAAAATCAAGACAAAATAATCCAACAAAAAAGGACGAAATGAACAACGTTTTCAGTGTAACTATCGGCATGGGCTTGGTTAAATGTCCAAGATTAATATGTCCTGGTCAAAAAACAGTATGTACCTAATCAGTTCAATGCCCAGATATAGATTTTTGTAGACACTTGCATTTCAATGACAATGACAACTTACTGGAAAGTAGTGTTCGCTTATATCGAATAGGACCCTATTAGATGGTATTAATGAGAGGTATATGACTGTAATGACTCTTGGCAGGGACGTCGTGTTAGATTTGTTGTGGTCATCTAGCGATGCGGCAATACATTAAAAACACGGCGACAAATTGTATAAGCTTTGTACCGTAACCATGTAAGAGTATCTTGTGGAAAGGAGGATTCAATGGGAAATAGAGACCATTCACACAATGTGGTGTCAAAATTGCTGGACAGTGGCCGAATATTATACGTTGAAAATTTTAATTTTGTTTTCCTCTAGCAAAGATATATATATATATATATATATATATATATATATATATATATATATATATATATATACAGGGTCCGCCTTTGGGAGCTGATCCTATGAGTATCTGCTAAACCAAACTTACTACAATTTTGAGAATTTGGTGACAGGGTAATGATGTTAGGGCTTATTTTAAATGGAACACCCCGTATATTAATACATTTTTGGATTCTACGTCGAATTTTAAGATAAGTTTGTTAAATAAACTAGATACGAAATTTCAGTCGTTTAAAAAAAAACATTTTTGTAAAAAAATTGACAGATGCGGTCTTAGTAATAACGCGTTAATTTTTCTGTTCCTGTCAAACAATTTGAATAAAACTTTGAGGTGTTGTAGGCAAAGGTTTATTGCAACAGTCTGCAAAAAATGACATTTGTATTTTTCATAAAAATAAAATTATGAATGTCTAAACTTGACTATCAAAAATGCAAGTTACTCAAAAAAATCAAACGGAAACCCCTATTTTTTATTACTCAGACCGATTTAACGTCACAAATTAAGGTAACTTTGTTTAAAACTTTATTTGCCTAAACGTAACAGTTTCATACTTATTATCAAAAAAGTCCCAATTTTAAAATTTGTGATAAAAATGAGCTACATACTTAAATCTAGTATTCCTTGTTCGTGGTCACCATGGAAACCAAATAATTGAGAATTGAAACAAAGAAAATTATTTGAATAAGTTACTGCAAAAAATTATAAAAATTGATAATTTTGTGATTCAAAAGTCATTTTTTTCAAATTCGATATACAACATAAGTGTAAAAATTTGATACTTTATGAGTAAATCGAAAAAAACTACTTTTTACTGCGGAGGTAATACATATTTATCAGCGCATCATTACACGATAAAGATGCTTATTTATTTTGTTTTTCTTTTGTAGTCAATAATTCAATAAAATTGTTGACAGTTTGTGTTTTTCTTGATGAAATGGCCCGACTTGGATATTCTAATACAGATTATTTGAAGTGAATTTTTAATTCACATATAATGTCATAAGAGTTGTAAAACGAACAGTAAGAACATTTATCGAACGCTATCCTGAGCGCCCTCGACCATCAACAGATACAATAAGACGTGTGGTTCAAAATTTGGAACAGTTTGCGACATTTAAACACTCTGCCCCTCGCAAAAAAAACTGCTATTGATAACGAACAGAATGAAGTTATAACTTTAGGATATTTCCGTGCCTATCCTTGTAATTCCATAAACGAACCGAAAACAGATGGCTTAACATCAACAACTATCAGAAGAATTCTTAAGAAACATAAGTTTAGACCATACTGTTTACTATTAGTTCAACATTTGAAAGAAGCGGATATCTTGAAACGTATCGAATTTTGTGAAACAATTTTGCTCAAAATACAAGAAATTCCTAATTTTTTGATTAATATCATATGGACGGACGAATCTAAATTTACGAAAAATGGCATATTTAATCGCCGAAACTCGCATTACTGGAACAACGAAAATAGCAATCCAATTCGCGAATGCCATTTTCAGGACATTTGGAATTTTAGCGTATTTTGTGCCATTCGGAATAACGAACTCTTTGACGTGTATTTTTACAACGAAAATTTGAGAGGTTTAAATACTGAAAGCACTCGAATTCAACCCCGATTAAATCTAGAAAGGGAAAATTTATGGTACCAACAAGACGGTGCGCCCCCTCACAACACCAACGCTGTTTTCATGAAGCCTTATGAAATTTTGGAAGGTCGTTGGTTTTTCCAATAATGGTCCCTTTCCATGGCCACCTAGGTCACCTGATCTTCGCCAATGGATTTTTATCTTTGGGGTCGAATTAAAAATATTGTTTATGCTACACCACTAACGACTAAAGAAGATTGCATTGCAAGAGTGCAAAATGCCTTCAATTCTCTTTCTCCACAAGAAATTCAAAGGGCTACAAATGAAGCCGTTATAAGACGGGTTCAACAATGTCTTGCGGCTAACGGGCAACATTTTGAACATTTACTGTAAATTAATTTACATTTGACTTTATCGTGTAAGAATGCACTGATAAGTATGTAGTTACTACCTCCGCAGTAAAAAGTAGTTTTTTTCGATTTACTCATAAAGTATTACATTTTTACACTTATGTTGTGTATCGAATTTGAAAAACATCACTTTGAAAATTTCTATTTGGCAAAAATGAGTTTTGAATCACAAAATTATCAATTTTTATAATTTTTTGAAGTAACTTTTTCAAATATTTTTCTTTATTTCAATTCTCAATTGTTTGGTTTCCATCGTGACCACGAACAAAGAATACTAGATTTAAGTATGTAGCTCATTTTTATCACAAATTTTAAAATTGGGACTTTTTTGATAATAAGTATGAAACTGTTACGTTTAGGCAAATAAAGTTTTAGACAATCTTGCCTTAATTTTTGACGTTAAATCGATCTGAGTAATAAAAAATAGGGGTTTCCATTTGATTTTTTTGAGCAATTTGCATTTTTTGATAGTCAAGTTTAGACATTCATAATTTTATTTTTATGAACAATACAAATGTCATTTTTTGCAGACTGTTGCAATAAACCTTTGCTTACAACACCTCAAAGTTTTATTCAAATTGTTTGACAGGAACAGAACAATTAACGAGTTATTATAAGTTTTTGTTATGAACGAATAAGTTCAAAGGTAAATATGTAATTAAAATTATTATTAATTTTATTAAATACATAAATAAAAGTTTACCTCAGTAGATTTGAACCTGACCTGTCTTTCTAACGTACAACTGCGCAAGGTTCAAATCGATGTAAATTTTGTCTTATGTAGAACTGATGTAAATTCTAAATATAATTATATTTAGAATTTACATCAGTTCTATACATAAAGACAAAATTTACATCGACTTGAACTGCAGTTTAGCGCGTACTAGAAATACAGGTCGTAGTTCAAATCTACGAGGTAAACTTTTATTTATGTATTTAATAAAATTAATAATAATTTTAATTAACGAGTTATTACTAAGATCGCATCTGTCAATCTTTTTAGAAAAATGTTTTTTTTTTAAAACGACTGAAATTTCGTATCTAGTTTATTTAGCAAAGTTACCTTAAAATTCGACAAAGAACTCAAAAATGTTTTAATATACGGGGTGTTTCATTTAAATAAGCGACAAAGTACCGACTTCCGGTATAACCGGAAGTGGTACGAACGAACGAATTTTCAAAATTGTAGTAAGTTTGGTTTAGCAGATACTCATAGGATCAGCTCCCAAAGGCGGACCCTGTATATATATATATATATATATATATATATATATATATATATATATGTATTATATATATATATATATATATATATATATATATATATATATATATATATATATATATATATAGTAAGTCCCAAGTTATGCCTGGACAAACTCTCGGACACGTCGGTTTTTTAATGGTAAAATTTTACATATAGGGTGGTCCAACTTGATTTTGTCAAATGGAAACACCTGTTTTTTAGTTCATTTTCTGAATCTGCTTTGAATTCTGAGTAAATCTCATGTACCGCGTTCTTCATCTATAGTCATCAGATCTCGAGATATTTACAAAAAAAAAAATTGACTTTATATAACTGCCAAGAACACTTGCAAAATAATCGTATCCAAGGTGATCCATGAACAATAGGTACATGTTTTTATTTCGTTATGTATGTCATTTTATTTCTGACGTCGAATGTCAACGTTTGTCTTTTCGGAAATGGCGTAGTTTTGGATGACACATTTCCTAATAGGTGGGTAGGAAGGAGAGGACCTATCGAATGGCCTGCTAGGTTACCCGACCTAAAACCGTTGGATTTCTCTCTGTGGGGTTATCTCAAATCAAAAGTATATGTTGACAGGTCAAACAATCTGGAGACACTGAAAGAGAAAATCAGAAGAGAAGTGCATGCCATAACTCCAGAAATGGTTGAAAATGTGCAAAGAGAGTTTATTCATCGCCTTGGCTATTGTCAAGCCGCAAATGGTTCACATTTTGAACATTTGATTTGTTTTGTTGTTGTGTTTTTTGAATAAATTATTTCTTTTGACAGAAAACAAAAGCCGCCTTCCTTGATACGGTCTTGATTGTTGATACGTTTAAATTCCTCGAAATCTGTTGACTTCAGGTATAGGACATGGTAAATGAGATTTACTCAGAATTCAAAGTAGATTCAGAAAATGAAATAAAAAACAGGTGTTTCCATTTGACAAAATCAAGTTGGTGGTCGTAACTTATATTTGGGCACCCTATGTAGAAAATTTTACCACTAAAAAATCCGCAATCAAAAATAAAAGTCGACGTGTCCGAGCGTTTCTCCAAAAACTAGACCCTTGAACTTTAAATGAATTTAGACATAGCTTCTGGACTCACTGTGTGTGTGTATGTATGTATGTATGTATGTATGTATATATATATATATATATATATATATATATATATATATATATATATATATACACACAGGGTGTTGAATATAATTTTTTTTCTCAAATTTTCATTATAACTCATAAACGAATGCTTAGATTTTTTCATGTTGGGGTGATAATGTCTATTAATTAAGGGGCATAAAACAAGCGATAAGAATGTTCACAAACTTGCACAGTGACGGAGTGGAGGGGTGCTCAACCCTTTCATAAACAGAACTTCTACGCCAATGACTATTTTTAAAAAACTGTTATTTTCATTATCTACAAACAGTTTAACAAAAATAATGTACCTTCTTTCTGTTTCGAAATTCCTGTGCGTTTCGAGTTATTTTGATTTTAGTGTTTGATGTGGTACAAAGTTAAGTGATGTGCTTTATGTGAATAATTGAATATAAAGTTTTTATAAAAGATATAATAAAACATTTAGAGCCGTTTTAGTACCTAACGATCGTTTCTTCAAAATTTCAAATACATTTTCATTTATAAATAGGTAGGTTATCGGTTCTTTTAGTATCCATTGTTATTATCCTCGTATAAAAAGAAACGCATAATTATTATTGTTATGCGGTCAATACTTTCTGTATAATTATGTACGTATCAATTTCGCCATAAACATTTATGTAGTTTTTAAGTGATATTCTAATAAGTTATAGACCGCTGCTCACTTGCTCTCACTAAAGAACCAACACTGTATCAAGCCATACTCAAATACAAGCGTTTTTGCAAATTGAAATCTGTTTAGTACACTAATTTTAACAATCATTATTTATTATTGTAACAATACTTAATTAATAATTGTGAAATTAATAAGAATTCTTAGCAATAACGATTTGTAAATAAATAACAATAACACTAGTATAATAAAATTAGACACTTTGTTCAAAATGTAAACCGTTCTTTTCAATACACATTTCACAGCGACGTACAATAGAACGTCTTAAGTTAACTAAATGATGCACCCTTATTTCATTGCAAGCATCTCTGATGCGATTGTGAAGTTCTTCAAGTGTATTAACCGGAGTGGTATACACTTTTTCCTTCATGAATCCCCATACAAAAAAGTCAAGTGGCGTTAAATCGGGGGATCTAGGAGGCCACGCCACTGGACTTCCACGACCGATCTACCTCCCCGGGTAGTTATTGTTTAGCCAATTTCTTACATTTGTGCCAAACAGAAGAAGGTACATTCTTTTTGTTAAACTGTATGTAGATAATGAAAAAAAAACAGTTTTAAAAAAAAATAGTCATTGGCGTAGAAGTTCTGTTTACGAAATGGGTTGAGCACCCCCTCCACTCCACCACTGTGCAAGTTTGTGAAGATTCTCATCGCTTGTTTTATGCCCCTTAATTAATAGACATTATCCCCCCAACATGAAAAAAATCTAAGCATTCGTTTATGAGTTATAATGAAAATTTGAGAAAAAAAAATAATATTCAGCACCCTGTATCTCGGAAACGAAGCCTTCTACGACATATGTTTATAGGAACTTTTCTTTTTAAAAACATGTGTTCTATCTCCTGTTAAAGTTTGTCTACAAAAAACTGACTCACCCTATATATATATATATATATATATATATATATATATATATATATATATATATATATATATATATATATATATATATATATATATATATATATATATATATATATATATATATATATATATATATATATATATATACATACATACATACATACACAGTGAGTCCAGAAGCTATGTCTAAATTCATTTAAAGTTCAAAAATAAAAGTCGACGTGTCCGAGCGTTTCTCCAAAAATTAGACCCTTGAACTTTAAATGAATTTAGACATAGCTTCTGGACTCACTGTGTGTGTATGTATGTATGTACATCCATTTCTCTCTGGCTAGTGTGCATGGTTTCAATAATTTTTTAAAGCTCAACTGTGACATTGGAGAAAATTTTTACAAGACTTTTTTTACGTAAGATTAACTGCTCTTTTCCAATACATTTTTGTTATTTTATTAAGTCACGCCTACTTTTCGAATTTCACGAAAAACAAAAAAAAAATGTTTTTTCATAATTGTTTCCAAATGCCCAGCCCGCTAGGTTGTAAAACTTTTCAGATTCTTAAAGTAACCATTTTTACAAACCAGGAAAAAATCACCTTCATCCGAGTCATTTTGAGGTAGATGTCTCTGTTGGCTGGGCTACTACTGGGCTAAAACGGGCTATTAGAATAATGTGTGACGTCTCCTCATTAACGTGCTGTAACGCTATTTCACAGAATTGAATATTCTAACTGTGATTGACAACTACATTTTAGAAAATTGCTGTTTTGCTTTTAATAATAAGAACTTATTTGTTACTCACACACATAACAATAACGCACGTAATACATCTATGTTAAATCTAGTCCGACACTATTCAACGCTTTTTCAAAAAAACGTTTTACATATTAGTTGTAAAATTTTTAATGCGTTACCTGCAGATATTAAACCTACAAATGAATCAACTTCAGGAGGTGTACTAACAAATTCTTGCGTAAATCTATGTTCTATAGCTTTTCTGAATGTTTCGGCTCCCCCTAAATCCCATTTTAACTACAGTTAAGAATACACATGCATACTTTTGCATTTTTGGCGAATGCTACGTGCTCTTTATACCTTTGTGCATATAGCTGCAACTCGTACCTAATAAACACGATACTATTACACCGTACGTCCCAGTAGTACTGTATAAAATCAATGGTAATTAAGTGGGGTCATGTTGAAAGAAACTTTCGGACCCGTCGATGTTGTTTTTTGTTTGAAACTTTTTACCCAACAATTTGTATACATGGTGTTCCAAGAACCGCTGTACCAGTATCATTATTCTTTAAATATCATCTCCTGTTTGTTATGACATTTTTTAATTCTATGGAAAACTAGACATATTTCATGTACAGGTGACAACAATAGAATAAGGCAATCGGGCGCTTTACGGGTAAATTTTTGCAGTTGAATGTATTTATAATATTATATGGCTAGTAACTGTGCGCATTTTAAAATTATTTTTGACTATACAGAGTGTTCCAAAAAAGCAGGGCAAGACAAAGTTAGCACTTCATTAATGGAACACCCTGTAAATCATTCGATTTGTGGATTCTACGCGCAATTATAAAAATTTATATACATTTCGTGCACAATTTACGGTTTTTTTAAATAATTCTAATTTTATCCAAAAAATCGCATTTACAAGTATAACTTTATTATTGTGTACCATACTGTATTTTGTTATGAAAACTTTTAAATTTGGAGCAAGAAAAGACCAAGATTAAGACGCTGTGCCAAAGAGCGTAATAAAAAGACTAAATGTATGCATTCATCAGGAGGGACACTTTTTAGAACATATTTTAAGAATAACTGACTGGTAATTGTTCAATTATCCAATGACCTGTGGATGTTCGTATATCTCATATCAAGTTCTTATGAACATAATATATTTTCTGTTGGAGCTAATTGCATTGCGATAGTGACAAATATTGAAATATTGAATAATATAGAAAACACAGCGTAAAAATGTGCAGTGTTCAATTTGAGAAAAGTGATATTTTTTAATTTTAAGTTTCCCAGGATTGAACATATATTATGAACGCCCTGTAGCATTTATCTCTAATATTTTTTATTTAGAACAAAGGCTTCCGTTTGGTCTTCACTTGGTCCAAATATATGTTTTCCTAACAAAACACAAGATGGTACATAATAATAAAGTTATATCTGTAAATGCAATTTTTGGATAAAATTCGAATTATTTCAAAAACCGTAAACTTTAGATGCATGATACCTGTATAAATAAAGTTTTATAACTGCACGTAGAATCCAAAGGTCGAATCATGTACAGGATGTTCTATTAAAAAGGTACTGTCGTGTCCTGCCTTTTGGAACACTATGTATATTCAAGAATAGTTTTAAATTGCACATACTAGCCACATAATATAATAAATACACGTTATTGGCAAAGTTTACCCATAAAGCATCACTTTACATTACTCCTTGATTTACCCGTATGTCCTACACCTGCCCTCAACTGAGGATTTCATTTCTTATCTTTGTTTTTTTAGTTACTATACTTCCCGAAAATAAAAGTAAGTACAATATTAGTAACACTTTAGTAGTGGCTATGTGATCTACTTCTCAGTCAATGTCAAAAATATATAACGAAATTAATTGAACGCGAAAGGTTAGAAATATTGTGCTGGTATTGGTGATAGGTGACGCACACAACAATAAGCAGCTCAATAATACAATGAAATGCATCCAGATCTTCCGCAAATTTCACAATCCGTAGTAGACTTAAGCAAAATAGGATGACCTCGTGAGAGAACGGAGGATAATGGATTAGATGCTTTGCTATCCGTAGAAGAAAATCTCCGTGTAAAATGATCACAAGCAACTCTTACTTTAAATAAGAATAACTCCACAATTAATCACATTCTTCAAAATGTAAGATATCATCCGTATAAGGTTCGTTTAGTATAAGACCGACGAAATGAATTTTACGAACAAATGCCGAATTTGTGCGATATGCATTCCAATGTTATAAAAAACGATTATTTTTCGTACAAGGCAACCTTTTGTTTGAATGGTACAGTTAACAGTCAAAACTGTCGGTACTGGGCTGAAGATAATCCCCATTGGATGATGAAGGCGCATACACTGCATCCTCAAAAAGTTAATGTGTGGTGTGATATCGTTGATGGAAGAGTTTTGGGCCCATGTTTCTTTGAATTTCTTCAGTTTTATTCCAGACCGTTCTTTATCTACGTCAAAAAGAAGCAGATCCTCCACAATTCCACTTCCAACTGAACCGTGCACCCTCTCATTATGCTGCAGCTGCTCGTACTTACCTCAATGGAATGTTTCCTAACCGTTGAATGGGTAGGGAGAGGTGTACTGCGAGATCCCTAGATCTGACAGCGCTTGATTATTTTTGTGGGGTTATTGGAAAACAAGGTTTACGTCAACAAACGGAATATAATCGACGATGTAAAAGACAAAATTCGTGCGAGAAACTATCTATAACACCTGAGCTTATGGACTATGTACAGAAAGAGTTTGTTTGTCGCCTCGGTTATTTAGTTGTGTATTGTTACATTCAGTTTAGGGGAATTTTAGTAAAAGGAAAGATAAGAAAATGCAATCCATAAAAAAATTAAATAGAATAGTTGAGAATAGCTATAAGACATTGTACATGGAATATGTACCGTAAAATGGGATGGATTTGACATCTGGAGACCACTTTGATTACAACGTCATAACTTTGTTTCGGAAAGCTCTGTGATCGAACGCAATACTTTGCCAATAGTTTTAAAACTTGGGATTGACAACATCCCGTTATCTATTCTTCGAACGATTAGAGTTCGTGGATTTCGTTATTATTGTCACATCTATTCGTGTGTGATGCTTTAGTTTCGCTGCACGTGCATTTGTAGTGCATTTTTAACCGCTGAAAAATGTTTTACGTGATACACATATTTTATATTACGTGTATTACAAAGAGAACTTTATGTGGTAATCGTGAACAGGTTTGCAAGTTTTCAATTCAAATACGTTATTTGCGTATTGTGTCGTGGGGTGGCATCGATCAACATGGTGGGGCAACATGGCATGAGAGTGTTAAAAAATCCCTGGTATCAGAAACTATAAAAATTATGCCAAAGAGCAACAGAAGGAAGCTCTGAAGAAAGCTTGTCCATAAAAGCTGACTCTGAACAATAGAACATATCTTTTGGTACACATAATAACAAATTCCACGGACGCAACATTAAAGTTGTTGGAGGGCAAACGATATTAGCCGAAATAGAAGAGTTTGCGGCCAAAGGTGCCGATTGAGTTTTTTCGCTTTCTACGTTACACCAAGAATATTTGCAAAAGTCTATTTAGATAAGGTTGGCCGAAAACTTCAATATTTTAAAAACAATTTGCCTGGGAAGGGCTTGGTTAGGAGTCTATTGACGCCCCACGAAAATGTTGTCTCGCGGAGTGTATCAGTGAACATAAACAAAGAATGCGCAAGTGTTAGCAGCTACACCATCAACCAGTATTTTAATAACTTAAGTGACACGCTGAAGGACGTACCTCTCAAGGTATGTTTAACTACGATGAGATTAATGCCAATGATAAGCAAGGAACAGGAGGTGGTACTTATAGGCGTGACGAAAAAACCCTGAACAAATTGCTAATCATTTGAAAAGTGCAACCACTATTATGGCCTGTGAATCAGATAACTGAACATTGCTGCCTCAGTACGTTATTCAGAAGAGCGAACATCTCTACAATATTTGACGATAAAATGGGCCCACAGGATATCCCTGCTATAATAAATTATAATGTAGATCTAGGCGCAGGTTCAATAGTACATCACATCGTTGAGTGCAGCTTCCTACACCATATTGAAAAGCTGGGGAGCAGAAAAGCTGTCATAGATGACAGTCTGGTGTCACACCTTAATGAATCGGTTATCCGTCAGTGTGATCTAAATAACGTCTCATTTGTGTGTCTTGTGGCTCATTCGATACCAATTTTCCAGCTACTTGACGTGTGACTTTTCAAACTAATGAAAACGGCATCGAGAGCAACACTAACGAATTATAAGATGAGGCACAGGTCGTCAAACAAAGTATGTGTTCCTACCGTTCCTTAGGGAAACATTAGAAAAAATTGACTCTGTTCAAACAAACGTAAATCCGGCGACGCAGAAATTTTTGTCATCAAACGGTACCTAATAAATTGATTTAAAGCTACAGTCATCTGTTCATTGAATGTGCAAGATGTGCTTCTGAAAATTCCTATCAACGATGATCCATCACAGACCAAATTTGTGAAAAAAAAACGATACGGAAACGATACAGAACGAGCACCGTGCAGGAAAAAGACACGAAGTTGAACCTGGAAATGTGTCGATTCGGTAGATTTCAGCAGTTCAGCAGAAGAAGTTTGACGTTGCCTGTTAGAATTTAAATTAGTATTTATCTACATATCTATAGTTTTTACATATTTTGAAATGTTTTAGTAGTTACAGAAGCGAGTTTGAGAACTGTAATAGAATAGTATATAAAAGTGTAAGTGAATAAAAAGGTTAAAAGCATATAGTTTCACTTTAAAGTATTGCAATACGAGAAAAACTGGATTTTTCCACAATAGTTAAACCGTAATTTCCAGAATATTGCAACAGTGTGAGGTCCTTCGACTGGAGACAAGCGAAATGATGACTAGGTCAAACAGTAAAAATACAACACCGGAAACCAAAGAAGGAAGTAATTCTCAGCAAGATGACGTGGATGGAATAGGTGAAATAAGACCCACTACATCGTACGCAGAAGTTACAGTTCATGCCGTCGGTGACCGGGAAGATAATAATAGTCAAAATAGTTCAAGAAGGAAGGGATCTAAAACTAATAACAGGTCGAATAGCAAGTCAAAAAATAGTAAAGGAGCATCTGTAAGCAGTAGTAGTACCTGTAGAAAAAGAGTGATAGAAGAGCAGCTACAAGCAGATGTAGAATTAGTCGAGATTATATAACGTCAAACGAACTCGGAAAGGAGGAGAAAGGACATTCAAGAAAATGATAGAAGACAGATTAGAATTAGAAAAGCCTAAAATGTATAAATCTGGCGGAAGCTAGGCAGGTATGCGGAGATGCGAAAGCATGGAGAAAGGTTGTGAAAGAAAAATAAATAAGAGACAGAGATGGTTTTGCCTACCCCGCAAGGGAATAGCGTGATTTATTGTTTATTATTTATTATTAACCATTACAACAGCAGTAAATGAGCCTATAACAGGAGTAGAAAATGCATAGCAACTAGAAATGGTTAAGCTAAGCAAAGAAAAAGCATAGTACACAACTCGGGTGATAATGCCAATTACGCACTCATATCAATTATGACACTCGTGCGTAATTAGGCTATTTTCCACCATTATTATATAATATACTATTATTTTACTCCAAATGAACAAAATGTATACTAGTAACACTGACTTTATTTTTCACTAGCGCATCGTTAATCTTAGCAACGTTAACTTTAGTGACGTTGAGCTTAATCTCCTGAATAAGAAGCGTATTCAAGCTCAAACTGAATGTATTACGTCACTCAATGTGTCACTTTGTAATACTAAGTTGGACCCTTTAGTGAAAGGTTTTCTGGTTCAATAATAACCGCCCACTCAGACAACGGTGTGGTGTGATTTAGTTCTAACCACTAACTCAGTCACCAGAATCGTGGGGAGTTATTTAATTCGCTGAGACACTAGTGTTTCTTCGATGACTGACAAACTTTGATATTTGAAACAATCATTGATAGTAAACAAAGAATTGAAAATAAGTTCTCGAAAACTAGTTGCTAGGCAATAGATACCAGAACCCGTATGGCTCCAGAGACTATCCCCTAATGACAAAAGGATTGAACAAGACTAGAGAATTATTTCCATATTTATTCTCTCTCGAATTATATTTGACTAGATTATTTTCTGACTTACACATTCACTTCAAATACAAGAATAAAGCTCTATTAAGTACCTCTCCCAACAGAAATAAAGGTTATTGCTCATATTCCTGTCAATAATCAGTATACTGACAGCATGTGTCCTCATAGGAATAAAACATTTCATTGGCTTTAGAAAAAGCAAAAAAAAAATCGTCCAGGGACAGCATTCAGAAGAACCTTTACATCTTAATTTTTTATGATCGTTAAATGTAAAGCTTATAAGTTATTGTGAGCTCTTTAGAGTTCATTAGCTATATTGTCGCAGTATAATATTTGTAACTCCTTCGAATTGACCAATGCGTATGAGAGTTTTGCGTATTAGTTTGAGAACTAGGTGTATGAAGATATACATGCCCCAATAAGAAACAGGCTGTAGCAAAAATTCTATAAGCAAGGCTAACTTCATCGAGCCGCAAACTTTAGACAAATCATTGTTTTCTTATTCAGTAATTAGGCACCAATTAGGCTCTATTTTGCACCCTTATAAGTTACACTGACAGGGCTAACTTCACAGCTGTGAACTGCGCGCTAAAATAAAATTCTGACCCTCCAAAAATTACATCGGCAAGGCTAACTTCATAACTTTATGAATAAAACATTCTTTTCTTGCGCCCTTGCAGGAAAGAAGTTATTGTCAGATTAGTTTTTTGACACGGCTAACTCCACAGCCGTGAACTTCCTCATAATCATTTTTTATGCAGCAATTAGGCGGAAATTATGTGCAGTTTCGCGTCGCTAAAATATAATGTTGTGCCCCCATAAGAAATAAGTTATTGCAAAAAATACATTGCCTAGTGTAACATTATAGCTTTATGCGAAATTATTGGGCACCCAAATGCTCTGTTTTATACCGTTAAGGTTAAATTTTGCGCCCCTATCGGAAACAAATTATTGTTCGACGTGACTAACCTCACAGCCATGAACTTTGGCACAAACCAGTTATGCTATAACTAGCACCAATTGTGCGGTGTTTTGCGCTACTAAAATAAAATTTATGGAAAACAAGTTATTGTAAATGTTACGTCAACATCTTATTCAAAAATTACGCGCCAATTATACACTGTTTTGTGTCGCTAAAATAAAAGTTTGCGCCCCCAAAGCAAGTTATTGCAAAAATTACAGTGACAAGGCTAACTTCATAGCCTTACGTGTAAATTAATCTTTTGTTGCACGACAAGTGAGCGTCAAATTAATATTTACGGCTTCATAGAAAACAAGTGATTGTAAAAAATTGCATCGGTACGGTTCAGCTTACAGTCATGAATATCTAGATAAATAACTTTTTATTATTAAGTAATTACTCCCACTATGCGCTGTTTATGCCGCTAAATTTAAATTTTGCTCCCCTACGGGGAACTAGTGATTGTAAAAATTACATCGACAAATCTAACTTCACACAGCCGTTACCTTCTGTATAAATAAATTCTCGCTTAAAAATTACATAGACACGTGTAACTTTATTGAGCGCTAAAGGATTTATTTAAATTCACCTATTTATTTGCTTAATGTGTATTTTTCTTATTTTTATTGTATTATTATGCAAAATCCACTTCTTTCACTGCATATTTATAATTAATTGTATTTAGCTCATTTTATTACAGCTATACTTAATGTGTTCTAATATTGACTTACCCCTCTCTATATTATTCGTACTAAGCTTAATCATAAGTGAACTCCAACTCGTGTGTTTTCTTTTGGATATGTCTATTGTTATAGACTACTTATAAAATATTCTATTGTACTAATTCCAATTTCACTTTAAAGCCACCTTTTATGTTTTAAATTCATAAGGTTGCTTATCCACCCTAATGCAGTAATTAGACACCAATTATGGGATATTTTACACAAAACAGTCCATAGTTAGGATCTAGCTAACGTGAAAGAAAAGCCTAATTTTCTACTAAATTCACAACTGCGAAGTTCGCGCCCTATTAATAAAATTTTTACACCAAGTTGTTGACCATAGGGGTACAAAATTTAACGTTAAGGACCCAAAAAGCGTATAACGAGTGTCCAATTGTCGCTCAAGACAAGATGATGTTAACCTGGTCGCGATGTAAATTTTGTGATACCATATCTCTTACAGAGATCCAAAGTTAGCCGTCTTGTAATTTTTAGAACAACTTGTTTTATGCAAACGCGCAAAATTTAGCTTTAACGGCCCAAAACGGTGATTTATTGGTATGTAAGGTTACTTTATATATTGAAAGATGACGCTAGCATAATAATGTACCTTTCACAATAACTTATTTTCTGTAGGGGCGCACAATTTTATTTTAGCGGTGACAACGGCGCATAATTGGCGCCCAAATAATTCATACAAAAAATTGATTTATGCATAAGTTCACGACTGTATAGTTGTCTGCATCACACAACAACCTGTTTCCTACACAGGCGCAAAATTTAACGGCGCATAATGGTTGCTTGCCGCGCAAGGATAGGATAATTTAATTTAATTAATTACTGCATAAGATAAAATTGATTTATGTGAACGTTTTGTTTTAGCAGCGTAAAATAGCGAACTTTTTTCCCATAATTACTGGCATAAGAAATAATCGATTTATGTAGAAGTTGACGGTTGTAAAGTTAGCTTTGTTAGTGCGATTTTACAATAACCTATTTCCTATAAGCGCGCAAAATATTATTTCAACGGAAAAAACTTATTACTTAATAGGAAAAGAATGATTTATCCAAAGGTTTGCGGCTCCGTGAAATTAGGTGTGTTTACATAATCTTTGTTACAACTTATTTCCTATTGCAGCGCAAACTTTAACCCCAACAGTGCAAAATACCGCACAATCAGCGCCCAGTTATACTCAAGTGTAAATCACATTTTTTAAAAAAGATTCGGCCGTCACGACACGTTTGAAAATTATAAGCGGTTTTATAGTTGCAACGCAGTAGACTTCAAATTGAGTCATATGTAGGGCTATCATAATTCAATTTTACACCATTATACTCCTTATTGGGATTCGAAACCGAATAAAATCAAACCTTATTCTATTTAAAGCGCAACATATTTTATTGGTTTTATGTATTATTAATAAAGTGTCGCACTTTATTTACACCAATTTGTGCAAAATCCAATCCTCGGCATAAAGAGTTACAGAACAATCAAATATTTTTTCGAAATTCTCTTGCTTTCTAAAAACTATTAGTAACAACCAGACACATCATGCGGTTCCATGAGTCAACAATCTATTCAAAACTCTATCGTATTTTTATATTAAGTTATTCCCAACAATTGGGTTTCGCACTTCGTGACGACATGGTAAAGAAAAAATAAATTCTGATTTGTAATAAAAGGTTCGAGTACACAAAAAGCAGTATTTGATTCGGCTTTACCAATTAATTGGTCAGAATGCTAATCCCCGACCTCGTCCGATGGAAGCCTTTTCTTCTTCTCCTTCATCAGAAGAAGAATTGGGTCAACTTCTCTCGAGAAATAAACCAATAACCTATTTCTCCAAACCGGAAGTGACCCTTACGTAGTCAGGACGTGTATTTTTTTCTTTTTGGATATGCACCCTTCGCAACCCGTAGAGGGTAAAACATCCCGGATAACTATCAGTATCGATTATTAATTATCACCCATCCCAAGTCATATTTGTATTTGTATTGCGCTTTACGGTGCGCCATTCCCTACCTATAATATGAACAATAGCAGTGACTTCATTGACATGTACTAATAAACAGCACATGATAGCTACAATTACTTAATCTTGGTATTGTTATTTGACATGGTATCATACCATATGTATTGTTGATATTTCCAAGGATATACTATACTTTCTTTTTCTGAAATTGATGCTATAAAATTCAATGCTAATGGTAATTCTAAGAAAAGTCCCACAACAAAGCGCAAAGATAAGTGGAAAGTCGTGGATCACAAAAATTAAAATTAAGTGCGCCATAACTTCGATTTCGTGCTTTTAGAACTCTTAATCAAATAGTGCCAGTTTTCAAAAACTGAACCCCATCGTGTTTCGTCACATACTAATCGCTTGATCGGCCCTGCTGACAATTTCGTAAATTTGGTAAATTGGTTTACTACTGTAATTGATATATAATACAGGGTGACTTATGACGTCGGGTAAAAACTTCACCGGACGATTCCTATGAGTAACCTAAACAAAATACTTCAAATATACATGTGTCCAAAAATGCCTATTAACCAATTACTCTAAGCATTCGCGTTAGGATTATTTATTATTTGGTGTGTTACCATGAAAACATAAAATCTGTCACAATCATTTTGCTGAGATCAACATTAAGTTAATATTATAGATGAGTTTACTGTACATGAGTATGATATAATTTTTATTTATGGATTTTGTGATAGAAATTTATTAGAAGCTTCAAGAGAATACCAGCGCCGATTTCCGGACAGACGGTAAACGAGTCACAAAACCTTCGCTAGAGCGATTCAAAAAGCAGGAACTCTTGTTCCCCGAGAAACAGGTGGCCCCCAGCAAATCAAAGTACAGGACGAAGCAGACGTGATAGATGCAGTGATTAATAATCCCACAATCAGCACTCGACGTATCGCAAATAATTTGGAGCTATCCCAAAAATGTTGTATGGCGAGTATTACATCGTGGGGGAGATTCTCAACAGCGAATATTATTTTACTGGTGGTTATTACATCAAATCATTGAAAATGTAAATTGTATTTCAAATGTCTTATGGTCAGACGAAGCTACCTTTACAAAAGATAGTATCAACAATACACACAGTGAACATTACTGGTCTTTAGATAATCCACGTACAACTAGTGAATGCCGTTTCCGGCAACGATTAAGTGCTAACGCTTGGAGTGGAATATTTAACAATAGCTTGCTTAACCCGCACGTAATGCAAAAAGGATTAAATGAGAATTTGTACGAGCAGTTCCTCGACAATACTATTTACGAATTTATAGAAGGCATGCCTCTCCATTTGCGTCAAAGTTTGTGGTTCCAGCAATGCAGTGCACTGCCCCACAGAGCAAGGGTAGTGACAACGTGGGTAAACGTTCATGTCGTTAGGAAATGGATTGGCTGCGGATGTCTGGTTGCCTGGTCGCCAAGGTCTCCATATTTGAACCCACTGGAGTTTTATCTATGGGCACATGTAGAGGAGCTTATTTACAACGCGAAATGGCAACCCGAGAGTAGTTGCTGGAACGAATACAGAACGCCGCAAATGAAATGAGAAATAAACCTGATGTGCTGGCTCGAGATAGTGATTCATTCGTCTGACATTGTCAGGTTTCTATTAGAACCGAAGGAGGACATGTAGAACATTTAGTTGGAGTTTACTGCAGACGTTCTTGCTTTAAACTAGTACCCTAATTATTCTCGTCAAGTAGTATACATTCAACATGTAATGAACGGCTACAGTTCCGTTAGAAAGCATTTTCGGACATATATTGTTTGAAGCTTTTTATTTAGATTACTCATATGAATCATCCGTGTGAAGGTTTTCCCCGACGTCATAAATCACTCTGTAAAATGCCAAAAGGAAAGGAAATAAGTGACTATTTCTAGTATTTCAAGCAAACCACGCGGTGTGCTTTAAAGCAGTTGCACATTATACCTGCGTACTATAAATGTTTTGTAGCTGCTTCTATTCTGGTTACATTTTACATATTAGTAGTGTCATTTGATACATTTGTCTTCTTTCAGAAACGTCGTTTTGTTAAATTATTCGTTACTTCTTTCATTCGCACTGTTGTTTTTGGAATATTTAATAAGTATATTGTTCGTTTTGTAGTGACTCAATGGCTTTCGTTGCAACGGTGTATATTGGAGGTTATACTTTAATACACTTTTAAACCAATGCTAAAACTCGATCAAACTGTTTATTCAAACAAACGAAAACAAACAGTTGTACATTTACAGTGCAAGAGATAAATGCTTCAATCCTAAGGAATGATGGTGATCCAAAGTAAGTGGAACATGTGAAGCAAATCTTAAACTAGGTTCAGAAATAACATGTGATTTAAAAGCAGATACAGAAGGTGTTAGGTATTCGGTTCTGACAATTGGATGTGAAGTTAAAATTTCAGATCGAATGGCTGGTGAAAGGTGTTCCAACTTTTCGATGTGAACTAAAGGTGAAGCTGCTGTTTCAATTTTAACTGTTGGTGCAGAAATCACTTCAGATCTAAGATGAGCTGTAATTGCTGGTGATAAATGTTCCACTTTAGCAATTGCTGGTGTTTCAACACGAACAGCGGGATGAGCAATTGCAAAGTTAACGGGTTGTTCTATTTTTACAGCTGGAGTTGAAATGACCTCGCTTTTAAGAACTGGAGCAATGTGAGCGATAGCTGGAGATGATACTAATTCAGCATGAACACTTGGAGCGAAGTGGTCAATTCTGGCAACTGCTGGTGTGTGGCTTACGTGCACTTTTGGTGGTGTAATAACTTCAGTTTTGTAAGAAGATGCAACCGATGGTGCTAAGTGTTCGACACGAGTGATGGCGGGTGTTTCTACATGAATAGTTGAAGCAGCAACGGCGACTGGGGCAGTTGCAACTTTAACAGCGGGAGCAGCTACAACTTCGTGTTTCAATGGTATTGTTGAGTATCCATAGGAGGTGCTGACTACTGGTGCAAGATGTTCAACTCTGGATGTTGGTGGAATTTCGTATTTCAATGCCGGTGCTGATGCGATTATTGGTGTTGAGTGGATAACGCCAGCATGGGCTGCGGCAAAAACAACGCACAGAACAAAAATCTAAAATAAATCTTGTTATAAAATAAAAATTATAAATAAGTATTGTTTTACCTTAAGAGCCATTGTTGAAATGAAGAATGATGGCATTTGATTGCTGTGATCATCTTTTATAGTTGACAGATGATTAGTCATCTACCCGGATTGTTCAAATTAAATCATTAATTGTTGTACAACTTTTCTGTACATTAGTTAGTAATTTTCTTTCTTAAATGTTAATTAATGAGAACGCTATTAAGTGTTACACAAGGTTAAATTTTCATAATCTAGATTTTTATCGACTATTGAAAAATTCGATTTTTTGTCGAAGTAAACTAAATTATAGAAAGGCCGTATTCCTTTTGAAGTACTTAACGTAAATTACACTAAGAAATCTTTAAATAATAAAAATTAATGAATAACTGGAGTTTTACACTAAAATAAATATACCGTGCGCCCCGAAAGCATTCTATAAATTCAATAATAATTAGATGGGAACGTTGTTTAAAATTTTTTACAAAAAAATTTGTACACAGGGTGTTATAGGAACATGACATTTTTGGATCTTAGGGAAAGTTCTATACCGTAAAGTGGGGTGCCTTTTCAAAATGTAGTTTTGTTTTGTACAGAAACGGGGCGGAGATCAGACGTAAAAAAATGCAGCGTGTTGTCCAACACACATAGAAATAAATCAAGCCGAAGGACTTTAATTTTTATGTTAAAATTAATGAAATAAAAAATAGACTGTTGCTGAACAAAGTCATACTTCAAGTAGGGCTACTTTGATCGGCTGTTTTAAAATGTGCCAAAACTCCCATTTGGTACTTAAACTTCGTCCAATTCACAAATGGTTTTTGTTTCATGTCAAACTTTGTCATGGGGTTACTTTGGTGGGGTATGGTAATGGTTAAATGTACGAAACACAACTTTAAAATCTTTATTACAAAAAAGAATCGTAGAACATTAAACCACGAAAACATCTACTCTGTTTGCTTCACAGAGACCAATTTACGTTTTCCTAAAATAAGTTGCACATGATGAACGTGTCTGGTATTAAAAGTTCCAAACTGAGCTCCATGCAGGTCAATTCTCCAGTTACAGCTTCTTCTTCTTCTTGAACAAGTTCGCCTTGCAATATACTGGAAATTACGGTTTAACAATTGTGGAAAAATCCAGTATGTCTCGAATTGCAATATTTTAAAGAGAAAATCAATGCTTTTGACAATCTATATATATTTCTGTTTCTGTTACATTTCCAGTAATTCTACTAGATGTAGCTTTGCTATAGGTCGCTTGTAAAGCTCCGTTGACTCTGACTTCCACCACTCGTACTTTCCCATCTTGACCCGGATACACCTGTGTAATTTTTCCTATTGGAACAATTATTTCTAGGCAGTTTATTGTCCATCGCGACGAGAATATTTTCTATACTTAAATTTTTGTTTCCTCCATACCATTGGGTTCTTTTTACTAATGTCGGTAGGTACTCTCGCAACCATCTATTCCAAAATGGTTTGGCTAATCGTTGTGAGAATCTCCACTGCTTTTTCAGATTCTTTTCATTGGGATCTACAAATGTTGGTGGTTTGGCTGTACAAAGTTTGCCTATTAAGAAGTGATTAAGCGTTAATGCTTTCATATCAAACGGATCGTTTGAACCGTATGTTAGAGGTGGACTATTTATTGTATGTTCTACTTCGGCCAATAATGTTAAAAGAACTTCTTGCCTTGGTTGCCTTTCCTTTAAAACAATTTTTCAATTTTTAAGGAGTGTTTCGCTGTTTTCAGCATTTTCTCCCAGGCTCCACCCATGAGAAGGATTGTAGGTGCTATAAATTTACAATTAGTTTGTTGGGCTACTAATTGTTTCCGTATTACGTCATTATCCAGTTTGGCTATTACGTTTTTAATTTATCATTTATATATATATATATATATATATATATATATATATATATATATATATATATATATATATACAGGTTATGGCGCGAGGAGCTTTGATTAAAAGTAATGCTGGATACAGTTATGTTAAAAATCTGAAATTACGCAGCTGTAGGTTTTCGATGACGCTGAGTTCAAATATAATATTTTCTTGAATGTGGCACTTCCGGTTATACCGGAAGTAGATGTCAACTTTGTTATTTTAAATGTAACCTAATATTTTTATTTTATTTTCGAATTCAGCTGAAATTCTAGATAAAATTTGTGCACAATGTTCCATACCAAAATGAAGTATTTTCGAGATATTTCGATTTTTTAAAAATCTTGAAAACTTAGTCCACATTGAATAACGATATCTCCATTAATAACTAAGCTAGTGACGTGAAATTGTAACCAATAAACAACAAGCGCTTGCCCGTTAACTCCATATATCGATCTCATTGATATTTCATACAGGGTATTTTAAACTTAGCCGCCAACATGCACAATTTAGATCATTTATAAGTTGATTACTTTAAATAGAACGCCCTGTATTTTATTACATTTTCCGCTGTATTTTTTAAGCCAATTCGTTTGGTATCAGTATTCCCTATACCTAAATCCAACCACTTTTGAGATATTTCATTATCTTAGTTTAAACATAACAACACAATTGTTTTAACATTAGTAAAGGGTAGGCGATGGCTGTCAAAGATTTGATAGTTAGAACGTTAATTGTTTATGTTGTTTTGACAGTTTTCTTTACCAGTTTGTATTTCATAGTAAATAATGGCAAATGTAGGATTTACTAATGATGATTTTCAAATCTTATTATTATTTACGGCGAGTGTAATAGAATTGCTGTGTTTTTGCAGAAAGGTATCCAAATCGATCAAATGCTACTGGTGATATTGTAAGAAGATTGCTTAAAACTGTCGTTAGTTTGGTCAATTTAAGAAAAAATTAATAAAATAAACCACTAGTGGACAGTGACATAAACGAAATTAATTTTTGGGTTATTTTACGGCCTCTCCAAATGCCTCCATTAGAGATTGTGAGAGAGATCTTACTTTGTCGACGAGAACAATTCATCGCATTTTAAAAAACACAAATGGAAACCATTTTCATATCATTTGGTGCAACACTTACAATTAGGTGATCTTCCTCGAAGGGTAGAATTCTGTGAATGGTTTTAATGAAGACCCAAGAGGATGAAAACTTCATAAAAAAGTTATATGGTGTGATAAAGCAAAGCTTAGCAAAATGGATTATTTAATCGACATAGTTCCCATTTTGGTCTAATGAAAATCCACATGTTAGTAAAGAATGTTATTTCCAAGACAGTTGGAGTTTTAATGTTTTTGTGCAATAAAAGACGATAAAATTTTAGCATTAAAATTTTATGATGAAAATTTAAATGGTACAAGATATAGCCACATTTTAGAAGAAGCTATACGACCGGCGTTCCATACTTTAAGAAATGGAGAGGCAGCTTCAGCTTGGTATCAGCAAGATGGAGCACTTCCTCATAACTTTGGGCATGTTGCTCAGCATCTTTACGACATGTTTGATGATAGATGGATTGCCAATCAGGGTCCGTTCTGTTGGCCAGCTCGCTCTCCTGATTTGGCTCCTCTAGATTTTGGTGTATGGGATTACATTAAAAATCAGGTATTTTCCAAACTTGTTACGACAAAGGAAGATATGATGCAGAGAGTCTTACTTGGTTTTAATTCTCTAACACCCGACCATATTTCCAGAATTACAAGACATAACTTAATGGAAAGGATTCATAAATGTTTAGAAGTAGATGGTGCTAATTTTGAACACTTATTATAAAGCTTTATTTGTTTAATATTACATTCAGTTATTTTTGTTTGTAAGTTTTCTAATTAAATTAATACAAAATAACTAGTCAACGTTTTTAATGATATCCACAATTAATAATCCTTTCAGACTATTGTTTATTTTTCAGAATTAATAATTTATGAAAAATAACAAAATATCACCTTAAATGATTTAAATTGTTCATGTTGGCGCCTAAGTTTAAAACACCCTGTATGAAATATCAATGAGATGGATATATGGAGTTAACGGGCAAGCGCTTCTTGTTTACTGGTTACAATTTAACGTCACTAGCTTCGTCATTAGTGGAGATATCGTTATTCAATGTGGACTAGGATTTTTCAAAATTTTAAGAAAATCGAATTATCTCAAAAATACTTCATTTTTGGTATTGGATATTGTGTACAAATTTTATCTAGAATTTCATGTAGAATTAGAAAATAAAATAAAAATATTAGGTTCCATTTAAAATAACAAAGTTGACGTCTACTTCCGGTATAACCGGAAGTGCCACATTCAAGACAATATTATATCTGAACTCAGCGTCACCCAAAACCTACAGCTTCGTAATTTCAGATTTTTAACATAACTGTATCCGGCATTACCTTTAATCAAAGCTCGTCGCGCCACACTATGTATATATATATACTATATATATATATATATATATATATATATATATATATATATATATATATATACAGGGTCCGCCAATAGTGCGTGGACGAAGATTTATGAGTGTATACAATATCGTTTTCAAAATTATTTATTGCAGGATTGTGTGGGATCTTTCGGGTTACAATTAGAAAATATTTTCGCAAAAATTACTACTCGTATACAGGGTGTTACAACACAGAGTTATATTTTTTAACTGGAACATACCGTATATTATTATAAATTTGGATTCCTGGTTAATTTTAAGGGCACTTTATTCACTATATGAGGTATCTTAAACGTGCAATTTAGGCGCTGCATTCAATTTTTGAAAATTTAGAGGTTGAAAAGAAAAATTGTAACAACCGTATGGAGAAATGTGTAACACAAAATTTTAATGGTTGATTAGTCATAGACTGTGCTACATAAAATCGTAAAAATAGTACTATTATCTTATTTAATTTTCGAGATATCGTAATGCAAAGTATAAGATTTTCAATCATAGATAACTTGATTTTTTAAATGGAAAGGTATACATTGTTTTACATTGTTAGATAGGACATTTTATTACATTTTTTATGATATAACATTGTTGGTATTTATGTTTTGCCGTTTTTGATAATCCAGCTTTTTCACTGAATTTGCAAAGTTTAAGATTTTAATCATAGATAACTTGATTTATTTAAATGGAAAGGTATACATTGTGTTACATTGATAGATAGGAAATTTAATTACAATTTTTTGATATAACATTGTTGGTATGTATTTTTTGCCGTTTTTGATAATCCAGCTTTTTTACTGAATTTATCGATTTTGGTAGTAAATAATATTAAATTAAATGTTCAAATTGTCGACCACGCTGATTTAGACAATACTGAATTCTTTTAATAAAAGAAGCTTCAACCCGATCTAACATATTAGGAGTAATTGTAGCAAAAACATTTCTAATTCGCAATTTCAGATTCTCAGTAGTTGTTGGTTCTTCCTCATATACTTTATTCTTCACAAAGCCCCAAAGAAAAAATTCAATGGAGTTATATCGGGAGATCTAGCTGGCCAAGGTATCGGTCCTAGTCTTCCTATCCAATTTTCGTGAGACGTCGAATTTAACTACTGGGTTACAATTCTGGCATGATGAGGAGGTGCCCGTCTTGTTGGAAATACATACCTCTTCTTTGAGCCAGAGGTACATTCTCCAATAAATGATATAATTCGTTTCCTAGAAAATTATGATATTCTACCCCAGTGAGTGTGCCAGTGAAAAAAGGACCAACAATAGTTCCGCTGAATATACCTGCCCAAACATTCACTGACCATTTATTTTGAGAGACTAACGAAATTGGTGTGGATTTTCATTTGAATAAAAATGAAAATTATGTCTGTTCACAAATCCATTTCGATGAAATGTACATTCGTCGGTAAATAATATCCCCGATATAAAATTTTCGTTCTCATTTAACTGGTGTTGAACCCACTGGCAAAAATTAATTCGTTTTTGAAAATCTTGTTCTTTCAGCTCTTGATGTAATTGTACATGATAGGGTGAAATTTATTTTCTTTAACATTCGTCTCACGGAAGTTTGACTGATTTCTAAATTGTCACTTAATTTCGGAATACTAACGTGGGGTTTTCAACTGTAGCTACAAGTACACCAAATTCATTTTCTTCATTTGTAACAACTTTAGCTCTTTCGTTTTTAGGATATCCAACACTTCCAGTACTTTCAAATCTTTCTAAAAGATTGCGAAACGATTCTTCTCTTGGTTGTCTTCGATCAGGATAACGCTGCCCGTAGATTCGACGGGCCAATAAACAATTTTGTTTGACTCTCCAAGCACAAATATCATGTCAACTAATTCATTTTGCAAAAATTACTCATTATAATTCTTAAATAAACGTATTACGTATATGATGTTCGTAAAGTTAAGCGTCAAACATACACACTGCAATAAAGTAATTAACTCAGTTACGTTTGAACATACACGCGAAATGACAAAACAGATACTATTGCTGAATTTTGTTTCTAATACTCTTTTGTTTTCATAGCTTGATGTGATTTAAACAATTATACATACATATGTAAACCTACGAAAATCGACAAATTCAGTAAAAAGCTGGATTATCAAAAACGGCAAAAATAAATACCAACAATGTTATATCAAAAAATTGTAATTAAATTTCCTATCTATCAATGTAACACGCTGTATACCTTTCCATTTAAATAAATCAAGTTATCTATGATTAAAACTTTTAAACTTTGCAAATTCAGTAAAAAGCTGGATTATCAAAAACGGCAAAACATAAATACCAACAATGTTATATAAAAAAATGTAATTAAATGTCCTATCTAACAATGTAAAACAATGTATACCTTTCCATTTAAAAAATCAAGTTATCTATGATTGAAAATCTTATACTTTGCATTACGATATCTCGAAAATTGAAAAAGATAATATTACTATTTTTACGATTTTATGTAGCACAGTCTATGACTAATCAACCAATAAAATTTTAGTGTTACACATTTCTCAATACGGTTGTTACAATTTTTCTTTTCAACCTCTAAATTTTCAAAAATTGAATGCAGCGCCTAAATTGCGCGTTTAAGATACCTCATATAGTGAATAAACTGCTTAAAATCAACCAGGAATCCACGCACTATGGCGGACCCTGTATATATATATATATATATAATATATATATATATATATATATATATATATATATATATATATATATATATATATATATATATATATATATATATACAAGCTGGCAAAAATCTCACTACGTTTTATGGGTAACTTTGTTATTATAAGAGATACAAAGATAGTTAAATTAGCAAAGTTGGGCAGAATTACATGAAGATTTAGAAGCCGGCATCGAAATTGACCATTGTTGCCAAGTTTCCTATTTATTTGAGAAAAACTGAAAATCGTTAAAATTTTATAAATTTTATTAAAATACAGTGAAATCTTAGAGAGGTTTTAATAGGATGATATTAGGATTAATTAGATGCACTATTTAAAGATTTTCTTTAATCTCTGCTTTTGAGTTACTACCTAACTTACCTTTTTAAATAGCAACCATAAGCGAAAGTTAGCTTATTAAATTCCTTATTTTTTCTGATTTCAAGGATATAAATTTTGTGTATCTAATGTTAATCATAATCCGTAAAACTTCAAAAATTAAAAAAAATCATTGAATTAATTACGTTGCTATAGCTATGTTAAAACAACTGAAAATCGTCCCGAAAAAAATATTCTAAAGCATTGTCAAATATCATTAAGTTTAATTGTTGCATTTATCAATCTTAATATGTTCGTTTTGTTTTGATAATTACTGTAGAAGTGCGTTTAGAAGAGTTTCTAAAATATATTCTACTGAAGAAAGAAATGCTATGTTGTTTTGCTACTATTCATGCGAACGTGATTCAGACAGAGCTTCCAAATTATGCTTTCAAACTTATATGGAACGACATCAACCGAATAAGCGTATTTTTGGTAAAATGGAAGAAAATTTAAAATGTATGGGTCCTTTATCAAACCTAAGAATGCGCAAAATTTTAACGTTGAAACTGAAACCAATGTTTTGGCATATTCAGATTTCAACCCAACTGCGTCTATTAGGGAAATAGGTATGGAGTGTGGTTTTTCTAAAGAAGAATCTAGATTAATTTTAAAGAAATATGGACGAAAGCCATATCGCCACCACGTAGGAAATGCTTTATAACCAACTGATTTACAAAGAAGACTAGAATATGTTAATCAGTTTATTCTAAATTTTGAGATAGATCAAACTTTTTCGTACAAAATCATTTTCACCGATGAAGCAAAATTCACTAACAATGGAATTTTCGATAGAAAACCATGTGTTTTGGTCTGCAGAAAATCCCCATCTCACAGTAGAAAGGCGGGATCAACAAGTGTTTTCGGTAAATGTTTGGTGTGAATTCTAGGTACACAAATCTTGGGGCCTTATTTCTAAAACGAAAATTTGAAGACAGAAGTGTACGAAAGATTTTAGTTACCAATTTGGAAGAAATGCTGGATAATGTACCTTTGAATACAATTCGCAGTCTGCAATATTTTCAGCAAGATGGAGCTCAGCACATAACTCGATTAGAGTTATGAATTACTTGAATGAAAGATTTCCAAATATAACTGCAATACGTGGTACAATTGTTTGGCTCCGAGATCACCAAATCTTACTCCGTTATATTCCTTTTGTGGGGAAAAGTAAAAGACAAGGTGTACAAAGAAACTGATATAAATAATTTCACAAAAAGATTTTTTGCTATTAACTCCGGAAGAAAAGCCACGTTACGAAAAGTTCAAAACATTATTTAAACATTAATAATTGTAGAATTACTTTAAAATTAGAGTTTTTCCCGTCATTCTTGTTTTATTTTAACGGTTTTCCACTGTTTTGTCGTAGGCATAACGATGAATTCCATTAAATGATTTTTTCTAATTTTTAAGTTTTACCGATTATTACTAATATTAGCTACACAAAACTTTGAAAAAATAAGGAATTTAATAAGCTTTCGCTTATGGTTGCTGTTTAAAAAAGTTAGGGTTGTAACTCAAAAGCAGTGATTAAAATTTTTTTGATTAGTGCATCTAGTTATCTATTAAAGACCACTTTAGATTTTACTGTATTTTAATAACTAACGAGGCAACGTTGATTGAAAATTTTAACGATTATCAGTTTTCTCAAATAAATCAGAAACTTGGAAACAATGGTCAATTTTCTGTTCGGGTTCTAAACCTTCATGTGATTCTGCTTAACTTTGCTAATTTAACCAACTTTGTATTTCTTATAACAAGAAAGTTACCCATACCACAAGGTGAGATTTTTGTCACCGTACACACACACACACGCACGCACGCACGCACGCACGCACGCACGCACGCACGCAGCACGCACGCAGAACGCACGCACGCACGCACGCACGCACGCACGCACGACGCACGCACGCACGCACGCACGCACGCACGCACGCACGCACGCACGCACGCACGCACGCACGCACGCACGCACGCACGCACGCACGCACGCACGCACGCACGCACGCACGCACGCACGCACGCACGCACGCACGCACGCACGCACGCACGCACGCACGCACGCACGCACGCACGCACGCACGCACGCACGCACGCACGCACGCACGCACACACCACACACACACACACCACACACCACACACACCACACACACACACACGACACACGACACACACACACACACAGACACACACAACACACACAGCACACACAGACACACACAACACACACACACACAGACACACACAGACACACACAGCACACACAGCACACACAGACACACACAGACACACAGCACACACAGACACACACAGACACACACAGACACACACAGACACACACAGACAACACAGACACACAGACAACAACACACAGACACACAGACACAC